>CM055909.1:20949346-21344346 GCA_029582155.1 Panopea generosa
GGAGCAGGATGTTTTTTATTTCATGGAGAAGATAAATCCGATACTTTTCAAAGTATTTTAAATAATATCATAACAGGTATTGTTGAAACTGACATTGTTTGGATCAGGAATGATTTTCTTTTTGTGTGAAGTTCAGTGTGACAAAGTTGTTTGCTAATGCTGTTAAATTCAGTTTAATGTTTGCAACGTGCATCGTGTCAACGAAACAATGGTGGTACAATGTGAGAAATTCACGATTATTGACTTGTAAAGTAGACAAAAGTGGACATGTCGTCAGTCACCGTGAAGCTATTAAAAGGTGTATTGATTTACTGATTTCAAGTATAATTTATATAGTATATGTATTATGATATGTTTCTGTCAGTATACGTGTCGTACATTTCTGCTTTTACGAGCGCAATATGTTGAATCAAACCCTGAACCCTGGGCGAAGGTGGGTGTAATCGAGCAACTATGTTTTGAGCTCGGCAATCTAGTGTAGTTAATCGTATGTCACACACGACGGTTAAATGCCAGTTTAGATGCAAATGACAGTGCACGTACAATCCAAGCCGCTGAAGCCTCTTCCTTTCGGACAAGTCTAAGTTTAGATAATGAATTATCATTACGTCTGTAGCAACTTGAGGCTTATTCCCGTGCAAATGAACAAAAACGACAACATAGAAGTAAAATCGGGTAGGAACAAACGAAGTTTGGGAACAAATAGAAGGCAAAGTACGGGACTACATTAAATAAGAGCTTGAAATCGATGACTATCACTAATTACTAATATCAGCATCAACCGTTCCCATCGATTTCCGGGGAGGTATTCACCAAGAACGATCATAGCCGAGTTCATGTGCATTAGGGATAGGGTTCGTATTCTTTATAAATATCGCTAACTACGAAAATCGAATGATAATAACAATACATCTAACAGTAATAGCGTTCGCGTTTCTGAGGACTTTACACAAAGAGTATCTCGAGTTCGGAATTTTCTACTTCCATTAATTCGAAAAGCCATTGATGATGGTAAACAAGCCCACCTATGATACGATAAACTGATCATTGACGGTAAACACTATGTCTATGATTTTGTCACGGAACAACTAGTGCTTTTGGGAAAAAATATAAAATACTGATTACATGAACACTAACTTAAAATAAAATAGTATATCGTTAATTTAGACGTTAATGATCTTTCATGGAACATTTATGGTTTAAAAATCACGAACTGTAGTACGTTTATCAAGTTTCTGTTTGATCTATGATATTATTGGTTTATGTGAAACGGGGTACTTTTACAAGAGATTTTGCTTGTATGTTTCCAGGATATTCTCGTTGCCATTATTTCAGACCGAAGGAAAGGTCAGCACAGAGAGCGTATAGTGGCGTCTCTGTTTTTATTAAAGACACTTTATAGGATTAAATTCATTTTTCTGTTTTTTTATGCATGTGTAAAGAATGTCGAATCGCGCACAAATCAAATAAAGATTCAAGTCCGAATTTAATCTTTATAATTCCAATCCTTATGATTATATTTAATTTTAGACTCCTCAAGTGAATGAAAAAAACAAAACAAAAAAACTATACGCTGCAAAGTAAAAGCGTAAGAATACATCACCTATGTCCTGGTTGACAACACATTGTCTAAATCTAATAGCCAATAATATCGTAACGGCTGTTGTTTCCATTATCAGATAAACTCTGTAACTTAGTTGGTTTATTGTAAAATAACGATATATTTTGAGGTGAAAATTTAAACACCCGCCTTTTATCTCTCGATTTAGACAAAATAAAAAATTAATAATTCAAGGAAATACCTACACAGTGTGGACGCTGACGTCATTGTTTAGTTTTTGCTTACACGATTGTTTTTAAAAAATGTGTCAGTATTTACGAAGGTCATGTAAATCCACGCTCATTGATTGAGAACCCGAATTAAAACGTTTTGAACGACTTTTACGTGCAAGGTTTGTGTATTTACATTGTCTCATGATCGTCTGCTACTGAACATCAACTACATGTACATGTTTTATTTCATTTTTCATGTCGAATAAATTGGTATGTGGAAATTTTTGTCAACAACTAGCATTCACGCTCGGTAAACCAGGGTTGTGCTCAATGGTACACTATACATCTCAAATCTGAACATTTTATGACCTACTTTATGTTTTTCAAAACAACTTATGGTCTGATTGTGACGCCCGGTTAAATCAATAAACCAAATAAATCTAAAAAAACCAACATAAACCGAAGAAAACAGCTAGGACTAGATCTAACATTCTGTTCTTTGTTATATTTTATTATTAAAATAAGCGTGGAACTGTTGTGAACGTCATTTAAGTTCGTATTATTGTTAAACCGACCATCAAATGCCGATGCTTCTTTGTTTACACGAGAAACGTAAAAGTAGTCCGGCTCCAGGGTTTAAAAATAAACAAGTCTTTAAAAATTACGTTGCCCAATGAAAATGCTTTAAATACATATATGATAATTAAATTGGAATTATTAAACTTATGAATGCAGGATATCACAAATATTTACAGAAATGTTTGAATGTTATAATTTTAAACCTTAAGATAATCCCTTTCAAAGATTGTAAAGATATTATATTGTTTTTTGCATATGGTAGTTCCCGAATTCTCACCAGTATTATCCACTGCATGAAAACAATGGTATTGAACTTATACCACTGAAAAACTAGAATTAATCGTTAGCTCATATCAAGACTCAGGGTTATTTTTGATGGAAGAGTTAAACTCATTTACTAAAGATTTTCTAGATTGTATACCAAATGATGATATATCTCATATTTTTGGAATTGAGGTGGATTATAAATCGGAATAAACTAATCGTCGTTAAATATATGTTGTAGCGTTAATAATATACATATTTTCACATGGTCGTTTGTTTTACGATTTTGATGGTATTACCGCGTGTTACGCTAATAATTGACCAAGTGTAGTCGATTATATAATAGCGTTTTCTAATATATTTTGCCTTATTACTTATTTCGGTGTTGGTGATAAGGACACTTCTGATCATTTCCTATTGCACTGTACCTTGTCAATTAATCAGCTCTTCAGTGGTTCATATGCAAAATCTATTTTAGCAAATAATTTATTTATTCATGTCTCACCATATATACAACAACATAGAACATAGGTATATATATACATGAAATAACTTATGCCATTCTAAAAATAATTATAAGAGACTATATACAAATCATAAAATATTTCTTCTAATCACATTAAGTATAACAATTAATTATATTTTAATAAAAGTTGAAAACCCATTGCTTATCATGAAATCCGTCTTAAATTTACTTCAACAAAATAATTTAAATTTGACAAGCAATAAAAGCACTAATACGCATTTTAGGAAATAGTTTAAAGGTCAAATATCTCTTCAAATCAATTTTGTAATGAATTGATTAGCAATAAACTTTCTCATTGTAATACAATATTGACAGTATTTTTTTACAAATAAAACTTGATAATATACAAACATTATGTATACAAGTACAAATTCAGTTTCTTGGCAGTAAATCCTTATCATCTCTTTATTTGATAATAGGAATTTCATTTTATCACAATCATTAAAATCATAAAATTCAGGAGTAATCTCATTGGCTTTAAGTAATAAACCTCTTCGTCATCAACAAATACATTGCAGTTTAACATAAAATAAAAATCTTCTAAATTTCCCTACAATATGGACATAAGCGTCAATCCAAATATGTTCATATCGACCTATTTCAATTCGTAGTGGTGTTATTCCACAACGAAATTTGTAAAATCAGACCCCTATATAAGATATATGTCCAATTGAATTAACTATTGGATAAACTTTCACATATGAAACCGAAACAGCATGCTTAAAACTAAGGATGAAGCAGGAAAAAGTATTTGGGCCAGCAAAATAAAACATCTTTTGTTTTCTTTTGGTTTTGACCACTCTTGACTGGAACAAGATGTAGAAAATGATATACATGTAGTTTTCATAAATCTATTTACTCAAAGACTAAAAGATTGTGTCTTACAAAAAAAACCCAGTGATCTCGGTTTTTTATCTAAGGCAAACCATTACAACCATTTTGAATCAATGCTAACTGTCGAATGTTATTTATCAGTTGATATTTCATAAAACATATACTCCAGTGTGACAGCGCTCAGAAAACTGTCTCAAGTAGACACCGTCGCGATATGACTGAAAAATTGTTAAAGGGACACCATACAACAACAACATTCATAAAACATAAAGAGATCGCTATCAAAGTTTCGATGTTCAACTCACTCGCTTTGTATTGAAACAGACAGAAATGAAGATATTGACCAAAAAAATATGTTTTTACCCAATATGCAAGAGTATTTTTATAATCGAAGATGAATATCAATTCTTTTTCCAATGTTCAGTTTATGACACATTTCAATCTACCTATTTCAAACCACTGTGGTCATTATACACAGATATCAATTTGTTTTACTCAGTCGTGTCATCAATAGAAAGCAATATAATAATTAGTATTGCAAAATATATCTATTATGCTTTTAAGTTACGAACATTAGTAATACAAGAATAAGTTCTATACATTTTGTAATAAGAACACATTTTGATAGGCAGCTTTTCCATGTTGTATTTATTTATGCATTGATCAATATTCTTTATTTGCATTTATAAAAAAGATATAAAGGTAAAGTGCTTCTATACGACACTATAATAAAGTAACATTAGCAATGCCATGTATTTGCTTCAAGCACTATATTAAATTTTGTGTTCTATTTGATTGATAAAAGGATGTAGTAAAAGTCAGTATCGTTATGTAATATTTATAAAATGTTTTGAAATAAGAACATGCCTGTTGAAATGATTGTTAAGAATCACTCATAATTTCCATCTATTGTATATATTTGTATTATGGGCCAGTGACCTACATTTCTGAATAAAATATTGTAAAAATGTTGTATTAACGTGCACACAGTGATTAATAATTCGGAATACAAACGGTTTGAACATCGATATAGACAGCTAAACATATTATCTATTTCACGCGTTTCGTATTCGGTATTTTCTAATACATTTACTTTAGAATGTTTTTATTTTAAATGTTTAAATAAATTTATATACATTCAACGATATATCCACAAGGAATGAGGCCCGACATTCAAGCGATCCGACAATTGACAAACGGGTACATTTCCTTATTAAAATTCATATGCTTTTTATCTCCGTTTTTTCCTGGGCGAGTCGGTTCGTGTTAAATTAATCATAAAATAATTTCATTTTGTCGTTGAAAAGACTTCTAACATTAGTAAAAAGAGATGTTAATATTGTTTTAAGTTAATGAAATTACGAAATATTGTTTTATTCTTCTAACAATATATGTTCGATAAGTAGAGTGTTTTGCTCTAGCATTAGGTAGATGCACAGTTCTATGAAAAAATTAATCGACGGCTTATGTACCAGCTTTGTTAATAATACAGTATTTTTGTTTTGTTTACTTTTCATCATTACAAAAGATAGAGAAAATTATATTGTTTAAAATTGAGAGAATTCACAATTTACAAAATGTATATTATATGCTTTGTTGTATTTCTCAGACTGCACTGTATCTCATTAAACCACTCGTCTGGTTATAGTAAATTGGTGTTATGTTGTTATTTATATCATAGTTGTGTAGCAAAAACGTTATTAATCAGATTTAAGCACAAATTGAGTTAGACATCTGCATGTTTATACTCACTAGCTAATAAAGCCGTCTATTTGCCACACGTGGTTGATTGATTGATTGATTGAATATTTAGCGTCATTTTATGCCATCGAGGGCTAACAGACGATCAGTTAACCTAAGCACTGTTTCCTGAAATTAACCAGTACTCGAACACACCCCATCTCCGCAAGTAAATGATAACTTTCCCACTTGAATCAGTGGTGAGAGACGAATGATGATGAGACACAATGTCGTATATCAATCATCACGGAGACTGTTGCCGGGCGAGGGATTCGAACTCACGACCTCTGGATTGACAGCCAGACGTGTAACCGACTGAACTAATCGGGCCCAGCTTGTCATAAGTGGTGTTATTTATGTTGTCCGGTTAAGGCGAGACTGGAAATCAGCTGCTACCACTTGTGAAAATAATTGAATATAAGTGATATTTTAAAACACCATAATCCATCTGGAGATACACAGATGTGAGTTTTTTGAGCAGGTTGATTGGTCAGTTAGTTTAAAGGAAGCTGAATGATATCACTATTTGGTTAACGTTAAGGCAGTCAGAGTTGTGAGATAGGCAAAGAATTGTCTGCATTTTCATTGGAGTGTACCAAACCTAATTCGAGATATATTAGGGACTGCAATAGACTACTACTTGATTGAAACATATCTCAAACAGGTGTACGAACACAAACCACCTTAAGAAAGTAATTTGTACAATTCTCCTCAACTTATAATTGTGTGGTGCGTATGGTCAAGTGGTAGTGCATCAAACCCATGATCGGAAGGTCGTGTGTCCGATCCTCCACCACGGTAGTGGTGTAGTGTCCTTGAGCAAGATTCTGTTTCCGCATAAGCTTAGTACTGGTTCTACCCAAGAAGGATTTAAGCTTGATTTGTCTAAGTTGTAAGAACTTGTTTGACAATCGAAGTAAAAAAAATAAGTTTAAATTCCATTTATAATTTCTGAATTTCTATGAAATTGTGCAAACATTAAAGTTATGTAAGCCTATTGATAGTATTAGAAAAATAATATAAAGAAACTCCCGGTGAGTTTTAGAGCCACATTATCAAACTATTGTAAGCGATATTTACAGTTTTAGAATATGCATGAAAAGATAATGTTTTGCTGACAAAATTATTAGCCTTTACATGCATATTCTAAAACTGTAAATATCGTTACTAATAGTTTGATAATGTGGCTCTGATAGTCAACCGACATTTCTTTATATTTTCAGAAAATATTTTTAAAATAATGTGTTCATAAATGTGTTTATTTCTGATTTGATTTACATATACGTGTATACTAATTTGTTCTACCCAGGAAGCGGATTCGAAAGCAGATCATTCACGTCGTATGCTTTCTTTGCAATCGAGCTAAATCAAATTAGTATAAACTAAATCGGTTGCATATGGTTTGATTTATTCGACCTGCCTAGTATGACAACATATTGTTCGAGACAAATCGGAGACTATATCTGCCCGAGTGACAAAGGGAATGACAGATCTAATAGCTTCTAAACATCCTGGAATCTCTTCATGATAGCAATTACATAACCTAAATAGAAATTGAGTGAATGTATTAAACTACAGATATGAATAGCATGCTTAACTGTATATTGAGCAAATAAACTACAACATAACGCGATATAACTTTATTGCGTTAAATCTATATTTACAGAAATGAAGAGCCGCAATATACCACAACAAAATTCATACGGGTTTGCATAAAGTTAGATAACTTTGTAAATAAACTATAAAGTGAACATTAATCATACTTTAGAGTCTGTTTATGCCATCCAGGGCCAACTGGTGATCATTTTACCAAACCACTCTTTTCTGGGTTCCTGGAATGTTAACCGGTTCTCGAGAGCACCCATCTTTGCAAGTAAATGTTAACTTCCCCACTTGAATCAACGATGGGGGACGAAAGACTATGAGAAACAATGTCGTATATCCAATTATCACAGAGACTAGTTATAAATATAAACTTATTGGATGCCTATCTGAAAACGATATAAGTTAAACTTAATGAAATACTTTTGTTTATTTATCTTCTAAGTTTAATTTAAAAGAAAATATATGATTTTTTAAAATAAATGGTGTTATGGAGTTGGTTCATAAGTAATCAATGCACTTAAGCAAGTGAACTCAATCTTTTAAAAAAAATTAATTTAAATATTTAAAAATTAATCATACAAATTGGCTGTGGTTTTATACAAGGCATGTTCAATTTTGTTTCTGGTCACCGCTTATTGAATGCAGGAAATAAAGATTGTCTACTCCTGACATAAATGTTTTGTTTAACATTTTCAGGTTCGGATTAAAAAGGGTAAACAACAAAATCCTTTTCGTAATATATTTTGAGGAGTTTGGTTGAATGTTCCAGACAATCTTATAGTGAGGGGCCATTAAAGAGGCCTCACATTTATATTTTGTGTCCACGAAATGATATTCTTAAAGAAATCCGTGTAACTTGAAGAAATCGATGCGAGTTCTACTGCAACTTGTTACTTTCAAGAAATAAATGTTCAAAAAGATCGTCTATGTATCCGTGGTTAGTATTAGACCAATTCTGAACGGTTTCCGAACGCACTTCGCTAATTACTGAAAATCAGAAGCTTGATTATTATTATTAGTTTGTAGAACAACCCCAGCACTCCCTGTTGGGTCCGTTTAAAATCAATTGTTACGAGCATGCTGATTGGTCAGTTGCTGTATGGAAAGTTTGAATGACGACAAAATTTAGTAAGCGTTCAATGGCTATGAATTGTCAGACAGACATAATACCCCTGCTTTTCCACCGGTGGTTAATAGACCAGATTTGGGAGACATCAAGTTCTGGGATAGACTTTATTGACTGTTATTGTTATTTTCAATCCGATATTTCATAAATCTTATACACCATCGTGAATTCTGTTTTTAGATGGAACCTACCATCTTTTAGTATGATAGTAGATGTATCTAGTCATTTACACAACATACACAGGAAACTGCTTTGATTACCAAAATGTTATAAAACTAAATGTTTTGCAGATATAAGACTTACTCAATATAATAAGTGAGATAAATCTTGTTTTTAGGATTGGTCATCAGTGTCAAAATTTGTACTTTTGTGACAAAAAATTGGAAAGGTCGAGCGCGCTGTGTTATAGACAACTCTTGGTTAACTTTAAATAAAGCATATTTGATTTCCTCTTTCAATTATGTAGAAAAAATAACTTATGTATTTTACATTTATTGTGAAACACTGTTTTTGCAACTTAGACAAAATTATACTCGAAGTATTCCTGCGAAGAACCAGTACTTAACATATTCGCATAAAGTATATTGCTGAAAGACACAACACATAGACATAACGAAAGATCGAACCCACGGTATCCGGCCCTGGGTCCGATGGTCTATCAGTGAACAAAGTTTTCCACACGTTAGCAGTATAATAACGGAAGGATTAAAAGGAGGAAAATAAAAAAATAAGTTTTCTGTATGCCTAACGGGAGTGTGGCTTTATTGTCTTTCGTCTCAGTCCTCTTAACTACGTATGTTGTGGACTACAATGTACATAAACTACGAACAAAATATGTTGAAACCAGCAGGAGACGTCGCATACAAAGGTTGCAGTCAGCAATTTGAAACAAAAAAAAACACAATCGATACATGGAATAATAACAATAATGATATTAATAATAATTATAATAGATAAATGATATGATAAAATAATGATAGTGATAACAATGACAATTATAATGATGATGATAATGATAATAACAATAAAAATAGTGATATTATAATAAAATAACAATGATAGTAATGACAATAATAATAATAATAATAATAATAAAACAATGATAATGACGACAATAATAATAATAATAATAAGTACAAAATATGCCTACCAAACAAGAGACACCAGAAGTCGCCGCGTCTGTGTGATTAGGAGCAAAATGCGACTAGGAAATGTAAACCTTAGTCTTAGTCACATCATAACACGAGCCAGTGTAAATAAAAATATCATTACAAAAAATACATATTCTCGAAATATGTCAAGTGAAAGAAAAAAACAACAACTAAAACCCTTGATCGAGGAAATAATTCATAACATTGAAACATTTTAATATCTACTGATCCTCCGTGATCACAGGATTACTTGCCCTCGACACAAAGGTCGTAGGTTCATGTCCTGCTAGCTCCAAAAACGTTATTTGAGAAAGTTTGCCAGTTACGTATACATGCGGATGGACGTTGGTTCTAGTCAGATTCATACGGGGGTTTCCTCCACCGACTGGACCCGGCGTACGCTGGTAGAATGAAAGATGCTACCGCAGTATATTCAGCAATTTAATTCATGGGAACACTTGAATACTCTGCAAACTTTTTTGATTGCGAAGTAGGGGTATTGCAGGGGGAAATAACCTCGTCGATATTTTTCTCGTTATTTTCAAATGACATTGAGCTGTAATACCGATACAGGAATAACACTTGATCAGGAAGCACTGACACGCCATAACACTAAATCATCACTTATATTCCCAGCTAAACTGATAGTCAACGGGCGTGTTGAATCCGATGAGTTCCAACAATTGAATGAAATAATCCGAATGAAACGTACTCTTTCCTTCAACTATGTCCAATTAAAAAGAAGCCGTTTCCATAGCAACTCGCCCCTTGTAAACGACGCAAGTGGTGAACCGATATCACGTGATCATGAAAGGGTAAATTCCAGAGCACTAAGTTTTTTCGCAGAATCTGTCACTGGAACTCACTTACACCAGAGTAATAAAAGGACACAATCGCCAGTAAACTGGTTAATCTAACAAATGTTCCTCGTAGTACGAACGCTCAAGCAGCTGCTTGTCATGAACCATCTCCACCAAGCCTCAAACTGCTAAAAATCGACATACCACTGTGAATAAGTCACAAAACGTTAATAATCCTTATCCGGCAAGCGTTGAAAACCTGCCTTTTACACAACATCTATTTTTGTGTCAAAAGCCCCAGTAAACACTCTCGCAATAATAGTGACCGTGTATCTCATTGCTCACGAACTTCTCGATCCATTTTCAGAGACAGGACAGTGCGTAGTGTATCGAGACCGCAGAGACATTCTCCACGTGAAAATCGTGAACACCAAGAACGACTCAGAGACACACAAGTCAATTCGACACAAACACACAGAGGTCTGGTGGTAATAGGAAGACGGAGAGAAGGAGTTGCTCACTGTTTCTGTGTTAAATGTTGATGGTTAAATTTCTGAAAATTGTAACGAACTTGAATCCAAAGAGCTATAAGACGTTTTTAATATGTTTGATATTGTATGTTTGGTAGAAACTTGGGAAAATAATTTAGTCGACTTTACTGTCAATTAATTTGAATGTTTTCGTATTAATAGAACTGAAAAGAAGCCGAATACAAAACGTAACTCAGGCGGAGTAGCTATTTTTGTCAAAGATAACTTTATAGACAGTAATACACTTGTTTCAAAATCTAGGGATGATATAATTTGGATTAAAACTAGTGGACTGTTTTTGTCATTAAATGATGATTTATTCATTGGCCTATGTTATGTGTTACCTTAAGGAAGCAGTAGACAGAACATGATTGATAGTCCAACTTTTGATAGGTTCATAGATTCTATTGTTTATTTTGATTATGACCTAAATCGTAAAAGAAATATTCTTTTATGTGCCGATTTTAATGTCCGAACAGCCACTGAACCAGATTATGTGAAAGATGATTACACTAGAAATAATCTCATCGACGAATTTCCAGATGATTATCTTCCCGATACGCCAATTCTTCGTTTTTCACAAGATAAAACAAGGCCAAATAATAATGGGTATCAATTACTCTTAGAGTCATGAATGGTAGATTAGGCGGATATAAGGGTATTGGAAAATTTATATATGTATGCAATCGTGGTAAAAGCGTTATAGATTATTTTCTTTTATCTGAACATTTGTTCGACTACGTGTCTAATTTTAGGGTCGGTGACCCAAACATTATCTCAGATCACTGTGTTATTACTGGGTCGTTTTGTTTCAATACCTAACACAGTCAAACTGAAAATCACATCGTTTTTAAGCAACGGCTAAACGATATATTTGTACAAGAATGGACAACTAGATTAAACAACTCATCCAGAGCTTTATTCTATAGAAACATAGCTAGTTTTGACATGCAGTTTTATCTTAATAACATATAAAATAAAACAGTCAAGCAATCACTGTCATAGCTACGAGTGTCATCTCATAGTTAAGAGATTGAATCAGGTCGATGGGCAAGAAACAGGGTCGACGTTGATGAGAGAAACTGTAAGTACTGTAATATACTTGAAGACGAGTTTCATTTTATCATAGATTGTCCTTTGTATGCTGTTTTTCGCAAAAGATATGTAAAAAAATATTTCTTTGAAAGACCAAGTATGCGAAAACTTGTGTTACTATTAAAAACTGAAAACAAGAGAGATATTTTTAATCCTGGTCTGTTTTAGCAGAAAGCTTTTTAATTAAGAAATGAAATACTGTATAATAATTAACATGATTTCCTTATCCCAAATCACTAAGAAAAGAAGAAATCATATGTTTGTCAAAAACAAAAATACTGCGGAATATTAAATGGGGATCATTTACATAATTATGTTGTAATGCATGCATTATTCAATATCAAATTAACTATGTTACATATATATGTCATACCTAGAAATAAATATATGTTGTACCAAATTGTATTGTAAAATTTGATGTGTATAATGCTGAATGTCATATTGTTTTGTAAATACGTTGACTCATGGATCAGTCTGATCCTTTGTCATTAAAGAAATAAAAGTTCCTATCAACATAATGTTAAACCAATTTGACTCATACGTTCTATCTGTCTTAAATTATTGTTGCGAAATATTGGTTTCGATAAATCAGAGCAGCTGGAAAGGGTGCATTGAAAATTCTGTAAATGGACGCTCAATGTAAAAATGTCTACAAATAGATTATCGTTATACTCAGAAACGGGTAGATGCCAACTGTATATTGAAAGGTATATACGAATAATAAAATACTGCCTCAATTTAGACAAAGAAAAAAGTCGAACTTGTGTTTTAAATACCATTAAAAATGTACAGATGCAAGAAATTAAAACAAACCAGAATGCAAAAAATTTGGTTTTCTTAAGTGCGACATATATTGTACAAATATACTTACCAAATATCAGACCACTTGATAAAACTGAACAACAAAAACATAAACACAATATCGCTAAAATAAAATGAAAAGAAATGTGTGTGGGTTTTATACTAAACAATAATGAGTTTCATATTAAGTAATAATGGATTTCATACTAAGTAGTAATGGGCTTCCTAGTAAACAATCAATAATGGGTTTCATACTTAGTAGAAATGGGTTTCATACTAAGTAGAAATGGGGTTCATACTAAGTAGTAATGGGTTTCATACTAAGTAGTAAACGGTTTCATACTAAGTAATAATGGGTTTCATACTAAGTAGTAATGGGTTTCATACTAAGTATGAATGGGTTTCATATTAAGTAGTAATGGGTTTCATACTAAGTATGAATGGGTTTCATACTAAGTAATAATGGGTTTCATACTAAGTAATAATGTGTTCCATACTAAGTAGTTATGAGTTTCATACTAAGTAATAATAGGTTTCATACTAAGTAATAATGGGTTTTATTATAAGTGATAATGGGTTATTTTCGTAGTATATATTTAACATATAATGCAATTTCAATTTTAGCGTAACTACACAAGTTATGAAGGCTGAACAACTGACACGATTGATATAAGATAAACAGTCTTAAGTACTACCAGTCCAGAAAGTAACCTCGGGATGCGGGCTAGGGTGACTTTTAATAAAGTTGGAATGGAGTTTTCATTTAATACAAATACAAACAAATACAAACACTGTATTCAACAAATGAGGTGAGCGTTAGTGAAGATGAAAACGACAGAGTATTTCATGTAATACGGAACAAAATTTAATACCACCACTCCTAAAAAATTGCTATAATTATGAAGTTGAAATGAAGCAAAGTATTAGTTAGATACAGAACAAGATTAATAATAATATATAAATATACATATATCAGAGATTGGAGCGGAGTACTCATTTAATACAAAACAAAAATTACAACATTATCTAAATAATAAAGGGAGGGAGTAGATAAAATTGATATGGGGTAGAGGATTTATTTAATACAAAACAAAATTAGAAAACAATGAGGATTGTTGTTCATTGTTGTTTTGACCGGTACCAAAGTAAATATGGAACAATGGGACCCGGCATGTTCTAACAATAGTACAAACTATTTTCCATAAACAAATAACTACTGTACTAAGGCCAAAAATATAGATATGGCTATATGTCACAACAGTTCATATATAGCTTGCACCTAAAATACTTTCAATCAGATATTTCACCTTGAACTTAAATATAGCAGCCCTTTAACACACATGTTGTACACCACAACTTCCACCAAAACATTAACACAGAGTTTAAAGACAAACTAACTGCACCCTACAATATGACTTTGACCTTCAAGATATGAGCCAAATATGTCATTTAATGTCTCCGGGTATACAAATGCACAAATGTTTAAACCAGTCATATAAATGCAAGTAATGCACACTTGTGAACAACTTGCACCAAAACTTTTTAATGTTATGTTTAATACAAAATATGGCATATTCTCCCTGCAATATTACATTGACTTTAAATTGAGGATTCCGATATGTTACATACTGCTTCTGCGTATAAGAATGCAAAGTTATACCAAATTACATGCCTATTACTGCAAACAATGCATAAGCACGAACAATTTTAACGTAAAGTTTAGCACAAAATATGACATTTTCTCCCCACAATATGGCTATAAGTCTATAAACATCGTCTGTGAATTAAGGAACCCGATATGTTACAAACGGCCTCAGAGTATAAACAAACTCACTTATGCAAAGTTCCATCCAAATAACTGCTGCACACTTGTGGACAACTTGTACCAAAAGTTAAAAGCAGGTTGGACGCCGACGCCGGAGCGAGTACAAAAACTCCGCTTTACATATAATATTCGAGTTAAAAATCAATATAAAAAAAATTGAATATTGCAAAACAACATAGAATTTACACAGAACATTGAACTGATTTTAACTTATATTAACATTTGTATTTAAGTTGTTGTTAATAGAGAGTATTAGTTGTTAAATAAGATTCATCTATTACAAGTAGCAGCACTTCTTAAAGCTTTAGTATCGCCGTAAGATCGATGGCATAGTAATATTCATCAAGGTCATCGAACATAGATAGCAAATAAATATCTTCCGGACGAATGCATTGCCATGGCAGTATTCATATGCGGGGTTTAAATACCAGATGCACATTTATGTAAGAATGCGTGTTTAAGAATGATTAATACTTTTTAGCTACAGCTACTAGTTCTATGCGGTGTCACAGTTGACTTTAAGGTTGCATCCTTCCATATTGTTGTGGTTGGTTGGATGGCGTATGAAGTATATAACAATGGAAATATTTAAAAGTTTGAACTTATGAGTGAGTGTGTGTATGTGTGCATGTCGAGTGAATTGTTGTGGATGAGTAGGTGAGTGACTGAATTAATTTGAATCTCGTATATTTATACATCGCGTCATGTTCCAATTTATTTTGAAACATGTATTACAATTTTTAGGGCTTTGGTCATGTCAATATCTCAAAATATTTATTTTGATAATGTACTGAAATTTCAATTAAAGAGTGCGCGCTCCTTTAATTGGACTATTTTGTGTATAAATATTGTACAAAAATGAGCTGGTAATTCGTTGAATACACGTTTTTTCGTTCTCGTCCTGACTGTATAGTATATAATTATGGTTCAATATCAAATACAGGTACACTATATAATTATGATACAATATTTAAAACTGGTAAACTATATAATTATAGTACAATATCCAATAACTGTAAACTATATAATAATGGTACAATATCCAATAACGGTGCACTCTATACATATTGTACAATATCCAATAACGGTGCACTACGTAATTCTGGTACACTATCATATACCGCTATACTATATAATTAATGTGCAATGCCCTATACCGGTATATTTAATATCATAGTATATGATACGACACTAGTAAACTATTGAAATACAAATTCCAATACTTGTAAACTACTGAAATACAATATCCGATAATGGTATACTATTGAGATACACTATCCAATACTAGTATACTAGAAAGACACTATCCGATACTGGTATACTATTGACATACAATATACGACACTGGTACACTATTGAAAGACAATATCTGATACTAGTATAATATTGAAATACACTATCCGATACAAGTATACTATTGAAATACACTATCCGATACTGGTATACTATTGAAATACAATATCCGATACTGGTATTCTATTGAAATGTACTATCCGATACCGGAAAACTATTGAAATACAATATCCGATACTGGTATACTATTGAAATACAATATACGATATTGGTATACTTTTGAAATACAATGTTCGATATCGGTATACTATTAAAATACACTATCCGATACCGGTATACTATTGAAATACAATATACAATACTAGTAAACTATTGAAATATAATATACGATACTGGTATACTATTGAAATACAATATCCGATACCAGTATACTATTGAAATACAATATACGATACTGGTATACTACTATTGAAATACCATATCTGATACTGGTATACTATTTAAATACATTATCCGATACTGGTATACTTTTGAAATACAATATCCAATACTGGTACACTACCGAAATACAATATACGATACCGGTAAACAATTGAAATGCAATTTACGATACTGGTATACTATTGAAATACACTATACGATACCGGTATACTATTGAAATACACTATACGATACTGGTATGCTATTGAAATACACTATACGATACTTGTATACTATTGAAATACACTATGCGATACTGGTATACTATTGAAATATAGTATACGATAGTGGTATACCATTGAAATACACTTCCCGATCTTGGTATGCTATTGAAATACAATATACAATACTGGTATACTATTGAAATACAATATACAATACTGGTATACTATTGAAATACAATGTCCGATACTGGTATACTATTGAAATACAATATACGATACTAGTAAACTATTGAAATACAATATCCGATACTGATATACTATTGAAATAACAATATCTGATACTGATATACTATTGAAATATACTATCAAATACTGGTTTAATATTGAAATACAATATACGAGTATTGTATACTATTAAATTTCAATATTCGATACTGGTATACTATTGAAATACACTATACAATACTGGTATACTATTGAAATACAATTTACGATACTGGTATACTACTGAAATGCAAAATACGATACTTGTATACTATGAAAGAACAATATCCGATACTTGTATACTATCAAAATGCAATATACGATACTTGTATACTATTAAAATACAAAATACGATACTGGCGCACTATTGAAATACAATATACGATGCTGGTATACTGTTGAAATACAATATACAATACTTCTATACTACTGAAATACAATAAACGATACTGGTATACTGCTGAAATACAATATACAATACTTGTATACTTCTGAAAGAAAATTTTGTTATAATGATGTACTACTGAAATACTGATATACTACTGAAATATAATATACAATACTGGTATACTTCTGAAAGACAATTTACTATACTGGTGTACTACTGAAATACTGGTATACTACTGAAATACAATATACAATACTGGTGTACTACCGAAATATAATATACAATACCTGTATAATACTGGTATACAATACAGGTATACTACTGAAATACAATATAAAATACAGATATACTGCTTAAATACAATACACAATACTGGTATACTACTGAAAACAATTTACGATACTGGTGTACTCTATAAATACAATTTACGATACTGGTGTACTACTGAAATACAATATACAATAACGGCGCACTACCGAAATACAATAAACGATACTGGTATACTGCTGAAATACAATATACAATACTGTTATACTACTGAAATACAATAAACGATACTGGTATACTGCTGAAATACAATAAACAATACTGGTATACTTCTGAAAGACAATTTACTATACTGGTGTACTACTGAAATACTGGTTGCTACTGAAATACAATATACAATACTGGTATACTTCTGAAAGATAATTTACTATACTGGTGTACTACTGAAATACAATATAAAATACTGGTGTACTACTGAAATACAATATACAATACTGGTATACTTTTGAATGTGGTACTCTATAAATACAATATACGATACTGGTGTACTACTAAAAAACAATATACGATACAGGTGTACAACTGAAATACAAAAACAACTACAAGAGTACTATTGAGATACAATAAACGATACCAGTGTACTACTGAAATACAATATACAATACTGATGTACTCCTGAAATACACTATCCGATACTGGTACACTTTGAAATACAAAATACGACACTGGCATGCCAATAAAATATAATATACGATAGTGGTGTACTAATGAAATTCTAAATACAATACTGGTGTACTACTGAGTTACGATATACACTACAGGTGTACTTTATAAATACAATATACAATACAGTCTTACTAAAGAAATACAATGTATGGTACTGGTGTACTACTGAAATACATTATACGATACTGGTGTACTTATGAAATGCACTATCCGATACTGGTACACTTTAAAATACAAAATACGAAACTGGTATGCTACTAAAATGCAATATACGATAGTGGTGTACTAAGGAAATACAATATGCGACACTGGTATACTATTGGAATACAATATGCAATACCTGTATAATACTGATATACAATACAGGTATATTACTGAAAAACAATATAAAATACAGTTATACTGCTTAAATACAATACACAATACTGGTATACTACTGAAAATAATTTACGATACTGGTGTTCTCTATAAATACAATTTACGATACTGGTGTACTACTGAAATACAATATACGATACTGGCGTACTACTGAAAAACAATATACGATACTGGTATACTGCTGAAATACAATATACAATACTGCTATACAACTGAAATACAATAAACGATACTGGTAAACTGCTGAAATACAATATACAATACTGGTATACTTATGAAAGATTATTTACTATACTGGTGTACTACTGAAATACAGGTGTACTACTGAAATACAATATACACTACAGTTGTACCATTGAGATACAATAACTGATACCGGTGTACTTCTGAAATACATATACAATACTGGTGTACTCCTGAAATACACTATCCGATACTGGTACACTTTGAAATACAAAATACGACACTGGCATGCCAATAAAATATAATATACGATAGTGGTGTACTAATGAAATTCTAAATACAATACTGGTGTACAACTAAACTACAATAAACACTACAGGTGTACTTTATAAATACAATATACAATACAGTCTTACTAAAAAATGCAATGTACGGTACTGGTGTACTACTGAAATACAATATACGCTACTGGTGTACTTCTGAAATGCACTATCCGATACTGGTACACTTTAAAATACAAAATACGACACTGTTTTGCCACTAAAATGCAGTATACGATAGTGGTGTACTACTGAAATACACTTTCCGATAATAGTACACTTTAAAATACAAAATACGACACTGTTATGCAACTAAAATGCAGTATACGATTATGGTGTACTAATGAAATACAGTATTTTTATTAATATTATATTAAAGTCTCATCATAGTATATACAATATAATCACATGCAATGATAACTTAAAATCATACGCTATGTCACTCTTTGAAGAGACTGAAAGATATAATTTCTCTCATAAAAATATACGTAGTTTACATTAAATATTTCGTTGTTTTTTTTTAAACAAATAAAACATGTACCGATTTTCCATGAAATTGATTCACATTGTATATATACCAATATATACTAATAAAAAATATATATATACATGATAAAATTTGAGCTACAAAACTTAATCTCGAGCAAGACGTACCTATAACAATACATACTTAGTGCTCTAAAGGTGAACCTATAAGAAACATGTTAAAACACTGAAATTTTGAAAACTTCACTCATAAGTTGGGTTAAACTTTTTTATACTGATTCAAAAAGCTGCATAATAAATAATGGACATTTATCTGAATTTTTCCCTATATAACGAGGAGTAAGACAATGATGCCCTTTGTCACCCTATCTATTCATCATATGCATTGAACTTTTATCTTACGAAATATCAAATAACAAGGATATAAAAGGAATAAACTTTAAAGGCATATAATTAAAAAATACACTATTTGCAGATGACGCAACATTCATCACAGACGGTTCAAGAAAATCTTTTTCCACTTTAATTGGTGTCTTAGATAATTTCAGCTTTATTTCCAGTCTCAAACTAAACACATCAAAACGTACTGTATTAAGAGCAGGGCAGCTAAAACAAAAAAATGTAATTTATTGTCATTAAAAATCTTTTAAATGGTGCTCTGATAAGGCAAAGACTTGAGGAATGGTTTTTCATAATAATAATAATAATAATAATAATAAGTCAAATAATATTACGGCAAATTTAATACCAAAAATTGACGCATTTTGTAACTGTTTAAAACAATGGCAACATAGAAAACTTACACTATTAGGTAAAATTACTGTCATAAAATCATTTGCATTCCCAAAATTAATATATCCTCTTACCGTTTTACCAAATCCATCAGCAGAACATAAAAAAAAGAAAAAATGACCTTATGTTTTAATTTTTATGGGGAAAAAAACCAGATAAAATAAAAAGGAAAAATATAATTCAAGGATATGAAAACGGTGGACTTAAAATGTTAGATATAAATAAATTCTTACACTCATTGAAATGTAGCTGGATCAAAAGACTATTAGATCAACAAAACCATGGTAAATGGAAACTTTTCTATTCAGATAACATTAACCAATATGGGGGGAAATTACTTTTTGAAAGCTCATTATATATTCAGATATTAAATCTTTGTTTCCAAAGGTAGGCTTTCTTCAAGATATACTTTTATCATGGGAAGAAATAAACAAAACATCTGAAATAAATCATGTCGGAAAAGAAATATTTTGGAATAACTCTAAAATAAAAGCTGGAAATAATACATTTTTTAATAAGATCTGGTATGATAGGGGTATACAGTACATTGAACAGATATTTGATTACAGAAAGAAATATTTTTTAACCTTTAAAGAAATAACTGATATTTATGAAATCCCTGAAAATGATTTTCTTCTATACATGTCTATTGTTTCAAGTATACAAAAAGAACGGAAGTTGAAACTGAAAACCGAAAACATAAATGAACTACGGAATGAAACATTGTTAGGTATGCTTCAAAATTCACAACATGCAAATAAATTTTTATATGATTATCAATTAAAAAAGGATATAAGTATTCCAACTCAACAACAAAAATGGGATTTTTTTTTTTTGATGATACACAATTAAAATGGAAAAAATATTTACCTTCTGCCAATCAAATCAACAATAGACACGAAACTGAGAGAATTCCAATACAAATATATAATGCGTGTTGTACCGACTGACATATTTTTATATAAATGCAAACTTGCTAATTCGAATCTATGTGACTTTTTTAATATGAATATAGACACAGTATCTCATACGTTCTGGGAATGCAATCACATACAACAATTTTAGAGAGAACTTCAGACTTTCCTTAATGTTTTAAATATTTTCATAGATTTTAATCTACAATCAATATCTTTCGTTTTAACAGATTCTCTCACAAAACTTGCTTTAAAAAACTTTATTATTATAAGTGCCAAATATTTTATTTTTAAGAATAAATGCTTAAAAACCATTCCAAACTTCACGTGTTATAAGAGTTATTTGTACAAGCGAATAGAAATTGAAAGACAATTAGCACTTAAAAGAGACAAATTAGAAATCTATGATATAAAATGGCAAAACTTTCAGCAAATTCAATAAGTTTATAAATTCATTTATAGCACCGAATATGTGTGTTTATTTTTGTTTTTTTAGGGAGGGGGGTTTAGTGGGGGGTTCGTAAGTATATTAAAGTATAAATAAGTATACATTGTTCACCACTCTTTATCCTTTTCAAATCACCTGCTGGTACTCAGTTCCTTCTATCTATCAGTCTCTCTATCCTTTCTACTCTAACATACCTTTACTTCCTCTATATGACTTTTTTTCATTTAACAACTGTATTATGCAATATACATGTATGTTTTAAAACGTTTTATGAAATCTACAATATGGTATTAATATTCATGAATAATTCAAATGAAAAAGTGTTAGACCATGAAATAATAACATTGGTACACTTATATCATACGATAAATAACTGTTGACTATGATTTAAATGTATATGTATCAATGTATATGTTGGATGAACTAATAAAAAAAAATTAAATGAAAAAAAAAAAAAAAAGAAATTTTGAAACTGTACCAGGATGTCTATATAAGTGCTTATTAAAAATATTTCAAGAAACCATCTAACATCTCAAATCAGATTTGCTATGACCTGATTAACCACCATTGCTCAAATCTAATCAAACTGAAATCCTAGAACAATAAAATCAATTTTACAATCGTATGGTATTAAAATACATGAATATCATAATTATATACATTATAGAACAGTCTATCTGTATAGATAATTTGATCTCCTTTGTAATATTTGAATGCAGGTTTGGCACATAGTCGTATCAAATTTGAATTACTAAACAGGAAAACTAATTTTTGTTCGTCTGTATAATCATTAAAATGTCAATTAAATATAAAAGCATTATCAGTCAGTTGTAATGTTATGTCATCATATAATGGACACTAAAGTATAACATGAATCTCATTTTCTACTTCGTTATTACAAAAAGGGCATACTCTTTCACAAACTGGCAACCTTTCATAGCGACCCGTTTCTAAACGAATTGGGGCAGTTCCACAGCGAAATTTTGACAGAGCAGATCTATGATTACAAGGTAATATCATTGTACAATATTTTTCCGTATCAAATGATGTTTTAAACAATTTATATGTACGTAACTTATTGTCCCCTGTACTATATCTACTATACTCCAAGTTGACATTATCATAGCATTCAGTTTTGTATTTATTGATACAGGCAGTTTTAACACTATTAAGAATGTTATGCTTCGCTAAAACATTATCCATATTTGTTATAGTAATACAATCAATTCTTGAAAAGTTATTTGTAACCCTATAAGACCAATTTTTACATCGAGGACCTTTTCTATTATAACAATATGTGAATACTTTTTTTACAGGCATATGATTTTACCGAATCCAATAATTAGATATAACAGTTAACTGTCTTGCAAAAAACAGTTCCCATGCTATATCACCAGCCACTGCAGCACGTGCCGAGAAATGCTCTCATAGTTCTATTCTGTATAGCGTCTATACATGAGAAAGATTGGGTTCCCCAAATAGCTGCACCGTATGCAACAATAGACCACACCGTTGACTCAAACAGTTTTGTATAAACTTTATATGGCATATCACCCAATGCTTTATATTTTGCAATTAACGGACCTAACGCCCTACTGGCTGATTTAGAAACAAAAGATGCCATGGGCGGATCCAGATTGTCAGTTTAGAGGGGGTACAACAAAATATCTGAACAGGCACACATGTTTTTCAGTAGAAATATAGTGAATTGTAATCAAATATGATCGTTTAGGAGGAACGTGTGGATGGGGTAGAGGCGTATGCCTTTTTTAAGAGTAGATCCGCCATTGGTACAGGTATTAATGTATCAATATTATTTCATCTTCAGCTTTCTATTTTAAGGATGGAGATTTCGTTTCAAGTTTACCACTCCAATATATATATGGATTATATCAGGATTTAGTGGACTTAACATACATGTACCAAACCATTTGGATTTTATTTCTTAATGATAATGAGATGCATTTTATCTATTTATAAAATATTTTTGTCTTTAAGACATTTATAACATTTTTACTGATATAATAATGTTTGGCAAATGCTTATAGTTGCCGTTGTGACAAAATATGTTTTTTTAATTCTTGAATATGGTTTTCAGCATGTATACCTGAACACGTTTAATCTCATCGCCTACATGATCGAGAACAATTTTAGCTCCCGCCATGATCTCACCCTCCTTGACTACCCGTCAGCCATCGAGTTTTACTGGTTCGTTGCTCGAACCTATGGAGAACTTCAGAGAAAATCTAACCAAGGTCCACTGCCACATCCGGTATGCCAGCATCGGTCATAGCATTATTGTTATATAGATCATTTATTAACTCTACGGCAGTCTGCCAGCTTTACCTTAAGAATGTCACTCATCATTTGAAGGTACATAAGTACCTGGGCTGCGTTCAGTTCGGTGAAACGTTTGAGTACGTTAGCTAACATATTTACCTGGATACTGGCTCAACCTCATTTTAGCACACACTACGCGTACATTTTAGGGAACAATGCATTAAACGAGTTTTCTGTATAACGATGCTGAACGTAGTCAAGTAGCTGATAAATGAGAAACAGAGAATGGTGATGTTGATCCGTTTACTTCTCTTACTGCAATGTAGATGTATATTTAACACTTACATGTGTACCGTAAAGCCCCAACTGCCATATAAAAGCCGCAAGATGGCTCTTAGAGCAGATTTTATATAATCCAGTACATGATTCAAATCAAAGAACCATTTATCAAAATTTCACAGTCATCAGCGCATTGTTTTTGTTTTAATGATCCATACTACTAGATTATTGTCAATACATATAATTTATAAAAAAAATATTAAAAATATGTTTGTTATATGCAGTTAAAAAATAAAAATTAGTTCCAACTGCTAAAAATGTGAAATCCGAGGGAAATGCACTCTTTACACATGTATCTGTGTTAATTCACCATCAGCAGATACCTTGTGTAACGTTGTAATTTGATAGACTCCTACTACACTGGTAGTAAAAGTTTGGGGTTTGAAACAAAGGTTTGAATTACAAATCTTGAAAAATCATGCAGCAAAAAGACAAGTTTTATATATGTGAAAAAAAACTAGTTGAGTATACATGTGCAGAATTACCACTTAAAACGTTCATGCATGAATACGTTTGTCTACAGACGTGAACCTAATGAGTATTAACTACTATGTGCGCATGTGTGGGTGCGTGCCGTGGTGTTCGTGCGTGCGACGGTGTGTTGCACGTTTTGAGATATTAGAGACCCGAGCTTAGACAAAATATAGTTTTATGACCTCACACGGTCATTTTTTATTTAGATAAAGGGAGATCATTACACATGCTATTTTGGAAAGTACAATACCATTTATCTACCTTGCAGATACTGAAAACAGTGAGGGCTCGCCTCGACTGGGCACTCCACAAGTACATGACGACAGCCGTACTGAATCAGACGCAAACAGATGTTGATGGAAACATATATTTCGACGACTTTGTCGGCGACGGCGACTTGGACTTGGACAGAAATAATAAAACTGAGGCATACATAACCTATTTCGTAGATATCAGGAGTAATCGATTGATTGAATATTAGCATCATTTGTGTGCCATCGATGGCTAACAGACGATCCGATAACAAAACTCCGTGGCCGAGTGGTTTAAGGCGCCGTCTCACGATCACTTACCTCTCACCGCTATGGTCGTAGGTTCGAGTATATAAAACTGGATATACCATATATAACCTGAAATGTGTTGAAAATGGCGTTAAACCCCATTCAAAAAAAAAAAAATCATAACAACACAAAACTCCGAAAGATTCCTGGGATAACCAGTACTCGAACACATCTCATAACCGCAAGTAACTGATAATTTTCCCACTTGAAATTCAGGCAGTAATATTATAATTCAAAAATTCATCTAGAGTTAGTCCAAGATAAATGTATTTGTCTTTAATAGATATGTCAGATTCTCAGCACTTAAATTTTAAATGCAGCACAGACCTAGGCCTAACCTGAACAATATTTGTTTTGAACGGGTTAATAGCCATGGAATTTGTGTGACACCACTCCGACTGCGTATTAAGCGTTATCTGTAAGTCCGTTTCATTTCAGCCAGGTGTACAAAATACGATACCGGTAAACATCTTAAAACATCTACAGTATACAATACTGGTATACTACTGAAATACAATAAAAGATACTGGTAAACATCTTAAATACAGTATACTATACTGGTATACTACTGAAATTCAAAATACGATACTGGTAAACATCTGAAATACAGTATACAATACTGGTATACTACTGAAATACAATATAAGATACTGGTCAACATCTTAAATACAGTATACTATACTGGTATACTACTGAAATACAAAATACGATACTGGTAAACATCTGAAATACAGTATACTATACTGGTATACTACTGAAATACAATATAAGATACTAGTAAACATCTTAAATACAGTTGACTATACTGCTTTACTACTGAAATACACAATAAGATACTGGTAAACATCTTAAATACAGTATACTTTACTGGTATAATACTTAAATACAATATAAGATACTGGTAAACATCTGAAATACAGTATACTATACTGGTATATTACTGAAATACAATATAAGATACTGGTAAACATCTTAAATACCGTATACTATACTGGTATACTACTGAAATACAATATAAGATACTGGTAAACATCTGAAATACAGTATACTTTACTGGTATACTACTGAAATACAATATAAGATACTGGTAAATATCTGAAATACAAAAAACAATACTGGTATAATACTGAAATACAATATACGATACTGGTAAACATCTGAAATACAATATACAATACTGGTGTACTTCTTAAATTCAATATACGATTCTGATGTACTACTGAAATACAAAATACGATACTGTTAAACATCTGAAAAACAATATATAATACTGGTATACTACTGAAATACCTAAAATACAATATACTATACTGGTATACTAATGTAATACAATATAAGATACTGGTATAATACTGAAATACAAAATGCAATACTGATATACTACTTATATACAATATACGTTACTGATGTACTACTGAAATACAATATTTTATGCTCGTAAACTATTAAAATACATTATCTGATACTGATAAACTACTGAAATACAATATGCGATGCTTGTATACATTGAAATACAATATCCGATACTTGTATATAACTGAAATACATTATACTATACTGGTATATTACTGAAATACACTATACGATACTGGTACATTACTGAAATACAATATCCGCTACTGGTATATTACTGAAATACAATATCCGATACTGGTATAGTACTGAAATAAAATATACGATACTGGTATATTACTGAAATACAATATCCGATACTGGTATAGTACTGAAATAAAATATACGATACTGGTATATTACAGAAATACAATATCCGACACTGGTATATTACTGAAATACAATATACGATAATGGAAAAAAGATGAAATAAAATATACGATACTTGTATACTACAGAAATCGAATGGTAGATACTCGTGTACCACTGAAATACACTATGCGATACGGGTATGTTTCTGAAATACACTATCCGATACTGGTATATTACTGAAATATATTATGCGATACGGGTATGTTTCTGAAATACACTATCTGAAATATACTATCCCATACAGATGTTTTACTGAAATGCAACATACGATACTATAACAATCTGAAATACAATATATAATACTTTTATACTACTGAAATACACTATCCGATACTGCTATTCTAAATTATTGCAGTAAACTATTTGATACTGGTATTCCATCGAAATGCAATATCCGATAATGGTATAATATTTCACATTAAACTTACAGAGAGCATTATATTTTTCATGGCACCATTTTTCAATACATAGCTGGTTGTGATATTAAGTGACTCTAAGACATTGAATAGAACTACAGGTGACGGCGAATTTTGCTGATTATAAGTTTAGTTCAAACTACCTTGGATAATTGTATATAAGTATTTGGTGTTTTAAAAATACAATTAAATATAATTCTATGACTGTATACAGATAAATAGGATTCCTTTGTGATCGCTCCTTGGCTCCCACGTGACTGGAAGGTTTTTTTATATAGCTAGGTACAATTGTTCACTACAGCAGTGGCGTAAATGCATGTTTAAGATATAAATATTTACGTCACTGACTACATAGAGACGGCCGATGACAACAGTAGGTCTATACATCAAGGGTCAAAGTCAAAGACATCAACTGCTCTCCCATGGTAGAGAGCATACCAAATGCATTGACTTTTGATAGTTCAAAGGCCACAGCTCGAACATTTATTGTCTAATAAAGCTTTTTTCTTTTACAAATATCCGAACTATTACGGTATGTAACTATTGTGTAAGATTGGGGCGAATAAAGAATGATAGATTGTAACCATGCTACATTTTGCTACATATATTTCTATCGTTACCATTATGAATTTAAAATAGCCGTAATTTTTCAATCATAAATCATATAATTGTTACATTTTTGGACATCTTGTTGATAAATTAATCCAATTTAAATTGCTATCACTTCGCCATAGATTGGTTTTCACACATTGTTTAATAATTGAATGGCTTGGCATGTTTATGACGTAGTGTCATATTTGACTTAAAATCATTTTCTTTGTTTCTTATCCATAATCAAGCTTTTAACATTTTGGGATAAGGCTGGGTTATCAAAAACAGGTGACGCTTGATCCAGCCTGGGACACTCCCAGGCGAAAACAGTCGTTCTGGATAACATTTAGAGAGCAAGTGTCAAATACAATGTGTGTCAAATAGAACGCCTGTACGAGTTGTTGAAAGGGTAGTCTGTTTCTCGCGTGTTTGGCAATTTGTTTTTGTTCTTCCCAGGCGAAAGTAAGCTGTCTGGGCAACAGTTAGAGATTTGTGCGTGCCGTGAAGGCGCTCCAGCCTCGCCGTTTGGCCCCAAACACACGAGAAACAGACTACCCTTGCAAAACAAAAAGTTAAACAACTGGTACAGGCGTTCTTTTTGACACACAGTCAAAAGCCTGCATCTAATTGTTACCCAGACAGCCTACTTTCGCCTGGGAGTTGGCCAAAGAACCTAAAAATATTGCAAGGGGATGTATTTGAGTGTGCCGTAAAGGCGCTCCAGCCTCGCCGGTTCGCCCAAAACACGCGAGAAACAGCGGCAGCTTATTTCCCGTTCTCTAAGCCGATTTTTGACTGTATGTCGACTTACAGGGCGTCCACGGTGACCTACCACTAAACGTGACATGGATTCAGCCGTCAGAAATCTGTCACGCAGATGGCGTTGACGTATGTAATTATCCTGCCGTACTGATGTTACACGCGGTTTACCTGAACGTGACCTATCAGCAAACGTTACCGTGTCTCTGACACTTCGAACGAGACGCAATTTAGCCGAACGAGAGACGTTAAAACGTCTAGCGACTTGTTCTTGCATTCGCCAAAACTTGGACCCTCTCATCGAAACTCAGCCTCAGTTTAACCTAAGATTGTATGTCGGCTAATAAATGTACCTGTCTAAAATTCACTCGCTAAAACCACATGGTTGACACGTACGGGTTGCACGAGGAAATCATGAGCAGGTACATGAATTTAACAATGAGCTGAATAAACTCGTACGAGTTTCAGTTGGTCTTGTTTGTCTGTCAGAGTACATGTACATTTCTGACATTTACCCCCAAATTCAATTTATGTAACGAAAATCCCTCACGGAACGGCCATTGTTTCGAGAAAACAGACTTTCTCTTATGAAGAGTGAGCTTTCGAGTAGACCGGCTAGTCTTATCTGTTAAAGATCGATCTCTGATATTTATTGTTTATGTTAATGTCGTCGTGGCTGTTCGTATGATGGCTATGTCTCCGGCTGAACAATTATGTGAAAGTGTGCACGTAACCTGTTACGAGATAATGTGTTTATTTGATTGTTTAACGTCATCGAGTGCTCACATACGATCAGCACACTCATCATCGTAAATAACTGATAACGTTCCCACTTTAAACCAGCGATGAGAGACGAAACAAAATGAAATACCAACCATCACGAAGATTTTTAACGGGCACGGATTCGAACTCGCTACCCCTGGATAGATAGTCAGACGCTAACCGGTGGCGGCGTAAGGAATTAAACATTAGCTAGCAGTCCGGCTAGCTCAATCAGTAGAGCATTCGTGCTAACTAATAACATCAGTTTCGAGTCCTGGACTGACTTTCATATTTTGTTTGTCGAATTACACTCGCACCCAACAAAGGACATATGATTCTCTTGTTTCCGGGGACAAATGTCTAAATATTGAAGTGGTATGCCAGCAGCCCGAGGAAGTCGATGCAACATTGCTCTGCCAGCAAAACGTCATAGGTTCGGGTTCAAGACTGATTAAATCTTGAATTGCTTAACAACATTGGTTACCCTGGACATCGAGCTTCTTGTTCACAATTCAAAACAACAACAATGCACAGCGGTCGTTCAGTGGCAGAGTTTCCGCCTTCAATCAGAAAATTGTATGTACTTGAAATTAAAATACTAAACACTTCAGTATGGTAGTGCTTTGAATGCCCTTTCAAGCCAGGTCTGATAAGCTTAGTCAGTAGTGCACCAATTAGGGGTCGTGGGTTCGAATCCACGCCCGGTCAAAGGCTTCGTGATGACTGATATACTCGTATGACAATGCGTCTCGTTGCCACTCGTTTCTAATCGCTGATTCAAGTGGGAAAGTTGTCAGTTACTTGCAAAGATGGATGTGCTTGAGTATTAGTTACCCTTCCACGATCCAAAGAAAGAGTGGTTAGGTTAACAGATCATCTGTAAGCCCTTTGTGGCAAAATGACGTTAATTAATCATACAAACAAACACACACCGTTATGGTTTGACTGAAAATTTGTTGAAATGCGACGCTGAACATCAAATATTACACTACACGGCAAATGTAGTTTAATTAGAAACATACATTAACAGTTAAAGATCATTTCAAATGCTATATTACTTATACCATTTGTGTGAACATAGTCGATTTAACCGTCACTCTTACATTGATTCATTCGGCTGTTTTGTGTAAGGATAAATTATAGAATACATGTACCAACCTTCTTGAATATCGCTCAATATAAACTGAATACAATTACAGACAGACAGACAGACAAACATACAGACAGACAGACAGACAGACAGACAGACAGACAGACAGACAGACAGACAGACAGGCAGGCAGGCAGGCAGGCAGGCAGGCAGGCAGGCAGGGGAAAAATATATTCAGATGAAAGTACTAATTCGATGTAAAAAAAGATTATGTACGATTTTTTCTGTTTGTTTGCTGTTGTTTTTTCAAAAGTTCTTTTTTAGTTCTAAATACATGAAAAGGCCGATTTAGTAAAGTTTAAAATACGTTCGCGCACTTAAAGTCGGGAGAAGAAGTTACTATTGCCTTCTGCAAGAGTCCGATAAACAGGGTATGTGTGCGAAAACAGTGCTTCCATCTGCAATGAGAGAATCTCATTATCATTTGAAAAAAAAACATCGCGTGCAGAAACAGGACTTTCTTTATGACACACACGGCAGTAGGTTAATTACATTGTCTGTTTTAAATAATGTGCAGGCTGTGAATATTTTAAGAGCAGAAGTTATTTTTTGCAGAAATATTTTCATCAAAACAAGTTTATTAGATTGAACGTGTAGTCTTGTGGTAGTATTGGACCTCGGATCAAATGTTCGTGAGTTCGATCCATCGCCGCGTGTATGTGTAGTGTCCTTGGACAATGCTTAATACTTATGCTTAGTGCTGGTTCTACACAAAGTCCTCGAGCGCGATGTGTCCAGTTTGTAAAATTTTATGTAAAATAAAAGTTTAACAAAGTTTAAAGTCGTGGATTCGAGCCCAGCTTGGTAAAGATACTTTATGTGAGAAAATGTTCCAGTTACTTGCAAAGGACAATGGTTCTTCTCACATTTATATAAGATTTTATGTATTGAACATGGCGTTTAATTAAAGGAGTACATGTACGATACTGACTCATGTAGAACTAATATGCCAACCCTGCACCTAAATAGAATCAGAAGCATTGCAAACATTTAATTGCCTATATAAACTATCTCCGCTATATTTTCATAATCTTGTAAACTTCAAAAATTCTTAATATTCTTTCAGATATGAAAACTATGCAATAATTCCACCTGTCAAAACTACTATGTGCGGCTCAGGTTTGGAGCCTAAACAACATCAAGAAGATTGAAAACTTCAAGGAGTTTGGGAGACTTATCCGGACCTGACCCGGTCCAGCCTGTCAATGTTATATGTGTACAAAGATGTGCTCCCGCCATGTGCATTCATGCTTACATGTTGAATAAAACATGAGCTTTATACTTCCAATTTTGCTTTAGCATGCTTTAGATTTTTGTTAATGTTATTTGCATTTGTTTCGTGCCGCTTAGCTACTGTTTATCGCCTACATGCACATGCATAGTGTAGTGATATGCACACGTGCATATGGGCTTTGTTCTGATATGCACTTGAAGTTGTTGCATTGTGATAAGTGGTTTTCTGGGTGAGCAGGTGTACTTCAATACCACTGTCATTAAATGTCTTTCAAAATGTGTCAATCAGTTTACTTCAAATATTACTTCAGATAATAATTATTTTTAGCATTTTCTTTATTGTCGACTTTCGCTACACGTTGTCTTTCAGTTTTTATCTCCACTAGTTCTTTTATCAAACCATAATGGGCCTTTTCCAAAATTCACGTCCATGTTATGTTAAATTTGACACCTCTTGAAAGTTATATTTACAAAGAACTATACAAGCGCTCAACTGTTCAAAAAGCACTGGATTAGATAATATTTCAGCACGTTTCTTAAAAGATGCTGCACCTTTTTTAAAAATACATGTAACAGTTTTAGTTAATAGCTCTATTATCAGTACGCTGTGCGATGTGAACATAAAAGTGCTAAAGTCAAACCATTGTTTAAGGAAAATAGCAGATTTGATGTATCAAACTATAGACCTGTTAGCAATTTATGTATAATTTCAAAAAATGTAAATCTGTATACAACCAACTAGAATTTTCTTAGTTAAACAAGGTCTTTTGTATGAACAACAACGTGGCTTAAGATGTAACTACTCCACTGACTCCTGCCTTAGTCATCTTATCGACCATATTAAACGTAAAAGTTCATAAGGTCTTTATACAGGAATGATTATGTTGGACCTTCAGAAGGCTTTTGACACAGTTGATCAAGAAATTTTATGTCGTAAATTAAAAGAAATGGGGTGAAGTCAATTAAGTGTTTTCAATCTTATTTGATTAATCGTAAACCTTCTATAATTGTTAATCATACAAACGTAGATGTGCAGATTTCATGCTGTATAAGAGTAAATGTGGTAATTTCAGGCTGTATTAGCGTAGATGTGCAAGTTTCGGACTGGATTAGCGTAGATGTGCAAGTTTCAGACTGTATAAGTGTAAATGTGCAGATTTTATTGATACATATTTTATTGCCAAATGTGTACAAGTACATTGCAATTGGGTCGGGCCACAAGTGTTACCCATATCAGTTACGGCCCTTCCCTAAAATTGAGTTTACAAATATCATGAATATGGCTACTCGTATATAAAAACATATATTAACATAAAGTTGTGAATACTAATGTTTTCTTTCACAAATATGCATGAATGCAAGCACGCACTCACACACACATTCAAGAGAGAGAGAGAGATTGTAATAACTATACTGTTCGGCGTCATCAATTGTTTACATCTCTGCACAAAATCGGTATTATTAATTTAGAGTGGATGCTTTGTGGAACTTATCTCACGAGAAAAATGTCTTCAGATCGGTTCAAGGGTTTATTTTAGCGTCTAATCGATTCTAGTATGTCAACTTTAATTTTTACAAGTTTAAACTGATTTAAACTAGATTTATCCCACCCATAATACTTTGATTTTTCGACTGGCTGGCTGGCTGGCTGGCTGACTGTTAAAGAATTATTTATGAGTACAGACTGCCATTGTCGGTTTCAGTCGAGTTTGCTGGGTCAAAATTGGTGCAGGGGACTTTGCACAGTCTTGTCACCCAGAGGGTGAGATTTTTCTATTAAACAAGAATTCTCATGATGGATTTCTGTATTCTGACTCGACACTCAACTTTGTTAATCAACACTCGATTTTCTTACATGACACTCAGAATTTGACTTTCAACTCGACACTCATTTTTTAAACCAAACAGTTATACCTTCTATTTAAATTCCAACTGAACATTTTAAAGAATCAATTGTTTCACATACCTTACTGTTTTATAGGAGAAGTCTGCAGTTTTCTCTGTCATTCAAAACTGTTATGTGGGTTCAAAATAAGGAAGAAAAACGTTTATGGTTTTCAACAAAAATTTACCTCACATATAACAATATTTATTTTGTTTTTAAATTAATGTCATAAAGATGAAAAACTCAGTTATTCATTGAAATTATTTTGGGTTATACCAGCAACAGAGAATTTGTTTACGATATATTAAGTCTCTGTCTCACTTGCTTTTGTCTTGGTACCCCATCATGGGTATAATAGGCCGTGAGCTAAGACCCAAAATTTAACAAATTGGTACCAATCACACTGGCAAATTGCTATACTATATTTTGAATAAATACATGTCTGTGGTATATGAAAAAGTCAGGGGGCCACCTCTGAGGCACAGCTTAGTGTCTGATTTTAGTGAGTTTCTATGGTTACTGTAATTTCATTAAAATCATTACAAATAATTTCTTATTTTTTGGTATACAAAACAGTTGCATTAGTGCAACGAATAATTGTTATATGTGTTATCCAACAATGTTTAATCAAGAGCAGAAGTGTTCTTCTGATATAAAATACCACATTAAGCAATTATTTTGTAATCATTTTGTATTTTTACGTTACAATTACATTTGACGTTACTTTTTAGAAGTAATATTGATTTCCGATATTTCTATTGAAATCCCTTCCTAGATTTGTTTATAAAGTATTAATTTGACACAAGCAAAATACATAATAAAACACAACTGTATCAGATAAGTTTAAAATATGTAATTTATTATTAGTAGTAATTTCTTCTAAACAATATTTACGTTACATTTATCTGATAAAAACAGTTATATAATCGTTCCAAAATTCATCTTAAAATATCGGATCAAATTCCTTCAGGCTTTGAATCATATCAATACCTATATGGCTTCTTCTCGTACTAATGCTTTTATAACATTTCTGTGGACACATGTTAGTACAATACAAACACATTTTAATAACTTTATATAACATAAAATACGTTACAAGTAGTATTTATTCACTTCTTTAAAATTTAATTATCAAGTTTAAATTGGATCAGATCAAATTCCTGCAGGCTTTGATTCATATTAACACCCAAATGGAATCGTCTTGTTCTGATGTTTTTATAAATGTTCTGTGGACACATTTTAGTACAATACAAACACTTTTTTATAATTTTATATAACATAAAATACGTTACAAAAATGTGAAACGTAAAATTTACAAGTAGTATTTATTCATCTTTTTAAATATAATAACCAAGCTTAAATTGATCATAGGAACTGTAATTTAAATCCTGCAAGCCTGCTAATGACTTCCATATAACATAATAAGAATGACGATACATATAGGTACACTCGCAAAATAGGGAATGTTTTTTTAGGAATATTTTACACAAAACAAACTTGTGTTTCAAGCAATTTTGAACTCCAAAGTAACATAATCTTATACTGTAATAAAACACTATGTGTACTTAATCCATTCTGTACATTTCCGTTGCTACAAGAAGTAGTTGGATAGTGTACATGTCATCATTACTGCCATTCTCTCCATCAGAGCTTTCTCTATGTTCCGTATCAAAAGTCTTACTCGAATTTTGCAGACGGATAAGCATTTTAATGCATTTAACAGATAATGACATGTAGGTAATTTACATTATCTAGCGTACTTGCAGGAGACATGAAATCTATAACAACCTGTGTAGCAGAATATCACTTCATCCATTTAGCTTCCAACTAACCATCTTCCATGAACCATCCGTGATCTTTGGACTTGAATTTCAATAAAGTTTATTAGGCTTCTACGCCAGATGTCTGATCATTTGCTCGCAAAGAGTGGAGATATAATGTGCCTTCACAGGGTGGAAGTTTTCCTGATTCAACACTAATATATTAAACCCAAAACATCTTGTTGCACAAGCTATTCACTTTAGTATTAGTACCCTTTGAAGCATATATCCTACATTTGAAGTCTTGGAGAGACGCAATCAGCTCGCAAAGTAGTACAATCCATTCTTCACCTAACTTTAACATAGCTGATTAGAATACACTGGACTTCATAACAAATCTAATTGTAGACACCTTTTCATGACCATTGAAGGCACAAACTTGGTCACATCTGGTAAATGCTTGATAAACTTCCATTATCACTAAGAGAGTTTCCATATATCTCTGTATCGCTGTCTATTCGTGGTCCTACATCTGATAAATATATGCTCAATCTCCCTGTAAATTGCCAGACATAGTATAACATCTTCTGATTCAATGGCAATAGAGTTAAAATGTTGACTGGCATGTAGCAGCATTTAGCAGCTTGCGAGTTACAGTTTTTCGTGTGAAGATGCCGGCTCTTCCACATGACATCCAGTATCATGCGTTAGTTTATAACATTTGTTTTCTGATGTTGCAAACATCTCTTTGTCACCTAGAACGGCAAGGTAGTACGGGACCTTCCAAGTATCAACAAGAAAATTGGTAAATGCTGTCTTGCCTTTTGGAAAACCTTAGAGGCATCTCTGTTGCTGAATTGGTTGTCCTCTATTGATATTACAGATCCACAATCCACTACCCGAGCTTCTATTATTCATCTCTGCATTATAGTTTTCATCAAATACCACACTAATTCTGAAGCTGTTCTTGCATTGCAGTATCAAATGTACTTTTGGACAGATCTCCAAACGTTAGGTTCTCAACACTTACTTTGTTGACAATCATCATGGCATCAATAACACATACTGGTCTATGTTGGACATGTTCCTTGCAAGTGCAGATTTAGTTGTTTTCTTGAGAATACCATGAAAGTTAGCCAATGCTACGGTTAATGGTCCTGGTGGATTTTGAAGTACTGCCTTCACAACCAGCTAGATGCTACCAAACCATGTATTTAAGTAGCTGGTTATCGACCTCGCGAATGCATGCTTTACAAAATATTTTAATTTGTTTTCTGAACGCCACCAAATATATTTGGGTGTTTCCTTTGCAATATGTCGTAAAACTAATCATATGGATTTTCTTTCAAAAGATTGTATTCTTGATATGTTAAAGCATATATAAAGCACTCTCTTCCCTTTCCTTATCACTTAAAAGATCATTACAATGGCAGTAAATATTGCTGTAGCTGTTGATAAAAGAGCACAACCATTTATTCTCAAGTATATTTCTTGGTCTAAATTGTTATATTTACCGCTGAAAAAAATACATATTCATATTGGAAATTACTTCTAGTTTCATTATATACCAAATATACTACTGATTTCAATAGATGTCTTTCAGTTTTTCTAGTCACTGCCTACGAGGTCTAATACCGAAGGATGACGGAATTGGCCGAGTAAGTACGATTGCCGCGTGAACTGTCGAATATATATAAACACCAAGCAGTAATTCTAACAGTTAGTTATTATTATGTTCAACGTAGCTCGGTTTTCGTTAGTTACATCGATCGTGAGAAATATTCTAATTGGTACTCGCTCACCTTCATTGAGTCTTAATCCAGTCCGAAATTTGCACGTTGCGTGTGATACGTGAGAACCGCTGTGGCTCAATTCGCGCTTTTATACATATTTATTTATTTGCCTTCACTGTGTTTAAACACCTCGGTTCTATCAACTTACATGAATAAATAGCTGAATGATAGCATTAGCGTAGATGGGCACATTTAAGACACTATTAGCATAGATGAGGAAGTTTCAGACTGTAGTAGAATAAATGTGCAAGTTTCAGACTGTAATAGCAATGTGCATGTTTCAGACAGTATTAGCGTTGATGAACAAGTTTCAACTGTATAAGCGTAGATGTGCAAGTTTCGGATTGTATTGTAGATGTGCAAGTTGCAGACTGTCTTATGATAGGTTGTGCAAGTTACGTAATGTATTAGGGTAAATGTGCAGGTTACGTAATGTATTAGGGTAGATGTGCAAGTTTCGGACTGTATTAGTGTAGATGTGCAAGATACGGACTGTATTAACGTAGATGTGCAAGTTACGTAATGTATTATGGTAGGTGTGCAAGTTTCGGACTGTATTAGTGTAGATGTGCAAGTTACGCACTGTATTAGGTAGGTGTGCGAGATACAGACTGTATAAGCGTAGATGTGCAAGTTACGAACTGTATTAGGGTAGATATGCAAGTTACGGACTGTATAAGTGTAGATGTGCTGGTTACGCACTGTATTAGCGCAGATGTGCAAGTTTCGGACTGTATTAGTGTAGATGTGCAAGTTACGCACTGTATTAGGATAGATGTGCAAGTTTCAGACTGTATTAGGTAGGTGTGCAAGACACGGACTGTATTAGGGTAGATTTGCAAGTTTCAGACTGTATTAGGCAGGTGTGCAAGGCACGGACTGTACTAGGGTAGATGTGCAAGATAAGGACTGTATTAGGGTAGATGTCCAAGTCTTGGAACGCATTACCTTAGATGTGCAATTTACGTACAGTATTAGGGTCGATGTGCATGTTAAACACTGTATTAGGGTAGATGTGCAAGTTTCAGACTGTATTAGGTAGGTGTGCAAGACACGGACTGTATTAGGGTAGATGTGCAAGATAAGGACTGTATTAAGGTAGATGTCCAAGTCTCTAACGGCATTACCGTAGATGTGCAAGATACGTACTGTATTAGGGTAGTTGTGCAAGTTTCGGACTGTATTAGTGTAGATGTGCAAGTTACGCACTGTATTAGGTAGATGTGGAAGATAAGGACTGTATTAAGGTAGATGTCCAAGTCGCTGACGGCATTACCGTAGATGTGCAAGATACGTACTGTATTAGGGTAGATGTGCAAGTTTTGGACTGTGTTAAGGTAGATGTGCAAGATACGCCCTGAATTAGCGTAGATGTGCAAGATACGGACTGTATTATGGTAGATGTGCAAGATACGGACTGTATTAGGGAAGATGTGCAAGTTACGCATGTATTAGGTAGGTGTGCAAGATACGGACTGTATTAGGGTAGATGTGCAAAATACGGACTGTATTAGGGTAGATGTGAAAGATACGCACTGTATTAGGTAGGTGTGCAAGATACGGACTGTATAAGGGTAGATGTGCAAGATACGGACTGTGTTAAGGTAGATGTGCAAGATACGCCCTGAATTAGCGTAGATGTGCAAGATACGGACTGTATTATGGTAGATGTGCAAGATACGGACTGTATTAGGGAAGATGTGCAAGTTACGCACTGTATTAGGTAGGAGTGCAAGATACGGACTGTATTAGGGTAGATGTGCAAAATACGGACTGTATTAGGGTAGATGTGAAAGATATGCACTGTATTAGGGTAGATGTGCAAGGTACGGAATGTATTTGGTAGGTGTGCAAGATACGGACTATATTAGGGTAGATGTGCAAGATACGGACTGTATTAGGTAAATATGCAAGTTACGAACTGTATGTGCGTAGATGTGCAAGATACGGATTGTATCAGCGGAGGTGTGCAAGTTACGGACTGTATTGAGGTAGATGTGCAAGATACGGACTGTATTAAATAGTTGTGCAAGGTTTGGACTGTATAAGTGTAGATGTGCAAGATACGGACTTTATTAGGTAGGTGTGCATGATACGGACTGTATTAGGGTTGATGTGCAAGATACGGACTGTATTAACGGAGGTGTGCAAGATACGGACTGTATTAGGTAAATATGCAAGTTACGGACTGCATTAGGGTAGGTGTGCAAAATACGGACTGTATTAACGGAGTTGTGCAAGATATGGACTTTATTAGCAAAGGAGTGCAAGATACGTACTGTATTAGGGTAGATGTGCAAGATACGGACAGTACCAGGGTAGATGTGCAAGATACAGACTGTACAAGCGTAGATGTGCAAGTTACGGACTGTATAAGGGTAGATGTGCAAGATACGGGCTGTATTAGGGTATATTTGCAAGATACGGACTGTATTAGCGTAGATGTGCAGGATACGTACTGTATTAGGGTAAATGTGCAAGTTACGGACTGTATAAGGGTAAATGTGCAAAAGATAACGACTGTATTATGGTAGCTGTGCAAGATACGGACTGTATTAGCGTAGATGTGTAAGATACGGACTCGATTACGGTAGGTGTGCAAGATACGGACTGTATTAGGGTAGGTGTACAAGATACGGACTGTTTTAACGGAGGTGTGCAAGATACGGACTGTATTAGCTGAGGTGTGCAACATACGGACTGTATTAAGATAGATGTGCAAGATACGGACTGTATTGGGTAAATATGCAAGTTACGGACTGTATTGGCGTAGATGTGCAAGATACGGATTGTATCAGCGGAGGTGTGCAAGTTACGGACTGTATTGAGGTAGATGTGCAAGATACGGACTGTATTAAGTAAATGTGCAAATTTTGGACAGTATAAGTGTAGATGTGCAAGTTACGGACTGTATTAGGCAGGTGTGCAAGATACGGACTGTATTAGAGTTGATGTGCAAGATACGGACTGTATTAGGGTAGGTGTGCAAGATACGGACTGTATTAACGGAGGTGTGCAAGATACGGACTGTATTAGGTAAATATGCAAGTTACGGACTGCATTAGGGTAGGTGTGCAAAATACGGACTGTATTAACGGAGGTGTGCAATATATGGAATTTATTAGCAAAGGTGTGCAAGATACGTACTGTATTAGGGTAGATGTGCAAGATACAGACTGTACAAGTGTAGATGTGCAAGTTACGGACTGTATAAGGGTAGATGTGCAAGATACGGGCTGTATTAGGGTATATTTGCAAGATACGGACTGTATTAGCGTAGATGTGCAAGATACGTACTGTATTAGTGTAAATGTGCAAGTTACGGACTGTATAAGGGTAAATGTGCAAAAGATAACGACTGTATTATGGTAGATGTGCAAGATACGTACTGTATTAGCGTAGATGTGTAAGATACGGACTCGATTAGGGTAGGTGTGCAAGATACGGACTGTATTAGTGTAGGTGTGCAAGATACGGACTGTATTAACGGAGGTGTGCAAGATACTGACTTTATTAGCGTAGATGTGCAAGATACGGACTGTATTAGCGTAGATGTGTAAGATACGGACTCGATTAGGGTAGGTGTGCGAGATACGGACTGTATTAGGGTAGGTGTGCAAGATACGGACTGTATTAACGGAGGTGTGCAAGATACGGACTTTATTAGCGTAGATGTGCAAGTTACGGACTGTATTAGCGTAGATGTGCAAGATACGGACTGTACCAGGGTAGAAGTACAAGATACGGACTGTACAAGCGTAGGTGTGCAAGTTACGGACTCTATTAGCGTAGATGTGCAAGATACGGACTGTATAAGGGTAGATGTGCAAGAAAAGGACTGTATAAGGGTAGGTGTGCAAGTTTCGGACTGTATAAGGATAGATGTGCAAGATACGGACTGTATTAGTGTAGATGTACAAGATACATACTGTATTAGCGTAGATGTGCAAGTTACGGACTGTATAAGGGTAGGTGTGCAAGATATGGACTGTATTAGCGTAGTTGTGCAAGATACGGCTGTATAAGGGTAGGTGTGCAAGATACGGACTGTATAAGGGTAGATGTGCAAGATACGGACTGTATTAGGGTAGGTGTGCAAGTTACGGACTGTATAAGGGTAGGTGTGCAAGATATGGACTGTATTAGCGTAGATGTGCAAGATACGGACTGTATTAGCGTAGATGTGCAAGATACGGACTGTATAAGGGTAGGTGTGCAAGTTTTGGACTGTATAAGGGTAGATGTGCAAGATACGGACTGTATTAGCGTAGATGTACAAGATACATACTGTATTAGCGTAGATGTGCAAGTAACGGACTGTATAAGGGTAGGTGTGAAAGATATGGACTGTATTAGCGTAGTTGTGCAAGATACTGACTGTATTTGCGTAGATGTGCAAGATACTTACCTTATAAGCGTAGATGTGCCTGATACGGACTGTATTTGCGTAGATGCGCAAGATACGGACTGTATTAGGGTTTATGTGCAAGATACGGACTCGATTAGGGTAGGTGTACAAGATACGGACTGTATTAGGGTAGGTATGCGAGATACGGACTTTATAAGCATAGGTGTGCAAGATACGTACTGTATTAGGGTAGATGTGCAAGATACAGACTGCACCAGGGAAGTTGTGCAAGATACGCTCTGTATTAGCGGAGGTGTGCAAGATACGGACTGTATTATCGTAGGTGTGCAAGATACGGACTGTATTAGCTGAGGTTTGCAAGATACGGACTGCATTAGGGTATGTGTGCACGATACGGACTATATAAACGGAGATGTGCAAGATACGTACTGTATTAGGGTAGATGTGCAAGATACGGACTGTATTAGCGTAGATGTGCAAGATACGGACTGAATTAGCGTAAGTTTGCAAGATACGGACTGTATTAGGGTAGGTGTGCAAGTTACGTACTGTATCAGGGTAGATGTGCAAGATAAGGACTGTATTAGCGGAGGTGTGCAACATACGGACTGTATTAACGTAGATGTGCTAGTTACGCACTGTATTAGGGGAGATGTGCGAGATACGGACTGTATTAGCGCAGATGTGCAAGATACGGACTGTATTAGGGTAGATATGCAAGAAACGGACTTTATTAGGGTAGATATGCAAGATACGGACTGTTTTAAGGTAGATGTGCAAGTTATTGACTATATTATGGTAGATGTTAAGGTAGATGTGCAAAATATGGACTGTATTAGGGTTGATGTGATAGATACGGACTGTATTAACGGAGGTGTGCAAGATACGGACTGTATTAGGTAAATATGCAAGTTACGGACTGCATTAGGGTAGGTGTGAAAAATACGGACTGTATTAACGGAGGTGTGGACTTTATTAGCAAAGGTGTGCAAGATACGTACTGTATTAGGGTAGATGTGCAAGATACGGACAGTACCAGGGTAGATGTGCAAGATACAGACTGTACAAGCGTAGATGTGCAAGTTACGGATTGTATAAGGGTAGATGTGCTAGATACGGCTGTATTAGGATATATTTGCAAGATACGGACTGTATTAGCGTAGATGTGCAGGATACGTACTGTATTAGGGTAAATGTGCAAGTTACGGACTGTATAAGGGTAAATGTGCAAAAGATAACGACTGTATTATGGTAGCTGTGCAAGATACGGACTGTATTAGCGTAGATGTGTAAGATACCGACTCGATTACGGTAGGTGTGCAAGATACGGACTGTATTAGGGTAGATGTACAAGATACGGACTGTATTAACGGAGGTGTGCAAGATACGGACTGTATTAGCTGAGGTGTGCAACATACGGACTGTATTAACGTAGATGTGCAAGATACGGACTGTATTAGGTAAATATGCAAGTTACGGACTGTATTGGCGTAGATGTGCAAGATACGGATTGTATCAGCGGAGGTGTGCAAGTTACGGACTGTATTGAGGTAGATGTGCAAGATACGGACTGTATTAAGTAAATGTGCAAGTTTTGGACTGTATAAGTGTAGATGTGCAAGTTACGGACTGTATTAGGTAGGTGTGCAAGATACGGACTGTATTAGAGTTGATGTGCAAGATACGGACTGTATTAGGGTAGGTGTGCAATATACGGACTGTATTAACGGAGGTGTGCAAGATACGGACTGTATTAGGTAAATATGCAAGTTACGGACTGCATTAGGGTAGGTGTGCAAAATACGGACTGTATTAACGGAGGTGTGCAATATATGGAATTAATTAGCAAAGGTGTGCAAGATACGTACTGTATTTGGGTAGATGTGCAAGATACAGACTGTACAAATGTAGATGTGCAAGTTACTGACTGTATAAGGGTAGATGTGCAAGATACGGACTGTATTAGCGTAGATGTGCAAGATACGTACTGTATTAGGGTAAATGTGCAAGTTACGGACTGTATAAGGGTAAATGTGCAAAAGATAACGAGTGTATTATGGTAGATGTGCAAGATACGGACTGTATTAGCGTAGATGTGTAAGATACGGACTCGATTAGGGTAGGTGTGCAAGATACGGACTGTATTAGGGTAGATGTGCAAGATACGGACTGTATTAACGGAGGTGTGCAAGATACGGACTTTGTTAGCGTAGATGTGCAAGTTACGGACTGTATTAGCATAGATGTGCAAGATACGGACTGTACCAGGGTAGAAGTGCCAGATACGGACTGTACAAGCGTAGGTGTGCAAGTTACGGACTGTACAAGCGTAGATGTGCACGATACGGACTGTATAATGGTAGGTGTGCAAGATACGGACTGTATTAGCGTAGGTGTGCAAGATACGGACTGTATAAGGGTAGGTGTGCAAGATACGGACTGTATAAGGGTAGATGTGCAAGTTACGGACTGTATAAGGGTAGGTGTGCAAGTTACGGACTGTATAAGGGTAGATGTGCAAGATACGGACTGTATTAGCGTAGATGTGCAAGATACGGACTGTATTAGCGTAGATGTGCAAGATACGGACTGTATAAGGATAGGTGTGCAAGATACGGACTGTAGAAGGGTAGATATGCAAGATACGGACTGTATTAGCGTAGATGTACAAGATACGGACTGTATTAGCGTAGATGTGCGTGCAAGATACGGACTGTATAAGGGTAGATGTGCAAGAAACGGACTGTATAAGCGTAGGTGTGCAAGTTTCGGACTGTATAAGGGTAGATGTGCAAGATACGGACTGTATTAGCGTAGATGTACAAGATACATACTGTATTAGCGTAGATGTGCAAGTTACGGACTGTACAAGGGTTGGTGTGCAAGATATGGACTGTATTAGCGTAGTTGTGCAAAATACTGACTGTATTAGCGTAGATGTGCAAGATACTTACCTTATAAGCGTAGATGTGCATGATACGGACAATATTTGCGTAGATGTGCAAGAAACGCACTGTATTAGGGTTTATGTGCAAGATACGGACTCGATTAGGGTAGGTGTACAAGATACGGACTGTATTAGGGTAGGTGTGCAAGATACGGACTTTATTAGCATAGGTGTGCAAGATACGTACTGTATTAGGGTAGATGTGCAAGATACAGACTGTACCAGGGTAGATGTGCAAGATACGCTCTGTATTAGCGGAGGTGTGCAAGATACGGACTGCATTAGCGTAGGTGTGCAAGATGCGGATTGTATTAGCTGAGGTGTGCAAGATACGGTCTGCATTAGGGTATGTGTGCAAGATACGGACTATATAAACGGAGATGTGCAAGATACGTACTGTATTAGGGTAAATGTGCAAGATACGGACTGTATTAGCGTAGATGTGCAAGATACGGACTGAATTAGCGTAAGTTTGCAAGATACGGACTGTATTAGGGTAGGTGTGCAAGATACGGACTGTATTAGCGGAGGTGTGCAAGATACGGACTGTATTAACGTAGATGTGCTAGTTACGCACGGTATTAGTGGAGATGTGCGAGATACGGACTGTATTAGCGCAGATGTGCAAGATACGGACTGTATTAGGGTAGATATGCAAGAAACGGACTGTATTAGGGTAGATGTGCAAGATACGGACTGTTTTAAGGTAGATGTGCAAGTTATTGACTATATTATGGTAGATGTTAAGGTAGATGTGCAAATTACGAACTGTATTAGGGTAGATGTGTAAGTTTCGGACTGTATTAGCTAGATGTGCAAGTTACTGACTGTATTGTGGTAGGTTTCCATGTTACGGACTGTATTTTGGTAGGTGTGCAAGTTACAGACTGTATTTGAGTTGATGTTCAAGTTTCGGACTGTATTAGGTAGATGTGCAAGTTACGGACTGTATTGGGGTAGGTGTGCAAGTTACGGACTGTATTTGGATAGATGTGCAATTTACGGACTGTTTCATGGTGGATGTGCAAGTTACGACTGTATTAGGTAAATGTGAAAGCTACAGACTGTATTAGCGTAGATGTGCAAGATTCAGACTGTATTGGATAGATTTGCAAGTTTCGGATTGTATTAGCGTAAAGGTGCAAGTTTCAGACTGTATTAGCGTAGGTGTGCAAGATTCACACCACTGTATTAACGTAGATGTACAAGTTTCGAGTTGTATTAGGATATGTTTGCAAGTGACAGACTGTATTAGAGTAGATTTTATGGCACGTGCAAGGCCCTCTCGTACAGTTTGAAATGTGTACATCTACTTTGTGAATATCTATTCTCATACATTCGAACATTAGCACATCCGCAGTCTGAAATATGTACAAGTTCAACTACTCTTATCCAGTTGGAAATGTTCACACATACTTTCATACACAGTCGGAAATATGTACTTCTACTCTCATCCAGTAAAAAATGAACACACTCCCACTCACATAGTCGGAACTGTGCACAAACATGACGATGCGTTCATGCAGTCGGTAATACAAATGAAAAATTAAGTAATGCTTAAATTTTAACAACTATTTATTTTTGATTAATCATGTACCTTTTTAAACATTTTCATTCATCTTCCTAATTGAAGTAATTATATAACATAAAGTAATGAGAAAATTAAATAATTAGGCACTTTTGTTTTAAATAATTTAACTTTTAATCAAGTTTAACAATTTTGCTACACTACATTTACATGTACACTATACAAAATACTACTTGACTGATCACTTGGTTATCATCATTAATTTAACTTCATTTAAAATAATCAAAACATACCAAAGTATTTAGATACGTTGATGAATTTGTAACAAATCTTCAGATTCACAAACGTTTTACTTAATTCGTGAATATTACATTATGTAATAAAATTAATTTACGTTCGTTACACGTAGTGTTTAAACATATTTTTAAACTTGTAAATAAATTTCAGGTAACACAGAAGTCGAACAAGAGTCATTTATATTTTCATTCAAGCGTATATTTCTACAGAATAGATATATTTATTATATCAAAATATACACAACACAAAATTAAAATAATTATAAATTCACGAATACACAAGACACTAATTTGTTGATGAAACTCTCCAATGTATACTAGACAATAAATGGAAATACTCTATTAAATACTAAGCTGATACTGATTCACACCGTTATACGATTTGAATAACACTTGCAAATGCCAGGTTGATATAACATGTTAGATGCTCGATGTGTGTTGATAAATATTGGTCACACGATGTTTAAAACATATTTAAAGAAATAAATTGTGTTGCTGCCTTTGCCAACCATTTCAATCCTGTAAATGTCATTTATGAAGTCCGCACCAAATTGGTAACGAAATATAAAATGAAATGGTTAGCAATGTGCATTCTCAAAGTAAGCTAAGTAATAATAGATTATTTTAAATTCAAATTAAAAAAAATATATCCGTTCAGCTATAACCAGGGCAGGTCCATTACACATTGAAATAGAGTTAGGAAGATATCAACGAATCCCAATAGATGAGAGAATGTGCAGGAAATGCCGGACTCCATGTGTCGAAACCGAAATACACTTCCTGTTTTACTGTGAGTTGAATAATGTATAATAATTATCATTTTGACATGCTTCAAATATTAGCAACACTGTGTGCAGTTAATGCTAAAAAATGTATGACTTGATTTTATACAAATGTTGTTTGATATTCGTCAGTAAATAAGCCTATTTGAGATGAGTACGTTTTATTACATATATTATGTTAGATTGTCTATGTTTATATTGCAATCATGTCACGTAAATATATGAAAAATATATGAAAAAATAATAAAAAATCCCTGAGAAAATAACAATAACTGACAGTTTTATGATAATATCCAGGTGAGTAAAACTCCTGATGTGATATCTCCTACCTTTCAAGAACTTTATAATTCATTACATGTACCATGTTTTGTTTGTCTAATCATGCGCCAATAGTTGAATCGCTTGTTCATATATCATAAATATAATCATAGGTATTAGCTCTAGAAATCCTAACACAACAAAACCTGAAAATTACGGGTTTTATTAGTTTTAATTCAAACAGTGACCTGAAACGGATAGCATCTCTTTGTCTCAAACTTATCAATAACCACAATTTTTTTTATTAAAAGCGTTTTAATTTGATACCTTATGGATCTTAAATCCAATACGAATAAGAATGAATATATAACTAATATAGTAAAATAGAATCTCACAAACATAGAACATTATATATGACATTTAAACAAAATTTACGCCTTCCATGGTGTCAATATTTCCAAATTAAATGTTTTCCAAATACAAAATGCTGATGGTTTAGTTTTACCTCTGGGCTTATGAATAAAGAATTTCTCTGGAAATAGTGGCTCCTTGCAAGGACGCAATTTGCAGAAACATGGAAATATTTATTTCCGATAGTACTTTTTTCCTTGTTCTGCTTGTTATTAAAATAGTTATATATCATTTTATGTTTGATAACAATATTGTGTGGAGATTTTCTACTACTATACTTCTCCCCACATCCGTAACATTTGTTAATATAATTATTGAGATATACAACAGTAAATGGCTTAGAACCACTGGATGAACTTGGGGTTGCAAGGATTGTCCTCGGTTCATCAATATTTTCACAAAACGTAAATTCAAACGTCGAAGAATTCGCAATTGATCTTCGTTCATGGACATCAGCGCACCGTTGGTGGTACCACCAACAACACGTTTCACATTGTATCTGTAAATAAGGTATAACTTTACCATTAATATAATACATTCACATATAAAATAACTGTTTATCATAAACAGTCGAAAATTTTGAGTGAAGTTTTTGATTCTGTATTAAATTTAAAAAGACGGCATTCAGGACTTTAACTTTATGTTCTTCAGCGTCATTTTAAACATGTTTCATGATATCTAGTACATCTTTCTTTTTCCTTTGATAATACATTTATTTTAAATTTGACAATAATTCACTCTTTTAGATATGTAGTATGAGTATTAATAGCAAAATGTGACATTTTTCTTGTTTACGTATGTGATACGTTTTGACAACAATGCAGCGAACCATATCAATGAAACATGTAACATTGTTACAATGCGTAAATTCATCAACTATCTAATCTGTTGTTACCATTGTGCATGAATGATCCTGAATTATTAAGTAATCGCTTGTATTTAACTGATATCGTGTGTTTTTAAAACAAATTCCATGTATTCACTGTGAAAAATAAGAAAATATATAAGTAAATATTAACAATTACTATAGAATAAAATAAAGTAAGATAGTAGTTGTGTAATACATAGTTTTCAAAGTCATTTAGACATACATGTATTTCAATATATATCTGGTATATCTTTTAATTTACACATATATTTGACATTTGTTGTTACAGTGTTACAGCGTTTACTAATGAAATGAAGATAAAGATAATGTATGTTCTAAATGAAATAAAACAAAAAAAAAAAAAAAATATTTGTTTTAAATTGCCTTGAAAGATACAAGGTTTCACTTTCTTTTTATTTTCAATTTTATGCATTTTCAAGATAATTTGTGTCACTGATGCAGATATTTTGAAGATATAAATTGGAATCTATCCTCTTAAGTGATTTATTTTCGTAAAAAAACATACCTCATAATCCAATGTGCCGGTCTTAAATCCGCTCCAGGTCTGAGCGCACACTCTACAATAAAGACTCGGGTCTCCTGAAATAAATACAACATAATATATTGTGATGTACAGTCAGACTTTTTGTCTTGATCAAATATCATGACAAATTTTGTTAATATCCTTCAGCATTAAAGAAACTAATGCAATATCAGAATATCAGTCCACCAACAACACAGACTTAAACCAAGATAAATAAACAATACTCAATGAATTCACCTACAACATAATTTTAAAATGTTTATAATCATTAATACTAAATTTGCTCCAGTGTCAAGTGTCTCATTATTATACCAAAAATATTTAGTGACTTGAATTCAATACGTTTTAAACTTGTTTCTGAAAACACGTTTTGGCAGAACAGTGGAATTAATAAAAAGAAAACATTATTTTGTTCTGATAATTACACATACCTGTCGCATTGAGAAGACGCTGACCAATTTCGGAGCGAATATTCACACAGTTCTTCTCGAAAAGCAGTTCTTTGCTATCCATGCATAATAATTCGGCAAACTATGGAGAAATAAACAACATCGGTTTGATGCCACGGCAGCTATGTTTACATTTAAATGTTTAAATGTATAAATGTATATAATCCAAATTTAAGATGGCAATCACAGTGTGCAATTTAATTCTACCGAAATACCTTAGATGTGTTTTGGAATTCTAGTGAGATTACAGAATACAGATTTGTAACGAACCACTTTCATTTATTATCCTCTCCCATCAGGTGAGTATTTAATCAAGACGTCTCTTCACTATTTCCTGTCATGATTATATTAACCAATCATGATAAAAAGATGGCACATAACGTAACGTACTCGTTGTGTTCACGAGTAGCGAAATAGCAATTTAGTTCTTAATTATTTGACCTATAATAAACACTTGTTTTTACTTACATAATGAAAACGATATCAAGCAGTGTCTGTATTTATTGTGAAATTCTAGTAGTTACTGTAGTCAGGTAAAATTCTTAGATAAAACAACACAAACCTTCATTATATAAACTCCACAATTGACAGCATCAGTCTGACGCGTGTGCTCCCGAGTTATTACGCTCCAGTCGTGGACGTTGTCATCTCGTCTTTCCAGAAACTGAATCCAAGACACCAACAGATCGTCCATGGCTTCCCTCCTTTCTCCCAATGAGTTTAAATAAAGCAAATGCTTTTCTTTTGTAAAAACAGCAATTAATGTCCAGTGGCATCATCTGTTGTACGGTAAAAACTATACTGTTTTCGACATCATTTGCCACTGTTTACGAATAAAATAATAGATGCAAAAATTACGTTTTGATCTTAAAGATTTATGGCTTTTTATCTTTCATCTACCATTTATGTTAAGATGACATATATTTTAATGATAATCTATTGTATTTTACCGTCATCCTTTCTCGTAATACAAATACGAGAGACAGTATTTTTCCAGCGATCACATACATTGTCATTAACAAGTTAAACAATCTTCATAAGGCTAATAATGTTACAAATATACGCAGTATTATGACATCATAAATGTTTTCGTTGTAGATTCACAATTCAAATCAATTCAAATGTATAAATTATTGAAAGACAATTCGAATTAAATACAAATGTATGGTATTTTTTAAAAGCAGTTGCTCATCATATTTTAATGTCATCATAACTTGTTTTTGTTTTATTGCTTATCAATGAAAAAAAATTCCGGGTTTATAATTTGCGTGTACACTTCAAGTATTGTTTCACTTGATATTCAACCCATTTTATTATAACAAGATTACGACTCATTACTTTCAATTTTGGAATGTTAGATAGATATTGTTTGTTCCTTACCGTAGACAGCAATTTCGAACGTCTATCGTATGAGCGGTCAAAAATAGTTCCGACAGTAAACACATCCAGCATACCCACATCTGAATAACTATATGTCAACATTGTTATGAAGGCGGTTATCACCTGTTGAAAAGAAATATTGTTGGTATTATATTTTATGCAGTGATAACGATTTAAGTAGAATAAAGATTAAGATAGCCTATGTAATTACATTGCACAGACATTTGTGATATTTTAACAACTTCTAAATAAACTACACGCAAATGAAAAATTCAGCCATACTACAAAAACTTTATACTCTATTTTAATTGAATAATTAAATTGACATGTTTTCCATGTTCGATAAAATGCAATTATTTTTAACTAATCTTCCAATGTGTTGCATAGTTTACTACAATTTCTCTAATTATTATACCTCGTCTGAAACTTGGTTTCTATCTTTCAGGGTTTCAAAAGAAGCGCCATATAGCTTATATGGCCCAATGATTGACATAAGCATTGTCGACGTGTGTTTAGCGTTCCAAACGCTATGTATTATGGCGATAAGTGGCGCTGGGCTTTGTGATGCTGTTTTTCGAGTCCTCTGTAATAAACAAATTATGAACGATATCTGATAAAAAGTGTTATTTGAAAGCAGCCGCATTAGTATGAATCAACCAGTATTATTAAGTTTTAATCTGTTCATCGCAGATACTATTAAATGCTTTCATTGAATGAGTAATGTGACACTAAAACTCTATATTAAAATAATATACATGTTGAGTCAAAGAATGGGATTAGTTTTTACGGCCATCACATTATCATTATTTTTCTTCATAATTGATTGATGTAACGCTACTTTAATAAATCACGCTAAGTCATCGTTTGTCCGTATGTGTCTTTACTTTTTTAATGTAAGGAATGATAATCATTCTCTTTTTTTTCGTTGAATATTTAGCATTATTGGTATACCTCCAAGGGCTAAAAGATTGCCAGTTAACTGGACTCCTCTTTCCTGGGATCCTACAAGGCTAACTAGTGCTCAAACCACCCATCTCCGCCAGTAGCTGATAACTTTTCCACTTGAATCAGCGGTGAGATATGAATAACCATGAGACGCAATATCGTATATCAACTATCACAGAGAAGGGCAGTGATTATAACTTATGACCTCTGGATTAATGGTCCGACGCGTTACCCCCTTATATTCTAAACTACTGATGTGCTAGATCGTATATCCAATTTATAACGTAGACATATTGTTTGGATTATCGATTGCTGAGCAACTTACTGATTTATAAGAAATAAGATGAATGGTCAGTGTATGTTAGGTAACAATTAACAGTTAATTGGTCAATAAATATTCCAAGCATGACTTTTGAATTAAAAAAATATCCCTCCTATTGCTCTGCCTTCAGAGAGTACAGATAGTTATTGTAAATTAACATTTTCCGTTGTTGGGCAGTTGTTTTACATTTGCCAATGTTTACATTTTTATTCGCTGTTTTTTTATCCTCCTCCTCATCATCGTTGATCACAATTGTATCTGAAAAAATCACTGGAAATATTAATACTGATTGTATAATTTTTTAAATAGTAATAACTAACGATGACAATAAAGACTGTTTAAATAAGACAATACGGTTCTTACAGGTTTATTTTACCTTGTTAACACTATCTATACAAATGGTGTACAACTATAACAGTTGTAATTGTTGTTTTCGTTATTTATCTTATATTTAGTGTTAGGACTTATTAATTTCTTTGGTATACTATTTTATATGTCATTATGTGTTATAATTCCTATTAAGTGTTCTTTGCCATCGCTCTTTTTTTACCTACCTGTGTTTTCGTCTGCCCATACGAATTGCTGCGATGGTATTTCGTTCGATTGATCCTGAAAAAAGTTATAATTATGTGTCTTTATAACCCAACTTTTAGAAACATTTATTAAATCATTATTTTCATCCGAACATATTAAGAAAAAATATGACATTCCAAAGCTAAAAGGTCTATGAATTATTTCGAAGAATAGTCGTTATTTGATGAAAGCTAATATTTGAAACAATATGGCACTATTCAGTCATTCGTACTGAAAATTATACAACGATTAAAATACATTTAAACTTAAAATAATGATTGTATCAAAACGAGTTTTAAGCTCACAGACGTCGTAGTAATTACACGAATAGATTTTAAACTTGTACTCGTAGTAGCAATACGACTAGAATGTATTTAACGTTTAGTCATAGTATATACCGAATTAACATAAATTATATTAACAATAGAGACGTGTTGTCTAGCTAAAAGGAGTCGGACCCAGGAATTGAATGTGATTTATATAGTTTGTAAAAATTTGATTCCTAACATATCTAAAAGCCGATAAAATGGAACATTTCCATAATAATGTATTTGCACATTTTATCAGTTGAACGCACTATTAAGTTTAACCAACGTCTTTGTAGATTAAACCATAACGAATTTAGAAAAATATAATTTAATTTATAATTAAACCTTTGTATGGCGTTTCATATGAAGGCACAGTGTTTCCTTTGTGCATTTTTTTTTGCGACAGTTAACACATGTAAAAATGTCTTCAGTGCGGTATAATTTATTGACATGACTTTCTTGGCATTGTGGTACATTCTGAAAAAGGAAGACACAATTAAGTTTGACAACTATTATAAAATAAAAAAAAATGCACGCAATAAATAAACTAAAAACATTTAGTATGTATAAATAATATATGTTATGGAAACTCCACTCCCATAAGGTTTACTTATTTCAAGACGTCTACAAACCTAAGGAAAAAACATGATCAAATAGTGTTTAGACGTATATATAAGTTCAGATCGTTCAAATGCTAATTGGGAACTACACGAAGGAAATTACGTAACTGTAAAAGCATTTACCTTCAATATGTTCTTCCTTCTCGCTTTGAAATAAATATTTGGAAGTGCATCGTCATCCTAAAATGACAATTGTGTTTATTACTGCCAGGTTTTAATAGAAACAGTTTGTTATTTTGATTGACGGTGTGTCATTGATATACAAGTGAAACAGTATTTAGGACAGCACCAAATATCATGAGATGAGTAACCATATTTTCCGTTTCTTGGGTTTACAATCACTATAATGGCCTATTTACCATGTTTCTCATACGACGGTAGAAATCATGTTTAACGTGAACACTTTCATGTAATCAATGTTTTATACCATAGCTCTTCTGTAGCGATATACGTTTGCGTTAAATATAGAGTGCACTTCACAATATGGTTGTCATTGTACTATCCAGTGCTATTTGATGAGACGTCCCCACAATGTTGACTAATATAATATAATTAAATTACAAACTGTACAGTAAACTGTATAACAACATTAATTAACGAATATAAAGTTTTAAATGGAAATATTGTATTGTGTTTACTTGTAAATAACATAACATTTTCCGTTACGGCCTTGAAAACGTTGTTTATATGATAAACACTTCTTGACTGCCCAGGTATTGTATATGTTCTGGTATCAACCGGAACCGGAGAAAATTAACAAATCAAATTAACATTGAATTTCTCTGCTTAGAACAACATCATATTAAATATATCAACTATCAATTATTATAACATATAAGTGGTATTAAGATATATAGTGATTGACTTATAATTATTAGAAACATAGGGTGTTTCAATTGAAACATATTCTCATTAGGATCGTTTGTTTTTCGCCACATTTCCTCCAATACGATAAATACATACTGCAATACTATATATAATCCGTAAGTTTTTAATAATTTTGAATAGTATGTACCAATTGTAGAAATCAATTAACTGATATCGTATTGAAAACACTTTGAAAAGGAACGTTTATTGTAAATAAAATATATTTAGTTGTTGTTTACTTACATCCGTTTCTAACTGCCTTTTATTTGGTTCTTCGAAGTAACACGGCATTGATACTGTAGATAAACACTACATGTTAAACATACATTATATATTCGTGACATGGGTATAAAACGCACTTAAAATATAGTGGTTGGCAGGTTTTCAACACTCCATGTATGATTTATTACCGACCAATAGTATAAGATACAATGAATATGCAACGTTAAAGAATTCACGTATCTGCTTATTTCTTTTGTTTCGAATTTTTTTTAATTTTGTTATAGCTTACAATACATGGGGACAGTAAAGCACTAAAAACTTCTGTTTAACTTATTTTCTAGTGTTTTAATTCAGGAGAAGTCTTGTGTTATGTTTTATCAAAAGTTATTCCTGGAAGAACAAACAGATTATAATTATAACAAAGTGCTCTCCATAAAATAAGTATAACTATTTATATCTTTAACCCTTCATTGAAATTTCCTTATCCGCAACACACATTCGGTACAAGTTCTTACCTGGGTTTTCTTCATTTCGTTTTGAAGTATTTACACCTGTTTATGCATGCAAATATACATGAACATATTGAAATACAACGGTTGAAAAAAAAAAACAATGTCAATTTCTAATGCTTATTTCTAGTTCACACATTTGCATTGGATAGAAAAATACCCTTTTGATGTAGTATCATACATCTCTCACTTAGACAATGTGTTTTCGTTTTCGGACGAGACAATTAAATGAAAGAAACCCTCAGCGTCTTCTGACATGTTAGTTACATGTACCAATCTATATAAGTTTAATGTTTATACTAAAGTATCGTTACGTTGGACTTTTTTGGTCGTCAAAAGATGTTACTACATTAGAACTATGATGGGAAACGGAAATTGTGTCTCAGGAAAGTTTAAAGTGAGATTTTTAATTAATGTAAACTTACCTCGTGTACAGTAAATCTTGAAGTCAATAGAAACGGTATCTCGGGTAGTTCGTCGTCTGCTGTGTAAATATAAGAAATTATTCCTTATGATACTAATCAATTATATTCGATAATAGTCAAATGCCGAAATGTATTTTTTCAAGCTGACATTTTCTTGTCAACATGGAGTAAGTACAGCCCTCTGGTGATATTGAACCGTGTAACCAACTGAGCAAGACACTTTTCCGCATATGCTTTGTACTGGTTCTACCCAGGAAAACTTCGAGTGTGATTTGCCTAAGTTGTAAGAACTTGTTTCACAATCGAAGAAAAAATAAATAGGTTTAAACCAACTACCAACTGCATTTATAGCTGGGCGGAGCTCAATGGGGACCAGTTTGCATGCTACTGCTGCCATGATCGTGTTTTGCTGATGCAACGTCCTGTTGTGTGCCGCATGTCAACATCATAATGCGTGCATTGATTTATCATATAGATGCATTGCAACACATTAATAGCAAATCAATGTCAAACAAGATGCGAACTATTATCGAGGTTGCGTTGAACATTTATTCTTGGCAATACAAACTAACATTTGTATTCATTACAATTGAACATGGTAATTACGATTAATTTCCACCTAAATATACTTACATCAGCCTCACAATGAGATGCAAGTTTATGTGTGTCAGGAGGAGAACATGGAGAGGGTGGTAAGAATGGAAGCAACGTTGGACCTGAACATAGTAATGAGCCATGTGGTTCAGTATGTTTGGCACATTCTGATTCTAATGTAAGTTCATCGTCTGGCATCGGGTCCTGAGACGGAAAGTACAAATGTTTAAAATGTTGAGTTTATAAATATTAATATATATTCAAACTGTATGTGATAGCTGAGCTGATACCGATGTGTTATTTATCTACACATCGGTAACTTTTCACGAACGTTATTAAACCTCATTAAACGTTACTTACTTCTTGTTCGTGTTAAATTAGGGGAGCATTAAATAGTACATAATTGATAAAGTGTTTCACTTGCTGTCAAGAGTGTATTGTACGAAAATCTTAGATTTAAGAACGTTAGCGTAACGAATATCCGACATCTTTATAAATTACCGTTAGTATTTATGCAAGAGTATATACAACGTTTATTGCTGTAATTACGCCGATATCATATCTAACTTAGATGTTGATCTACTCCCAGGAACACGATTACCACTAAAGACGATTGATTGATTGATTGCTTGAATATTAAGCGTCATTTTTATGCCATTGAGGGCTAACTGACGATCAGTTAACCGAATGACTGTTTCCTTGGATCCTGATAGGTAAACCAGTACTCGAGCAAATCCCATCTCCGCAACTTACTACTTTTCCACTTGAATCAGCAGTGAGAGACGAATGATAATAAGACACAATGTCGTATATCAATCATCCATCACGGAGACTGTTGCCGGGTGGGGTTTCGAACTCACGACCCCTGGATTGATAGTCATATAAGTAACAGACTGAGCTAATCGGGCCCGGCCACTCAAGACGAAGTTGAATTGCTATGTAAAATGAGTTTCAATGGCTGAGAAAGTTGGGTAGCATCTAAAGCAATCAACCCATCTTTACTGTAACGTTTTATAAAAGTGTAACTAATGTCACATATGTATATATTGTAGACTTTTCATCAACATGTAAATATTTAACAGTCTATGAATTAATATAAATGTTGAACATTTACTTACATAAGGAACAGATCCCATACTGGAATATGATGGTTATCGCGATTGTAGTGGTGGATTCTCGTCCGGGGGTGGTTCTGAAACTGGAAACGACCACGGGCTTATAAGAGATTTGACATATTTATTAGTCTCTGTCGGTAGTGCTATGACTTCATCATCTAACAGCCGAATCTGCAGCATGTATAATGTTTTGTTTAATCAATAATAAAATACAACAGCAAACTGTCATAATTCTTATTCACTGTTAAATTAATATTAATACCGTTGTGTGTACAGTGTCTTGAGCAGTCATATTTGCTATTTCCAATGTATATGCTTTCAGAGCAACTTGTCTTAAAAGGTCACTTTTGTCCCTTCCCTTCCCTTGACTGGCTGCTTAAGACAGGTTTGATTGTACGTTATTTTATTTTGTAATGATCTTAATGTAATATAGATAAATATGTGAAACATTGTTACCTAAGAAATACCAAATTTTCGCTTTCTGCTGTTCAACACGGGTCTGGTTACTGGAAAAACATATTTCGAATATATATGATTATTTAATTATACGATTTATGTCGAGTACACTATATGAACAAAACAGTTACTTGTCATCGACATGCATACATATTATTGACATATGATGTAGTTAAACAAGGCTTTTTGTTAACATCTTTTGTTGCGATTAATCGTTGAGTCGATGTAAATACTTGCTATTTAACCATTGAAAATACGTGTATTACTTTTTTGGAAATGTATTAATGTCAAAAATTCTCATTTATGTTATTTCCGTACCATTAAATTGTAGCGGTAAATAAGAAGAAACGTCTCGTTTGTAACAATAGTATAATTTGTCATTTTTTTAATAATATAGTTTAAGTTTCTCCGAGCTGGCATACACTGATGAAATTGATAGAGCACATTAACAAATTGTATACGTTAGATAATATAAAAAAAACTGAATAGATATATATTCCGACAATAAGTGGGTCTATATTCAGCAACACAAATTAATAGTTTCGTATGAATTTTCGTGTGCTATTAGTAAAATACTTACCTTTCATGGTTCTAGCTCTACCTTTTTTTTATTGCTACACATCTTTTACTGATTCCATTCGATTGTAGCCGTTTCTGTGGTTTTCGCTGTGATTTTTTTCTTGAAGGCTTTAGAGTATTCCAAAACATCATAATTACTTTCAAACATTTGTCCATGTTGATGTTTCTTGATTTATTTATTTCGTTTTTAATTTCATTTAGTTTCATTTTTTTTTTCGCTGTTGCGTTCTTTGTTTTTTTTATGATTTCCAGATTGATTGGTTGGTCTGTTATTCGTGTGTCCAAACGTGTAATAGTTTTGTCCATGTTATAATAGACAGACGTGTTGTATGTGTTGCAGTCTTCCTATTTATTTGACTTTTGAATTACTGCAAGTATATGTTTACATGGCATAAATGTTGTTTTAAAATCTCTACAAAAACACTGCGGCGGTTCGTATGCAATTAATGCTCCTTTATAAAAAAGCTGTTTTCAGTTTCACTATAGATCAAATCTTCATCAATGTTGTCCGCGGCTTCCAATTTTCTTATCACCTGTTTCCTAAAATGCGTCGCTTTATCAGATAGGCACGCTGGAAAAGGATGAAGTTTTGTGTTCTGCTTTACGTACCTGAAATAGAAATAATTATCAATATGAACGTTGAAGGCTTTACAACACAACTTGCTGCTCGTATGCGAAAGATTGCCTACAACCCCGTATATAATACAATGCTATGAACGCCACGCTTATCAATTATTGAAAGCCTCATTCGAACACATATGTTCGGAATAATATGTATCGTACACACCACGCGCATTTTAATCAATATCACGGAAACTGGCTTGTAATTATATTCTATAGTAATATGTCATACGTAAAAGACAGAGTATAACTTGAACATATTATAATGAAATATACTGCATATTAAGTAATATTGGCTGATTCATGTAATGCAACCTAGAAATTGCGTTCTTGAAACTGAATGATACATTCATCGATACACACGTGTTATAGCATCAGTTAAATGTGGTAATAAACGTGCTGATTTTAGTTACATGTAATTTAAAGAAGTATTTTGTTTTAGCAAATAATATATACATAAAATCTCCAACAAACATACCTCTGATAACTATCGATGAAATAAACATTCGTGCAGGCTTTTACAAAACCTAACAAGGATCTATCACTCTCCTCTTTCAATATGTCTTTGAGAATCCGATGATGAACCTCAACTCCGTTCGATGTTGTCACTGTGATTGTTTCGTCTATGACTCTGTGATATTTGATCCATCTCTGCATAGTTAACACGGAAAATTGTTTTTCAATGATTTAACAAATCAACACATTTCTTTGTACGAACAAAGCTGAAGATATCTTGTAACGTAATGTAACGATCGCACATGGTGATATCTGTCTTACTTGAATGGGCAGTATATGTTTATTATAGTTTGTTAGCTGAAATATGTGTAACTATAATAAATAGAGGGGCAAAAAAAACTAAATAGAAAAGTAAATCCATCGCCCTTATCTATAAACTTTGACAATTAGTATTGGTTCATTTGCCTTAGCATATAGCATAGCATAAAAGGAACATAGGATTTACCATGTAAAGACAAGAAACACAGCTTAAAATTAACATACCTCCGTTTTGTTCAACCAATTCTTGTTTATATATGTTTGTAAATGTACGTTTGATGTCAAGCTATTGCTTTCCTGTAGATCTTCAACTTTCTTAATAAATTCTTCTTTTGTTTCCGAATTTGCGATATCTTTTAACCTACAAATTAATGAGTAATAATTTACATCTGTATCTTGGAACATAAATATAATAAAAGTGAGAAAAACAATGAAATCACCTCTAAATTTTGTTCAGTTATTTCATTTCAAAAATGATTTCTTCATTCTAATCGTTTGCAGGTAAATGGAAGAAACGCAAACTAACTCATAACTAACATTCTATTAAAGGACGTTCACGTATCACACATATTTATGTACGCTTTCAACAACAACATGTCGTATAAAATTAGCGGACAGTTATTGGTTTAAATTATAAAATACAATATCTGACGTTAGAAGCTAATGTAAAACAAAAAAAGTTTTAAATAATACCTAAAATAATTGAGAAAAACATAATTTCCTGTTTTACCGTAGTATTCCTATGTAAAAATCAAAGTTCCCTTATTGGGCCCCAATATATTCTAACCCCTTCATTTGAAGAAGATTTTTCATTTTTCATATGTATCCCTTTTTGGGCCCCTGCTGGCTCCTTACGGTCCCTTAAATTCCCCTTAAAAGACCCAGACTCAACTGTTACGACTAAACAATGCTTCAGACATCAATGTTTTCCGATACTAATTCTATGTAAAAATTAAAGTCCCCTAAATGGGCCCCAATGAGTCCTAGGTCCTTTATTTGAACAAACTTGTAACTGCTACTCATAGGGATCATTTATACCAAATATAAACAAATTTGGCTGATTGGTTCTTGAGAAAAATATTTTTAAATGAAAATTTCCCTATAACTGATAAGTCCCAAGGCCGGGACCAATTTTGACCTTATGGTCATGGCTTGAATTTCAAATTTGACCCCCACGGTCATGATTGAACAAACTTGAGAGAGCTTATGTAACAATGCTCCACATCAAATTTGGAGAAAATCTGCCAAGCAGTTTCAGAGAAGAGAGAAGAAGTCGTTTGAAGCAAAAGTGAACGACGGGCGATGGACGGACGACGGACACAGGGCGATCAGAATAGCTATATTAAGCTTTGCACAGTTAAAATATGTCGAAAATACAGATTTAAAAGCGAGTTTTATACCTAACATAGACTTATACCTATGTAGTGTCAATGTATTCCCAATTAGCAATACGATGGTTCAACGAAGAGTCATTTATTGTTATACAAATGTAACTATTTGAAGATTATTTCAGGTATAACTCTGTTCATAAGTATATGTATTTCACCCTTTTTATTCTTTATATATTTTGAAAACACTAAAAAGCATTCCATGTTGCAAATTTACATTTTCAAAACGTCTTGCTTTTCTTCTACTTCATTATCTTTCCTTTTTATCCATCGGTTCCAGGCTTGTGTAACATGGAACGCACATAGTCGAACCTCACAGTCTGTAACAAAGAGCATAAGATGTACTAGTATAATTTCTATGGCTACAAATATAAAATGCTAGTTTTTAGACGGAAAGATTTGTTCATAATGCAATCGTGTTGTGTCGGCTAATATTACGTTATGGAGCGCGCGGTCCAGTTATAAAACACCGGACCTATGATCAGACGGTTATAATCCTCCGCCACGGCTATGCTCATGATCTATGTGTACTTGGGCAGGCATTTTCTCCGCATATGCCTAGTACTGGTTCTATCCAGGAATACTTCGAGCGTGATTGTTGTAAGAACTTGTTATGCATGAAAGTGATATTTTAATCAAGTGCGTTTCTGTCTGTATATTTTCAGTATGTAACTTAGAACCATTATCTTTAATTAAAATGCATTTAATAAAACTAATTTTGTTGTTGCATGTGCTTTACCAGTAAAGACTGTTTTTGCAGCTAAAATCTGAACTTCACAACAGTCCGTCAAGACGACTTTTGGTTGCCAGTCTTCGTTCAATTGTTGTAAAACTCTTAAACCATCGCTTATACACTGTGCTGTTATGTCGCTGGAAATGAAGACACCAACAACGTAATAACCACAGTTGGTGGGTACTACCGCTTGGAAGTATGGAAGACCATATCTTGTTGTTCGAAATGTACTATCCAAAACGAAAACTCTACCATATCTGTTTAAAAGATGTTGCTGCTCTTTCGTCTGTAATACTAATAAAAACTTTTCATCCTCAGAATCACTGAAAATAAAACATGCACTTAGTTGAATATCCTGAAAATGTTAATATTTCTTTTGTTTGAACATGACTTTATTGATTAAAGTAACAGTTGTCAATGAATTTAATACGTCGCGAGACTTCTGTCCATTTTATTGTCTGTGATATTGAAACATTATTCAACAACATGTTTGTGATAGTGCAAGCCTTAACGTAGTGTACTTAACAGTCATCGTTATTGTTTGCGACAAAATAGTAAAGCTTCCGTCTTAATGAAAGTTGGATAAAAATGGAATCTATAGCTTTATTCATATTTTTTGGCAAAACCGCTCTTAGTAATACAACAATCAATAGTAGACAATCTCTAGCTTATCTGATCACATGTATTGTAATTATTTCATGCATGTAGGACAAGTACTATTAATCATCAGATCATGCACATGTAATTATTGTATGCAGCTCAAGTTTTTCATCACGGAAATAGCACACAACTAATCATATAATAATGATTGTAAAATTTATATTTGTATACAGTATACAGTACAAGTAATTATATCATAATATATGTAAATTTTATATTTGTATACAATATACAATACAAGTAATTATATCATAATATATGTAAACTTTATATTTGTATACAGTATACACTACTTGTAATTATATCATAATGTTTATAAAAAAATATTTGTATACAATATACACTACTAGTAATTATATCACAATGTTTATAAAAAAACATATTTGTATACACTTTACATTACAAGTTATTATATCATAATGTATGTAAAATTCATATTTTTATACAGTATAAGCTACTAGCAATTATATCATAATGTTTTTAAAAAAAATATTTGTATACAGTATACAATACAAGTAATTATATCGTAATGTTTGTCAAATTTATATTTGTATACAGTATACAATATTAGTAAATATATCATAATGTTTGTAAAATTTATACAGTATACAATACTAGTAATTATCAGTATACAGTACAAGTAATTATATCATAGTGTATGTAAAATTTATATTTGTATACAGTATACAATATTAGTAATCATAATGTTTGTAAAATTTATACAGTATACATTATAGTAATTATCCGTATACAATACAAGTAATTATATAATAGTGTATGTAAAATTTATATTTGTATACAGTATACAATATTAGAAATTATACCATAATGTTTGTAAAATTTATACAGTGTACAATACTAGTAATTATCCGTATACAATACAAGTAATTATATCATAGCGTATGTAAAATTTATATTTATATACAGTATACAATACAAGTAATTATATTATAATGTTTGTATAATTAATATTTGCATACTATATGCAGTAATTATATCATGCACGTAGCACAATAGGTTAATCGCACATTACTATTGTTCCATTTACTAAGCATTACACTATCAATATATCCAGAATGAAACATTTACCTTTGCAGAAAGAACTTTAAATTTGAAGTAGACGCACAGAATGTTTTAGTGTTTTCCAGGTCTTCATCTGAAAATCTAAATATCAAAATACTTAAGTAGCTCCGCTGATATGCTTTATAACATGTATCGTGTATACTTAAAGATATTAGTGACCACCGAGGCTACCGAAACATTATTTTCATTTTAAATTTACAAATGCGTTCATATTTAGTATTTTGATAAGTAGGGATATCTGAAAACGACGACATGGTTGCATTTATTTCTTCTTGAAAATGAACCGATTTAAAAAATTGTACATTTTAAAAAACATCCATTTAACATAAAAAAATTGATTTTAAACCTGTAGAAGCACATAAACGAGATAAACATGAAATTGTTTGTTGCTATCTATATTCCCAAAAGATTCTTTTATCAGCTATAATTGTAATATGCATTATTTCATAATTCAGGTCATATAACTTAATAAACATAGCTACCGCGTTTAGATACAGAATAAATAGTTTTGCTACTGTTGCATTAAGAATTAGGTTTGACGTTAAAAAATAGAGTAACATTATTTTAAGAAAATCATATAAATAAACTGTGTGTGGTACAAAATGTGAGTTCTACAGTACATGGAGAGTATATAAATGACTGGAATGGGAAATTATCAAGAGCTACTGGCGTTAATGGTACGTGTGGTAATAAGTTAAGAAAGTATAAGCTGTTGACACATGAATTTGTTATTGAGGAATATTGTAAAATCATTATGCCAAAATCACACAGGTCTGCTTTTGGTGAGCTTAGATGCGGAGTGGCCCATTTGAAAATTTAAACAGGCAGATATGAAAGTTTACCGCTAAATAGTAGAATATGTCTATTCTGTAAAGACTGTGTATTGAAGATGAATATCATGTGCTTTTAAACTGTTCCTTATATGTTGACATACGTAATGAATTATTTGCAATAACTACTAACATAAATTGCCTATTTGATTCATCATACGATGGGAAGTTTGTTATGTTGTTTACCAGCCCGCGTTAATTAAGATATTGTGCCAAAGTCTGCTTTCTAATATTGAAAAGACGATTATTTTACTCACATGCAACACATCTGGACAGGGTGGACAAATCTGTCCTTTATATAGCATGTGAGTAGTCATGAATCCTTAACTGGATCCTACTCATATAAAGCTATCACTTCATGTATGTAAATTTCTCCACCCTGTCTAGATGTGTTGCATGTAATTCCATAGCATATAAGTCATGGTCGACACCAAATTTATTGGTTTGGCAGAGGCCTTGATAATGTATCTATGGTTTGCATTGTTGCTAGGCGCACTCGCCGTAGTCTGATCTGTACATTTATGTCTTGGCTATTCACAAATAATTATCTCCATATATATAGCATGCATTGTGAATGAGCATCTGAAAAGATCCCAAAAATCGTAAATTCCGTTGTTGTGAATTTTATTATCTCCCTTTATATATATATATATATATATATATATATATATATATATATATATATGTATGTATATGTATTTTCTATACGCTGTCACATTAAGTAATAGAATACATTTGAGATTTATATCCCAACAAATGATACTTACGAAATATTGACAATATGTCATAGTAGATAAGCAAATAAAATACATATGTTTCGTGATCCGATGATTATATATAATAACACGAACTCTTACAATGAACCTATTCTTCATTTTAAATTGTCTGCAATAAGTATTTATATAATTATTATATAAGTCGAAAAACGAATATCAAACTAACTTCTATGTCGTCAAACTATTTTGTTGCAATGGTGCTTATTTAAAACATATATCTAATGTGGGAATTTATAACGCTTACTACTAGCAGCAAAAGTAAAAGTGTAGTAATTCTTGCGGCAACACCAAATGAGATTACTTCTTTCACTGTTACTGAAGCTGGACAATCGACCTTTTTGCTTTCCCGTTTATGATACCTGTCGTAGTCATGGTCTTGGTTCCTCGGCCTGCTGAAACAATATACAATGAATGTACATGTAAATACCTTTTTCAAAACGGTCATATTTATAACAAATTAAATTTTTACCGTAACTGGAGCAAAAATACGCCTAAGCATTTTTTCGATTTTGCGACAAAAAGTACAAAACACAGTTTAATAACAACATTTTCAATTACTATCTTTATTGTTTTTAATCCTTTGCATATGACTAGCATGACTTCAATATCTTTAAAAAGTGTTATTTGATGTGTGAACATTGGTAATCAGAAACATATTAAACAGAGATATATTAACATTACTTGTCAATTTCTGGCTTATAATCTTTCTATAAAAGTTTTATTCTTTTGTTACATATTGTGATATTACCTACCATAATATGGCATTTCGATAACAAAACGAAAACCCCATTGGTTTCTTTTAAATCTCTTCCGTTTTATTTCTAGTTGTTCCCATTTTTACAGTGTAGTGTTACAGAGTCACACAGTTCCATTAATGAGTTCCAGGTCGTTATTCCAAATTAAGGACAGTCATAAATTACTGTGAGCTTTGAGGATAGGGGTCAACACTGGCTGGGTATGACGCATTGAATCAGGAGCATTACATAATGGTGCGTAATGCTGCGAGGCTCCTTTGTACAGAGACATACACTGAAGCATATTTGCATGTTGGAGGTCACATGAAGTGAAAATTCTCCTAGCCCAGGGAATAGAATTGATGATTATTAATGGGGAGAGGGGGAGTGGGAGGGGGGGGGGGCGGGGTATTAGTGTTGGTTTAGTATTTGGATAGTTGATTGTTCAGAGAATCAGGATTATCTTTGTTTTGAATAATTAATCAACAAAGCCGTGTAGAAAAGCATGTAAAAGTGTGAGAAACTTTCCTGTTATGTTGTATAAATTTTCATTAAAGTAGAATTAGGCATTTGTATGATAATGAACATTATATTACAGATAGTGTACCTGGGATCGTGAGTATGAATCCCCGCCCGGAAACAGTCTCTGTGATGATTGCTTTACGACATAGTGCCTCATTACCATTAGTCTCTCACCGCTGGTTCGAGCGGGAAAGTTATCAGTTACTGACTTGCGGAGATGGGGTGTGCTAGCGTATTGTTTAAGCTTTAAGGATCCCAGGAAACAGTAGTTCGGTTAACTGATCGTCTGTTAGCCCTCAGTGGGATTTCGGGATGGTTATAATAAAATTTGTAAAAGTAGCATTTTTGTCGGAAAATAATGTCTGCATTCAGATATTTGCCCATATTTACTTTATTTTTCATATAGAACATCGTCTTTTGAAAATTATATTTACGAATAAAGTTAGTTTCTGTTGTATCCCGATATATTGAAAAAAAGTCAATTTGACGTCGTTTTGATACAGCGACAAAGCTATGGACGCCGCTATTTATGTACATAGTATAATGTATTCTAAAAGTTCGCTGATTTTGATACATATAATATCCAAATATATAGCAATATACATGGCTAAAATTAGGTCAACATTTTATACAATTTAACGTTAACATCGTGTTACGCTTGGAGGTACCATTTCCGTGCCCGACGTCATTACATGTTAAAGAATCGAAGCAACGTTTCCCCTATAATTGAGGCGACTGTATAACTTCTTTACGAGTTATCCAAAAAGATTTTAATTGTAAATTATTGTAGCAATTCTTATCTTTTATTGTATAAATTGTTAGGCAAACGATCACTAGGGCTAGCAACATTTGTGTAGCCATATACATGTACATATATGCTTTCTGGATAATGTGTGTTACATACACATATACTTACCCTTTAGCTTTAGATTTATTTCCACATTTGTGACAAGTAAGTCTCAGTGAACTGATATGTGTAAATAACGTCCTTACTGGAAGTAAACTCTCCTCATCTTTTTTATTACAGCGCAGCGAATAAGATGTCATATATGTTGGTACATCTGAGGAAAGAAGTATTAATGTTATTAACCTCTTGTTTTATACAAAGAAAACAATTGGTGTGCATAATGTCAATATGTTATATACAGCCGATTCAAATTTGAATGAAATTGAGACACGGTCACTGCACTTGATATAGGTAAAGAAGGTAAATCGTGCCTGGCGAACATGGTATACATTTAAACCTGCAAACCTCACAAATCAATAATAAGATACCTGTTTATGTTTACAACGGTTCTCAGGTAAATAAAATTCACCTGTATAAACCGATTCAGCTATTTTGAAACTACGTCATTCTTTTTTTAGATGGAACCTTCCGTATTAGGGGTGCTTTGTAGTATGACAGCAGATGTATCTGTTACATAAACTATACAATAAACTAGATATCAATATTAAGTGTGTTGTACTACTGTCTGTTCCAATAGCGTAGTAATGGTTTGAATTGTCAACCCAAATGTCATACTACAAACACCCCTAATACGGAAGGTTCCATCTAAAAATAAAATGACGTAGTTTCAAAATAACTGAATCGGTTTATATAAACCCAATACGCTATTTTGAAATTACGTCATTCTGTTTAAGATGGAACCTTCCGTTTTAGTGATGAGAGTACATTTATCTGTTACATAAATTATGCAATACAATAGATTCAATATTAACGTATTTACCTTTTATATAAATTTTATGATAGGGGCGATTGGAGCGTTACAGAAGTGTTGTTTTTTTTAGTTTCTTCGATGAACTATGGGATCCTCACACTGTGGACAGGTTTGCTAATCATCACAATCTTAAAACTAGGAAATTTAATTCTCTGTTTTGGGTCCAAAATCTGGCTAAGATGAAAACTAAGGGAAGTTTGGTTATTCGTTACTGGCCAATTGACATCTTTTTTACCTATGCATTTTGGAAATTTAGAATTAAAATACATGTTTATTAGACATATTGCAGTTTCAAACAGGACAAGATATTTTTGTTAGCACAAAAATAAAAATGCAATTTTCGGTTCTAAAAGATCAATAGCAAAGTGTAAGCTATCCTATATAATTACGAGTACTCGTGTAAAGAATCAATTACTCTTCCAATTTACTATGTGTTTGAATATTTACTATTACTGTATTATAACGCATGCTTGTTCAGGCGCGAAGTGACAATCCTTAGGAGGTGCCACCTGCTATTTTCATTGGTTGATGTCATATCTCAGAAAGAATACAATCACGTGATCGTGTATTGCTTTTTTTCTTATTGGACATTGTTTGTGCGCATGCCTTAAATTCCCGTCGAATTGGAAGGTGTTCTCGATAAATTGACGATAAATTGATCACGTGAAAGCGGGCAATTATCTTATTCATTTAAATGTATAACACATCGATGTGGTGTTTTATATTGATCAGTCATTATAGACTTGAGGCGAAGCCGCTGGATGAAGACTATGCGTAAATCTAGTGTTTTAAATTACATTATAATTGGCGGTTGCCACTTGTATTAGATAAATAAGTTCAAAATATTCAATAGATAATCGTAATTAATAATCTACAGTATTTATTAAATAACATAGTGAAGAGAAACTCTAAACTCCAAACGACGTGAATAACGTGCAATGCGTGTTTTTGTTTATTGTGTTTGATAATGCGGTAAAATAATTTCTGTGTATATTTGCATGTGAACGTCCATTTTACTCAACGCTATAATCTATGAGTTATAGTTTAAATATGTCTTGAAATACACCAGAAGTTACTATTTCAAGTTTATTAACGTTTATAAAAATAACAAAACCTATCCTTATATTACAAGAAACCTTTATTGAATAGGAGTACTGTTTCTTATTGTTGCAGTTTGGTATTTTACTTCATGTATTTTCATACATTGAAGTGTAAAAAAAAACACTTTTATATAACAACAAGCGGTTTCAAACGGCCGTTTATGTGTGATTAAATTCTAATGGTGTTCTGATCGCCGTGTTTCACCGCCTTGATTTTGTAAAATACCGCAACCCCATAGGTGAATGCCGTTTATTAATAAATGTGTACTTGTGTCCGGTTTTCCCTGATATGTACTGCTGTCTCGGATCTATGAGGAGTTGCTAGATATTCTCTAGATTTCCTTTTAGACGTGTTATACACGTCCTCACGTTTATGGTAACACTTAAGGTTACGTTCTTTCTGTTTCATTTTTTCCTCTCTTTATAAAATTACGTCTTTTCGGAGGCTGAAGCAAAACGCCATATGAAAAATTAACCCCGTTTGTTAAAATACAGTAACGTAAAAATGTTCAATATATTGAATAATTGACTGAATAATTGATTGATTGATTGATTGATTGATTGATTGATTGATTGTTAGACATTTAATTTCACTGGATATAGATAGAAACGTCATTCTTTTATTTCTCTAATATAGATTTTCATTAAAATGATGTAAAGAACACTTTTTTGAGAAAACGGAGTAAGTAGAATATACAGAAGACATTTTGAATATATTTTTTACAAATCGAGTTTATGAAGAAAAATAAATTTTACATTTGTTTTTTTTTTTTCTATAATGAGTCTTTCGCTTCTTGTTTATCATCTGTAATGATTTCCGATTTGAAATTGTTATGTTACTTAGAACTCTCGATAACACGTCAAATAACGGATTTTAGGCGAGAAAGCATAGCACTGAATCATTATGAAGCGTTTTCCATCATCGGATTAACCTTTTCTGTTACATTTTACAGTGTCTTTTTTTACGTTTTTGACGTTTCGGGACATTTTTTTTGTTTATTGTATAAACATATTCTTTAAATATTTTTATTTTTATTTTGTATTCAATGAATGAAATAAACTGAATGTGATGTTATATATAAAAAAATCTCTATTTTTTTCGATAAATGACGATATTTTAGAATTGACAAGTACGAAATTTTTTTGCAATGTACGCCAACATCTGACGTAACGTAATAAAGTAAATAATATAAGAAACATCAAACCTTTGAATGCATTAATATTATGATAACATTATCCATATTCTTTTTCTACGTAACAGCAATTTATACTAATATGTAATTATCACGTGGCTCTTTCATTGTATGGAAGAAAATGAAACACACAGCTTATGTTTCAATTTCAAAATATTTTTTTTAATCCATTATTTCTCATTATACATACATGTAAATAGCAACACATTGTTCATAACACAATAATAAGGGTCAGTACCATGTGAAGATGTACATTTTTATATTAACAAGTGCCTTCATACTATGTTTATATATTCTAACGCTATATATTAAAGCCGTTCACAATAATGACATATGACATTTTAAATAATATATAATATGAAAATAAAAACACATTATTTGGTTGTTACATATACAACTTATAAGTTTAATTTTTATAACTAAATGTTGTCACAATGTGTAACATTATTGTCTGTATATATAATTATTGATTATGTAAAGAGTAAAGAAGGGATAGATTATAAAGAAAGTTTTAGTGCTAAAGAGGAAACGAACTTGACAATCCAAATCTACAATCAGCATGATGCTGTCCTTAAATCAGTTGTAATTTGTCCCATTCGCCGTCATGTTGTCCAATTTTATCATTTGCAATAGCTATGATTCTTTCTATCTTTTCAATATGTTTTAATATTTTATGAATTTTTTAAACATTGGAATAGTTTTTGTATACTTGTTTTTGTAAATTAAACATTTAGCATAAATCAATATAGTATTTATCAAATTTGAATAACTACTCCATTCAGTATACCCAAAAGATAGTATGATGTACTTTAATTTTATTTGTAATTGTTTGGCATTGAGATATACTTCAATAATTGTCCAAAATGCTCTAGAATATTGACATTTTCGAAATAAAATCACATAAACGTGTATAACATATGTTGCATTTATATAGGAATTCTTTATTAGGTATATATTTGTATTGAAAGGCGCGTATCTTTGTATCTATTGAAAATATAAAAAATACTGTGTGTACAATTTTTCAATTAATGTTCGTTATTTCTAATTCCCATTAAATATGTGGTTTTATTACAGTATCATTTTGAGAATTTTTAATAGCATGTTGTTAAGAAAATTCTTTGGACTCTTGAGCTTACGAATTTGTTGCAGTAAATTTATTTGTGTATTATTATCAGCTATGTTGCCAGCGTTTAATTTCTGTTTCCACCCGTTTGGTATGCCATTAATTAAAGTATAATATTTATAAACATCTGAATTATTGAGTAAGTACCTAGCTTTTATAAACTCAAAAGTATAGAACGTGTTTTGTCTTTTATCTAGTAGTTGCATTTGACACCTTTTGCGTACCATTCTTTATAAAATTAGGTATCGTTATTGTTATTAATTTTCGAATTGTTCCATAATATCTGGTTATGTAATGCTTCTGAATTATCATTAAAGTTTATACTTGACCATGATTGTAATATTTCTATTAAAACTTTGGAAATGAATTGATTTGCGTATTAATGTAATCATTTCCATTTGAGTTACATTCAAATATTAAATCTCCCCCTACTTTATCTAATTTGTTAATGTATATAAATATTATGCTTCCAATCCCCATCATTTTCATTATTAAATATTCTTTTCGCTCATCCTGATTTTATTGCTTTTATAAACATGTTTAAATCGATCATAATTTAGTTTACTTACGTCCTTTGTCAAAATTTTTCTTTTTACTCTGTACCACATAGTGAGTATTTTCCGAATCTTCATATGAAGTTAAAAAATCCAAAAATTCTTGAAACTTATCAAATGATTTATTTTCTAACATTTTGGAAGCATGCAACCTTTGCAGATTTCCGAAAGTAGCTGATCAGATTTACGACTGTATTAGTAGGCGTGCAGATTTCGGACAGGGTCGTGGCTTAGCTTAAAACGATGGTAGGCACAGTTGTAGGGTGGTCCCCCCCTCCTCAAAAAAAATAAATTTCAGCTTGTCTGTCTTTGGTGCGTTTTGGTGTTTCTTATTTTTGAGGGGCCTGGTTATTATTAACATTGAATTCAATGTTTTATAAACAAATAAATTGATATTGAATATAATGTATTATATTAAGGTGTGTTCACTTTAATAAAGGGTCCGGCTATTATTGCATTTATGTTGGCATTTTTAATTCTTTGAATTCTCAGAAAAAAGTGCAGACACATGCTTACAGTGCATATAGGAAGTTAGGCTCCTGGTTTTAGATCAAGTAAATGTGCAAATTAGGTAGTGAGTTTTGAGTAATGAAAGTGAGTTTCGAGTAAGAAAAGAGAGTTTCGAGTAAGGAACGTGAGTTTCGTTATAAAATATACATCGTCACCAAACAAACACATAGTTTGCAGGTGCTTAAAACACATCATTGAATAAAAATGGTCTTATGTTTTATAGTAACGTATATAAAATATCAACTTTGTAACTCAAATTTGCCATTCCCCAACAAAGTTAACTATTTTTTATCTGTCATGTGTACCTTTGAACATTGTAATAATTTCAACTGCCCGTCTCTCTGTTCATTTAGGTCTGTCCGGGGAGGCAGTGGTTTCTAGATGTGATTATACCTCATCGTTTTGTTTTCATACACGATTGCTGATGAAGTGGGCTTCAGTCACAAAGCCACAGCTCTTTTGACCATGTTTTGGCATTTTCTTGCATAAATAACATTGTTCTCTATAACAATGTAATTGCCAACTATTACAAACAGCAGGAATGCTATCAGTCTATAAAGTTCCCAATCTGACAGTAATGGCTATTACAATGATTATAATAGCAGTTCTTCGCCATGGCAGTTGATTATACAAATCACTACTGACCCATATATTAGCGGACACTTGTATCCCTTTTGCATGTGTTTCAACTATTTGTGCAATATCAAACGAATAAATAAACAGCTATATCAACAGTAAACATTTCAATTGTCAATCTATTAGGTTAACACACTTATTGTACTGGGATTGAGAGAGAATCCGGGTAAACATACATATTATTTATTGAATAAATGGGTAGTAAATGTTTACATTTTCTAAGTAAAATGCAGTTGAAACAAATTCTTCATTACACCTGCCACTCTCAATTAATTGCTAGATTATCATCCATTTTTTTCTTTAAAAAGGGGAGACGGGATTTTATTACTTATTTTTTAATATTTCTTATTAAGTTTGGTTTTATTATAACATATAAAATAATAATTATTTAAAAGTTTTTTCATGAAAATCAAAAGAGACGAAGAGGCATGAAAATTAGGGGGCTGAAAATTGCACATCTACTCTAATACAGTAAGTAACTTGCACACCTACCTAAACACAGTCCGTAACTTGCACACGAATGGGTAGTTAAGAGTCTGGGGATTAGGGTTAGTAATTTTTATGGACAGTTGAAAAGCAGTTGAAAAATAATTAGGTGGCTGTTTCTAGACAACTTGCACATCTACACTTATACAGTCTATAACTTGCACATTCACCACGCTACAGTCCGTATCTTGCACATCTACGCTTATACAGTCCGTATCTTGCACATCGACCCTAATACAGTCCGTAACTTGCACATCTACACTTATACAGTCTGTAACTTGTACATTCTCCAGGGTACAGTTTGTACCTTGCACATCTACTCCAATACAGTCCGTATCTTGCACATCGACCCTAATACAGTCCGTAACTTGCACATCTACACTTATACAGTCTGTAACTTGCACATTCACCACGGTACAGTCCGTTTCTTGCACATCTACGCTTATACAGTCCGTATCTTCACACCTACGCTAATACAGTCCGTTACTTGCACATCTACCATTATGCAGTCTGTGTGTTGCAAATCTACTCCAATACAGTCTAAAACTTACACATCTACCCTAATACAGTCTGTAACTTGCACTTCTACACTAATACAGTCTGTAACTTGCACATCGACCCTAATACAGTTCGTAACTTACACATCTACCCTAATACAGTCTGTCACTTTCACTTATACACTAATACAGTCCGTATCTTGCACATTTACCTAATACAGTCCGTAACTTGCACATTTACCCTAATACAGTCCGTATCTTGCACATCAACCCTAATACAGTCTGTATCTTGCACTTCTACACTTATACAGTCTGTAACTTGCACATTCACCACGGTACAGTCCGTATCTTGCACATCGACCCTAATACAGTCCGTAACTTGCACACCTACCCTAATACAGTCCGTAACTTGCACACCTATCCTAATACAGTCTGTATCATGCACATCTACCTAATACAGTCTGAAACTTGCATATCTACGCTAATACAGTCTGTATCTTACACATCTACTTTAAAACAGTCTGAAACTTGTACACCTACGCTAATACAGTCAGTAGCTTGCACATCTACCATTACATAATCTGTACTTTGCACATCTACTCCAATACAGTCTAAAACTTGCACACCTACCCTTATACAGTCTGAAACTTACACACCTACGCTAATACAGTCTGAAACTTGTACACCTACGCTAATACAGTCCGTAACTTGCATATCTACCATTATATAATCTGTATCTTGCACATCTACTCCAATACAGTCTAAAACTTGCACACCTATCCTTATACAGTCTGAAACTTGCACACCTACGCTAATACAGTCTGAAACTTGCACATCTACCTTAATACCGTCCGTCAAAACATAATTATATTTTCTTATTTGTCACAATGAAGCCATGAAATCTGTTTTGACATCACATGTTATAGATTTAATACCAGCGGTCATATATGCATAATTACTAAAAAGTGTTACGGATGTGGAGGGTCGAGGAGATGTAACATATTATATCAACCTGGCATACTCGAATCTTATAAACGGTGTAGCATAGTTGTATCAGCTTAGTATTTATTAGAGTATTTCCGTTTATTGAACATGTCTAGTATACATTGGAGAGTTTTATCAACAATTTAGTGTTTTTTGTACTATTGAATTTATAACTACTTTAAATTTGTGTATATTTTGAAATTATAAATATGTCTATTTTGTAGCAATATACGCTGATGAAAAGAAAAATATCTTTTGTTCGACTTCTGTGTTACCAAAATATTTATTTCCAAGCAAGTTTAATTATTTCTTTAAATACTACATGTAGGCGAATGCAAATTATTTCAAGGTAATATTCATGAATTAAGTAAATCGTTTGTGAAACTGAAGATTTGTTATAAATTCATCAACAAATATTATCTAAATACTTTTTTTGCAATTTTGATCATTTTAAATTAAGTATAATAAATGCTGATAACCCAGAGGTCTGTCAGGTAGTATTTGATATAGTGTACAAGTAAATGTAGCACAACTGTTACTTTATTGAACGTTAATTTATTTTAAAAAGTCGATCATTATCTTATTTTCTCATTATTTTATATTATATATCTACTTCACTGAGGAAGATTTTTAAATGAAATTTATTTCTAAAAGGTTCATGATTATTAAAAAATAAATAATTGTTAAATATAAGTATTACTTAATTCTATATTTGTATTACAGAATGCATGAACGCATCGACTTGTTTGTGCACAGTTTCGACTAAGTGAGTGTGAGTGTGCACATATCAGACGGGATGAGAGTAGATGTGCATATTTCCGACTGTGTATGCAAGTATGTGTGTGTGCACATATACGACGGGATGAGAGTAGTTGAGCTTGTACACAGTTCCGACTGTATTAGAGTGTGCATCCACATATCCGACGGGATGAGAGTAGATGGGCATATTTTCGACTGTGTATGAAAGTGTGCGGACACATGTCCAACGGGATGAAAGTAGATGTGCATATTTACGACTGTGTAGTATGAAAGTGTGCGTGCACATATCCGACGGGATGAGAGTAGATATGCATATTTCCGACTGTGTATGAAAGTTTGAGCACATATCTGACGGGATGCGAGTATATGGGCATATTTTCGACTGTGTATGAAAGTGTGCGTGAACATATCCAACGGGATGAGAGTAGATATACTTATTTCCGACTGTGTATGCAAGTGTTTGTGGGCACATATCCGACGGCATGCGAGTAGATATGCATATTTCCGACTGTGTATGAAAGTGTGCGTGCACATATCCGACGGGATGCGAGTAGATATGCATATTTCCGACTGTGTATGCAAGTGAGTGTGTGCACATATCCGACGGGATGCGAGTAGATATGCATATTTCCGACTGTGTATGCAAGTGTGTGTGTGTGCACATATCCGACGGGATGCGAGTAGATATGCTTATCTCTGACTGTGTATGAAAGTGTGCGTGCACATACCCGACGGGATGCTAGTAGATATGCTTATCTCTGACTGTGTATGAAAGTGTACGTGCACATGTCCGAAGGGATGAGAGAAGATATGCATATTTCCGACTGTGTATGAAAGTGTGTGTGCACATGTCCGAAGGGATGAGAGAAGATATGCATATTTCCGACTGTGTATGAAAGTGTGTGTGCACATATCCGACGGGATAAGAGCAGATGGGCGTATTTCTGACTGTATTAGAGTGTGCGTGCACATGTCCGACGGGATGCGAGTAGATATGCATATTTCTGACTGTGTATGAAAGTGTGCAGACACATGTCCAACGGGATGAAAGTAGATGTGCATATTTCCGACTGTGTAGTATGAAAGTGTGCGTGCACATATCCGACGGGATGAGAGTAGATATGCATATTTGTGACTGTGTATAAAAGTGTACGTGCACATATCTGACGGGATGAGAGCAGATAGGCGTATTTCCGACTGTATTAGAGTGTGCATGCACATGTCCGACGGGATGCGAGTAGATATGCATATTTCTGACTGTGTATGAAAGTGTGCGGACACATGTCCGACGGGATGAGAGTAGATGTGCATATTTCCGACTGTGTAGTATGAAAGTGTGCGTGCACATATCCGACGGGATGAGAGTAGATATGCATATTTCCGACGGAAGTGTGTGGTCACGTGTCCGACGGGATGAGAGTAGATATGCATATATTTCCGACTGTGTTTGAAAGTGTGCGTGCACATATCCGACGGGATGAGAGTAGATGAGCTTGTACACATTATTAAAGTAGGTGTGCACATTTTCGACTGTATAAAGTATATGTACACAATTCAGACTGTACGAGAGTGCCTTGCACGTGCCACAACATGACCGGAATGGCACCTCACTATCTATTCAATACCTGTAGAATGGCACCGCGCTGATTAAGGTGTGCCAAGGAATGCGCTCTCGTTGGGGTTCAACATGACACCTACATCCCTGCCAGGAAATGTCGGCACGTGCGCGTTTCTTGCGTAACGGAAACAGATAGCATATTTGTTTAAGAGCAAACGTTGCTTAGAATCGTTTAATGTGAATAAAACCCCATCATTAGAGATTTTCCTATTACAAGCCGTCCCACAACTTGACCTATAATATGCCCATACTGGCGACGCCTAGCTGTGAGAAAGTTTAACTTATTAAGTATGTCTGAATATCTGACCGTAGCGCACATACTTCCAACATGCACGGATGTTGTTGGTAAACTACTTGTTAAATTCGTATAAACACTCTGATATACAGATTTGTAGGTTCCAATAAGTATTTTTTGAAGAAGAAAAAAACTCTCATCTGCAAATATGAAATTTCATGATTTTGGAAATAAGTTGTAAAACTTTATGGGTTATCCTGTGAAATATATTTGTTCTCAAAATTATTATTGTGTAACAAAATAAAATATTAATCTGTGATATCTGATATATATATTATATTAGATAATCAACTAGTTTAATATGTTATTTAATATACGTGTAATTGCTTCTGTAATATTGTATGTTAATGTGTTTGATGTATCTTTGTGTTTATGACATATATATTATCACAAATAAACAAAGTAAGAAAAAAAAATTTTTTTTCCACAGATCACATATCAAACATCATATACTACGGTTATTATTCCAACATGTTCCAGTAAAAGGGTAAATATGAAATGAACACATTGACTCTTATACTTGATGAACTTTAAACATCGCGTAGTTCTATACATTTCTCTAATGTACAACTTCACTCTATGATGAGGCTATTGTGTTCGCTGCGAAATAACGTGTAATGTGCTGGCAAATAAATACATAAAAAAATATCACGAAGTAATTCTAACAATTATTTATTATTATGTTCACCGTGCACTTTAGAGACTGGATTAGGCCCGATCCGTATCTATTGCACCTGTTCAAAGCGTACACATGGGATTCAATAACACGCTCATAAACGTACTTGTACACGTACGATGATTGTTGTACCAGGCTTGACTCGAACTACCACTGACTCGAACTATTTTGTCCAGTCCCGTCGAGTTCGAGCGATCGAAGTTCTACTGAGTCCATTTAAACACTTAAATATTGGCAGTACACAGCCCTCAGATCTATTTTCATGGCTTGGTTGCTTATAATGTGAATCACTCGTCAAAGCCTATCCTTTATGTCTCTACGTTTTATATTTCGCTCATTAATAGCAATTTCAGCTTTTCTGATGTCTCCGTTGTCCTCGGGATGATCGACTGTTTCCGAGGCAACACCAAACCTTTCATTTGCAACTGGCGGACCTTCAGCACCAGCACCAGCAGATGGAATACACAAAGCACGATCTTTAGTTGATGTCGGCTGTACACCATTTGTAGTAATTTTAGGCATGGACAGCCGGGATGTGACCGCTCTTGGTTGTTGAGGACTTCCCTGATGCCTTCCTGCATGGAGGTTCGAGGGGCACGATGCTAGACCGGCCTTCTGGACTGTGCCATGATTGTACGAGGCAAATGTATCGAGCTGTGTTGCAAGCGTTACACTGCTATTCGTATGAAGCTGCTCTGGACGACACCGGTCTTCCGCATTGTTTAGTGCAGGATTCAGTCCTTGGAACCCACTCTTCACCGCTGTTGTCTCAACTCCACAAGGTTTTGCAGCTTGTCCTTTGTTTGATACAAGTGCTCCAACGGGAGTAAATGGCCCGCTATGTTTTGCATCTTTCTCAGGTATTATCTTCGGTGGTAAAATAGCTTTCAAATGAGTGTCGTTCCTGTGTGAAGCATCTTTGTCTTCATCACTTTCCCGTTCGATTAATTTCTTTGTTGTTTCTATTTCATCTGATGGTTCCAAACTACTTCGTCTTGTTGTTCTCTCTTTATATTTGCTTCGCCACCATTTGATACAGCATGTTAAATAACATAGTAAGGAAACTGCAATCACCACGGCTAGTACAGCGATTAAAATAGCGTGATAGGCATCATTGTCTGAAATGTAACATACAACTATAATATATTTAATAATAATTATTTGTTCAATTACAAAACTGTAATAAATACAATTACTTGTCTTCTTTGGCAAAATATTATATTGAAATGTGTTCATATTTTACCATATTTATCGCACTGAGCAGGGGATTGAAACTATACTAGTAAATCAAAGGGCAGGGATATCTAGGGACAGGGGACTTTAGTTGGACTATATTAGGACAAAAAAGCATTATAATTATCTCATCTTTTTATGCAAGGATAAAGTTCAACTTCAAAAAATCGTGATATTTTCAAAAATAATGTTGTCATTATAAGTAAGTAGAGCACCGCTAGGCACTCTTGGGTCACATGTTAAAACTGTTAATTACACTTTGCCGGTGTGCAGAAAAAAGTGTTTAATTTTAAAGCCACACCAATTTCACCATCACCAAAATTAAAAGCGAAGTGATAAAAGAGTGACCCAAGTCGCTCTCCAATTTGAGCTTTTCGTTCTCGTTTGAATTGCTTCCATTTAAGAACAGAAAGAAACCAAATAAGTAATGTTACCGTCAGGTTCGCATGTAGGCAGCGCCCGGGACCAGATGCCAAAATCCCCGCATGCCGTCTGGCTGTGTCCAACAATATGGAATTCTGGATGACATTTTGTAACGGCTATTGTTCCGCCTGCATACTGTGGTTCTGCAGAACCATTATGGTCTCCATTTGGAATGTTATTCAGAGGAGGACACGGTTTTTCTGTAAACAAAATATATTCAGTTTATTTCTCTTAGAAGGCATACAATCTGTGTAGAGACGGAGGTATTATAAACAGTGTGATGAAGTCACTGACAGAAACGGAGATATTATGAACAGTGTGATGAAGTCACTGGCAGAGACTGGAGTATTATAAACAGTGTGATGAAGTCACTGGCAGAGACAGAGGTATTATGAACAGTGTGATGAAGTCACTTACAGAGACTGAAGTATTATAAACAGTGTGATAAAGTCACTGGCAGTGACGGAGGTATTATAAACAGTGTGATGAAATCATTGACAGATATCATATTTTAACCCTTTTAAAAGTAAAACACATGCCAACATTTTCTACTTGATGAATAATTATAAACTTTATATTTGCATTTATCTAATTTGTCTTGAATTAATTTTAGTTTTCAAACTATTGTATTTGTTTGTTTGATTATTTAATTACGTTTGTTTTTTGAAAGTGGTGAATGTACTTGCAAAACATATTCAAGTGACAGAAATGTCTGATTGCATACTGCTAAAAAGTTAATTTGGACGTGGCAAGTTAAATTTGCATTTTGCAAGAAAAATTTTGCAAGTTAGTAAAATGTTAAATAACAACTTTGATACAAATATATTGATTTACACAAAGCGGTTTACAAAACAACATATACGCGAGACAAAGCACCATTCCCAAAGACTCAGTATTATATATCGCATATTAATGAATAAAGCTGACTTAAATATTAAAAATTAAATTCTAAATATCAAACAATCAAATAGCTAACCTCTTTCCTTCTTTAACTCTTTCTGCACACCAATTTCTAAAACATAAAAACACATAATGCTTTACTTGTGTGATTGGGTGGATGCTGGGGGAGCGCGTGTTGTTCACATTGCACCATGGTAAACGCGTGTTGTTCACATTGCACCATGGTGAACGCGTGTTGTTCATATTGTACCATGGTGAACATGTGTTAGTAATATTGTACCATGGTGAACGCGTATTGTTCATATTGTACCATGGTGAACGCGTGTTAGTAATATTGTACTATGGTGAACGCGTATTGTTCATATTGTACCATGGTGAACGCGTATTGTTCATATTGTACCATGGTGAACGCGTGTTAGTAATATTGTACCATGATGAACGCGTATTGTTCATATTGTACCATGGTGAACGCGTGTTAGTAATATTGTACTATGGTGAACGCGTGTTGTTCATATTGTACCATGGTGAACATGTGTTAGTAATATTGTACCATGGTGAACGCGTGTTGTTCATATTGTACCATGGTGAACATGTGTTAGTAATATTGTACCATGGTGAACGCGTATTGTTCATATTGTACCATGGTGAACGCGTGTTAGTAATATTGTACCATGGTGAACGCGAATTGTTCATATTGTACCATGGTGAACGCATGTTGTTCATATTGTACCATGGTGAACGTATGTTACTAATATTGTGCCATGGTGAACGCGTGTTGTTCATATTGTACCATGATGAACGTATGTTACTTATATTGAACCGTAGTGAACGTATGTTACTTATATTGAACCGTAGTGAACGTGTGTTACTAATATTGTACCATAGTGAACGCATGTTGTTCATATTCTACTACGGTGTACGTATGTTAATAATTTATTACATACCCACACAGTAGGCTGTGCAATTTTGAGGCAGATTGTGGTGTTCACATTTGTCACGGATGTTCTCGCAGTTCCAACACATTTTGTAGTCAGGGTGGCAGAACTGCAACTGACCTCCCCTGAAACGAAAACAAACATTTCACTTAAATCTTGAAAGTTGCTAGTTATAAAAAGGTACGTGACTACATCTACTTACATTTGGGTCGTATGATCTCTTTGTAGAGATTAAGGTATGGTTCAGTCAGAGTAATATACAATGCATGCGCTACTCGGCGCTATAATATATATATATACAAAATGTGGCGAGTAACGTTTTAATCATTTGTATCTGCAGCAGATCTCACTACACAATTGAATTTTGTTCTTTGTTCTGTATGAAATAAGTTCTAGGAATTCAAGGTAAAAGCATTTCTCCATATAGATATTTTTCATAGAAGGAATGTATCCGCACATAGAAATGCACAATAACTGGTTGGTTTTGTAAAGACAGTGCAGTGACACCGTTATTTTTGTTAAATAAAATCATGCATACGTTAAAATCTTATTACGTCACCCTTTTAACACCAGTGATGTTTTATTGTAGTATATGTTATACCTATTTTTATTTTACGCGTCTGCAGCAACAAATCACAGCCACTTTGAACCATTTTGAAAATAACTAAAACCAAATGTCATGCAAAAATCTGGTTACCGTGGCAAAAAAGTGGCCGCAACTGTGTACCAGCATATCTGGTAACACTACAAAAACACTTCAAATTTACGAATGCACAGCATACTAAACATTCATAATAAAATGAAAGGTTATAACATTACCTGTTACAAACGTCCCCATGACAAGTGAACAGATCAGCCGCGGATGTTAAAGCCGCCATTGTCACGGTCGCTGCAAACACTTGTACAGGGTATGTACCTGGCATGAAGTAGATGAAGTCAATATATTAATTAACATTTATGTTGTTGTTCCAGGGTGCAACATGGGTAATGGAAATCTGTCTGTCTGTCTGTCTGTCTGTCTGTCTCTCTCTCTCTCTCTCTCTCTCTCTCTCTCACTCTCTCTCTCTCTCTCTCTCTCTCTCTCTCTCTCTCTCTCTCTCTCTCTCTCTCTCTCTCTCTCTCTCTGCCTGCCTGCCTGCCTGCCCGCCCATCCGTCCGTCCGAACGTTTGTCTGTCCATCTCTCTGTTTACTTCTCGCTCTCTATTTCTCTCTATTACATATTATATCTGTCTGTCTGTGTGTGTCTGTCTGTCTGTCTGTCTGTCTCTCTCTCTCTCTCTCTCTCTCTCTCTCTCTCTCTCTGCCTGCCTGCCCGCCCATCCGTCCGTCCGAACGTGTGTCTGTCCATCTCTCTGTTTACTTCTCGCTCTCTATTTCTCTCTATTACATAGTATATTACGTTGACGTTAAAGATATACGCAATTATGATAATTATATACATAATACCGGATTTCCTACTTTATTTATAAGTATTTATGTTATTAAAATAGAAACGTACGTATGTCGGTATTTCGTAAGATTATTAAAATAGAAACGTATAAAATTACAGGGGCGATTTCAGCTAGGGGGGATCTAGGGGGGTGGGGAAATATAAAATCTGAACTGGCCCACATGTTTTTCAGTAGAAACATAGTGGATTTTAAAAAAGTATGGAAGTTGGTGGGGGGGGGGGGGGGGGGAGTTCGCCATTGGGTTATGTGGTGTATTTAAAATATAGTAAGGACGTCCTGAAACATACAGATATCCATTTTGAATCAATATATTTTTCTTTCATCCAATCAGTAAATCCGTTACAACGGTAATTCTATATTACCTCGGTATTTAAAGTCGTTTAAATCAGTTTTTAAACTGTAACCTGTTTTCAAAAGTACAAATTAACGGTGATTTGGTTTTATTTCTCTATTGTTTGAGTATTGAATAAATTTTATTTTTATTCGTTCAACTTTGGTTGTTTTTTTATACTATTTGCCGGTTATATCGATACCATACTGATTTTGTATGTTAAATCGTATACACGTTTAGTTCGGAGTATTATATAGTACTATAGCCTAACTTTTAAGTTTATTTTATTTTAAATCGATTGCGAAACTTTTTTCAAATAAGACAAATCACGCTCGAAGGACACCACCCATAGCCGTGGCGGTGGATCGAACCCTCGAACCCCGACCACGGTTCCGATGATCTACCACAGGGCCAGCTCTATAGAGTCAATAATGTTAAATAATTAATTAGCAAAATAAAACAAAATAAAACAATTACTTACACATCGTTGACTGAGTTTGTTCCTCCTACACCATCTATAAGATTATGAAATAACGAAAAAAGGGGATCTTATATAAACCAATTGCTTACTCATCAAAGGGAAACCAACATTAATACTTGACGTAAGTACTTAGTTAACCGGAACTCAAAACTTTCGGCGATTAATATGGAACGACTTATTTTGAGTGATGACAAGCGTATAGATGTTTGAGATAATTTAAACAACTAGTAAAGTCTGGCATACTGTACCTATTACGTTTCAGTATCTATGATGCGTGCGTGCGTGCGTGCGTGCGTGCGTGCGTGCGTGTATGTGTCTATGCGTACGTACGTGCGTGTTGTGTGCATTTGTGTGTGTGTTTGTGTTATTTTTTAATATTATCATATTTCTCTAAGATCATGTTATTTAATTCAAACAATGACATTGGCTAATGTTACCGAGAAAGAGGGTTCGTTTGACGCTTACTTGCATTAATTAACCGGAATTTATCGCCTGGTGTATTGAAGTACCGTTCCTTCTGTGATGTTCCTTTTCCTCTTTTTTGTGTGCTTAATATTTGGTATTTAAATGCATTTTATAACATTTTTAGCGCATCTAAACCTGAAAAAAAATCACAACAAATTATAAGAGCAAAACAATAGCTGTTATTGTGTAAACGGCTGCTGTATGGTGTGCGGAAGGTAGTGGGTTCAATCCCCGGTCGGGTAATACTAACGACTTAAAAATGACCATAGAAGCTTCCTCGCTTGGCGATTAGTAGTTAAATGATAGTGCTAGGTCTGGCTGACCCGGTGTCAGTATAACGTGTCTGCGGCATGATACTCCAGTGTGGCAGCGCTTACAATACAGTCTCAAGTAAATACCCTGAAAATTTGTTAAAAGTCCTTATATATTTGGGACTTTATTTTTAATTGAGCACTTGACTAGCAGACAGCAGTTACATTTTTATTTGTTTTACGCGAACAATCTTCAATATTAAAGGTACATTTATACAAACCTTTTTGTAGTTTATACTTATTTATTTTTTAGCTCCATTCCGCCAATTCAAAACGTTGTCGAGTCCGCGTCCTGGGTAGAACCAGCACTAAATGTTTTTAGAAGCCGCTGAGTCGAACTGGTGATCGAACCCACAACCTATAGGATGAACGGTCAACACTCTATTCACTTGCTTTTTTAAATAATCTAACTACACAGTTAACCCGTGTAATTGTGAACACACACTTAGACACACGTCCACTCTATACTTGACTATCTTTTGCCTCTGGGACTTTTATGGGCCGATAACAGAATCAAAGTACTCAGTTAATGATAGCCGGGCTATACTCAAAGTTTTGATATGGTGACATTTTATATTTTTTTACAAACAATAATATTTTGAGGTTTGCTATTCGTTCAATGTTTCCTTGTAGAAATACATCTTACTATCTTAATAATATTGATAGTGCCTCCTGAAAATAGCAGGGGGGAGGTGTGTGTGTGGGGGGGGGGGGGGACGGGGGCGGGGGTGGGGGAGTGCATTCAATAAAATATAAGCATTAACCGTCATATCACCAACAGCAAATTACACAAAAAAATAACATTCACATAAGTCTATTCAGTCATAAGAAATAAAGAAGTATTTTGTCATTTTCTCTTATATAGATCTAATACAGTATACCCCACCCCCAGGGCCAAACCGTGAGACCTTCACAAATTTTATAAAGGACCCATGGGCGTCATTATTCATGCTCACCATTTGTTTCCGGGTGCTTCCTCAGTATAATAAGAATATTCTTAAAATTTACCTTTAATTATTTAGGTCCCACTCCTGGGGCAAACCGTGAGACCCATGCAGGGACATGCATTTCACAATTTTTATAAAGGACCAATATATTTCCACAATCAAGCTCACCATTTGTTTCCCAGTGCTTCCTTTTGTAGGAAGAAGATTTTAAAAGTTTACTTTGCATTTGACTGTTTTGGCCCCGCCCCAAAGCCCCCCCTTGGGGTAGATTTTTTTTAATTTTCTAGATATCGTTGTTGTTCGAATAGGAAATAAATGGTAAATTTAATTTGACTTGGTTTAATATGTTAAACATTGTTCTCCATGTTGGGCCTTGTGGTAGTGAATGGGTCTTCTACACTTGTTTATGCAGCTATAGTATTTTGCTAATTTTAATTTCATGTTTTTATTTGTTGCAGCTATTCTCATTATGGCGTAGCGTAGTGGAATTTACACATTTATTTGTATACTATATGAATGTTTTCAGTTAATAATTGCATCTTAAATTTCATTTGCCGGTGTATGTTTTAGAATATTCTATATGCAGTTGATAGTTGTATGCCATTGTATTAACATGTGCAGATTGATCTAGAAGAGATTGTTTAATAAGTTGGTTTAAATTATTTGTTCGTTTTTTTTATATTTTAAAATAATTTTGAATACATGATATTAGTGCAAAGTATTTGAGATAATCTGCTCTTGGTAAATCATATAAGTCTGAAAAGTAAAGGTGAAGAATATTTTCAATCTTAAATCATATATACGTCTCACTACACACTTGCGCCCCTTTTTCCCCACGGTAAATTCTTACGCTTAAAAAAGAAGTTCCATGTAAACTGGTTCATAGTGGTTGTGATTCTTGCTGCAGATGAGTTGAGCAATAGCTGGTATAGCATATACTGCAATATGACATCACCGCTGTAAAAAAGTGACTTTTATAGGAATTTAACAGATGCATGTATTTATGAGCATTCGAGGATTTCATTTTTTAAAAAAAGAATCTTAGGGTGTCATTGCACTCTCTTAATAAAAGTTCGTCAACCTACCAGTTATTGTGCATTTCATGTGGAGATACATTACTGCTATGAATAAAAAATCTTTAAAAATGTCTATGTCGAATATTTGAATTGTGTCCTTTGTTCTATATATTAAGATAAGGTCTAGGATTTCCCTTATTCTATATAGAACAGAGGACACAATTCAACTGTGAAGTGAGACCTCAGTCATATATTCAAATGTTATACAGCTTTGCCAAACCATCCTTTGTAAAACGCATGTTTTCTCTTAAATACTAGTTGTTCCAAATAATACACTTGTTTTTATTTTCAAGCTCACCATCTTTAAATAGTGACTTACACGCAGTAAGAATATTTTGAAAAACGGTTTTCGGAAATATTTTAATTATATCAGTACAGTTGATATCACATTGAACTGTTTGTTTACCGCTTTAACGTTCTGATATATTTATATATAAACGTAAAGGTTTGAAACATTCTGATAAATTCCCTTTTAATTCTCCATGGCAGTTTTGCGTCTTACTGTTTGAGGGCGGTGATTCCTACCGTCGTTTAGTCTTTGTTTATTGTAGTTGTTATGTTTATTGCTCAAGTATTTTATTGAATGGATCTAATAGTATACAAAAAAATGGATACCATTTCATTTAACCAACTTTTACTTACAAGGTTTAACTGTAATATAATATTAAAGATCAGTATCCGAGATGATAGATATGTATATATATTAAAAATATTCAATCAATAAGTTAAATGTTATATTTCAAATACAGTTCAATTTCAAAGATAATCTTCATTAGTATACATTAAAATACAAATCTTCAAGTTTACATTACTGTGTATATTTAGAAGAAATAATCAAGATTGTGATCTAATTGTGTACAGTAAAAAAGAAGAAAAAATCAGTCTTTAACTTCAATTAAATATTTTCATTTTTTTTTATCTATCTTCAAATTTAATTATCTATTTTAAAATCCATTTCCTTGTTACATTATGTATTTCAATCTGAGTTGAATTTAATATAAATAAAGAATTTCATTCTCTAAGATGACCTAGATGTATATATTTAATATCTAAATTGAATTACATACTTTAGAAAAAGTTCAATGTATTATGAAAAGGTCTATGTATTATATCCAAAGAATATACAACTGCCAAGAAAATCTGTATACAAATTGTATATATATCTAAATACAAGTTCAGTCTCCTAATGGCATTTGTATTTCAAAGAAAGTTCAATCTCAAAATGATCTTGATGTTTATTTATTTATCCATGAAAAATGTTCATTCATTATTTTCGACCTTGAGTATATATATTTTAAATACAAAATTGAATTATAAATCTCATAGAAAGTTAAATCTCAATAATGGCATATATTAAAAACGTTCAATCTCCTAATTAAACAAGTTCAATTCTGACGCCGAGCACACCATTAGCTCCGAGTCAATACTGTATATGTATGTATTATTCTTAAAAAAACCATTCAAACTCCGAGTTGAATTATGCATAAATATAAAAGATAACAAAGAACGGTTGCTAGATATATGCACAGATATAATAGCAAATTTAGACAATTATTTTTTTTTTTTTTGATTTGTTGGAACGTTTATTTTAATAGAATAGTTGTTTATTGAGTACTGTAAGAATAAAATAGAATGAAAAGTAAAATGAACACAAAAAGATCTTTCCTTGGGATTCTAACCCCGATCACAAATGGCGACAATTTGGGGGTCTATCCGCTGCGATACGCAGGCCACTACTACATATTTGAAAATGTATTATGTTTGTAAATTTATATTTTAACTGAATCGCTAGGCTAATTAGATAAATGCACTGGAATGAATAAGTGATAACATGTAATCAAAGATATAGTAAAAAATAATAAGTACAGAAATTAGTTCCAAGATAGCTGGTATTTATTTCCAAACTGAATTAGCATAATTGGCTGTTGGGAACTCAACTGTTGAACTACTTTTTCAGCGGTAGTATTTCATGGACGTTCTTGGGTTTGTGAAAGTAGTTACTATTTAAAGAACATATATCCAACCTAGGCAAATCTGTCCATTTAAAACAAGTAAATTCATGATTTATGTTCTGATTCTATCAGATATCATTCATTATTATCCACCTAAAATAGCTATTCCAATGAGCTTCGAGCATTTGTACCACGTGATTGTACATCAGAAATCATTATTGTTCGCTTCAAACCGGAAAAATCCGGATTGATTTTTCGTATTGAACGTCCCGAAAATCGATAATAATTTCGGTGCCAGCGGCGTCTTGTCCAATACAGGTTTTCACCACAACATCGACTCGTACAATATAAATCCATAATCGAGTTGATATGCGTTTAATTTTAATAATGTAAATCAAAATTATGTTTATTAGGTTAATATTACTTGGTATGCAAGAGAAAAAAGCCTCGTTCGCATTAAAACGGAAATGGTTATCCCTCGGGACGCAATTTTCTATCCGAACCTCAAACCCAGATATACACTTTGTTGCGGAATGGTGCAGCATTCAGCCTTTGAAACGTTGCGAATGCACGACTAAAAAGGAAAATAACTTTTAAAATTTTAAAAATATAATGAAACTATCAACAAAAGTAACACATTCAGACAATTCCTTTCAGTATATGACTAAAGTACTAACACAACATTGAACTATTTGTTAAGTTTTATCACGTATTGAAACTCGGATATTCTCTAGAGTGTCTTTCCCACGAATCATATCCGCAGCCTTTTCTGCAATCATGATTGTTGGAGCATTGGTATTTCCAGAAACGATATTTGGCATAATGGATGCATCTACCACTCTCAAGCCGCTAACACCCTTTACGTTGAGTTCTGGGTCAACTACAGTAGTCCTATCTTCAACTGGTCCCATTTTACAGGTTGATGTTGGATGGTACGCCGTAACTGCCAAGTAACGTAAAAAACACTCATAAAATTCGTCTGATTGAAACTCAAATTCGTCACATAACTCTCTGTTAAGCCTGTCAAATGAAGCATTAATGGCCTGGAAAGCAACCGTTGAATAAAGCTTCTCTACGACTCTGATACCTTTAATTAATGTTTTGATGTCCTCATCTTCCGACAAATAGTTCGGATCAATACGAGGATAATCAAACGGATCCGTGCTTTTCAAAGTTATTGTCCCGCGACTTTTTGGATGTAGAAGAATAGGCAATAACATGAGTCCTTCTGTCGGATCTTCTGGGAATATGTCTTTTCCTTTAAGTAAGGACTGATTGAACTTCAGCAGGTCGACTACCGGAAGAAATGAAAACATGCTCAGTTGCATATCTGGATACTTAGTAGTACAATCCTCGGTTTTTATAAATGCTGTTCCTCCGATAATGGTTGATGACCAATATCCGGATTTAAAAAGAAAATACTGGGCAATAGAAGTAACGGACAACGTTTTTGCTTCTGTAATACTGTCTGTAGTGTTAATATCGGTAGGTACAAAGAGCATCAGATGGTCCTGTAGATTTTGTCCTACTGGTAAGTCCTCTATCACAGGTATGTCCAGACTTTCTAAGTGATCTTTTGGTCCTATTCCAGACAGTAATAATATCTGAGGCGAGCCTATAGCCCCAGCTGACAAAATTACTTCTCTAGTCGCATTTACTCTTTCTTTTCTCCCATTTCGAACGAAAGAAACACCTGTCGCTCTTTTGTTGTCAAACAATATTTTGGTAACATGTGAATTTACCGATACATATAAAATACTTCGGGTCATTGACGGACGTAAAAATTCGCGAACAGTGCTTGCTCTTTCACCGTTACGAATAGTCATTTGGTTAACTTAAACCCGATTTGATTTTCTCCGTTGATGTCTAGTTCCTGATATCCTAGTTCTTTTCCTGCTCTTACGAATGTCTTTCCTAAAGGCACATGTTTTTCTCTAGATACACCTAGAAGGCCACCTGTGTGATGATATTTAGAATTTTTCAGTTCCTCGATCATGTTATCTTCGGATTTTAGGAAGTATGGCAAAACATTGTCATACCCCCAACCTTCACAGCCATTGTCTGCCCACTCATCGTAATCGTATCTACTTCCGCGGACATAATGCATGGAGTTATAAATACTAGTTCCCCCAAGAACTTTGCCTCTTGGCCAGTAATGTTTGCTGTCATTAAATATCCGGGATGAATGTTTTTGAGGTTCTGTAAAGTATTTCCAGTCAGATTCAGAATATTGCTGACTTATAGAAAGAATTGGAACAGAATGATTAATACTTCCGATTTCCTCGTCCCCAGCTTCGAGCAACAGAACCGTGACATCAGCATCCTCGGAAAGTCGTGCAGCCAAGACGGCCCCCGCTGAACCAGCTCCAATAATGATGTAGTCATACGTACTATTTACTTTATCAACCACTAAGGATGTATCCTCATACCAGAAAAATATATCCTATATATGCAGCAAGCCCCACACATAATACTGTTCTAAACATCTCCATTCTTTAGTTTTTCTCATTTACAGTTTCAGATAGTTATTAGCTTTTCTGTCACACGTGCTTGTATATATTACAGACTGGTGGTTAAAATAAACACATATCTCTATATCTTTATCATAAGAGTAAAGTGCATACGTGAACATGTGTTTACACCGTTAAGATATCGTTAACTGTGCCCCACAAGTGATTATATAGAACGTGTAACAATATATGTTACACTCGTTTACACAGTGGATATACCAATATTGCGATCCGAGACACGGTACCCGCTTTCAGGTTTGCGACCGAGTAATTAATATGGTATTCGACCGAGAGATACTGTCCTTTTATCAGGGTTACTAGCTTTAAAGTTATTATTTTTCATAGAGTAAATATGAATATACGCGATGTTAGTCACAAAAAAAATTACATAAATAGAATGTATATGAATTATGTAGATATTGTTTCAAGGTGGTATAGGAGTAGTTTTGTGACAACCCTTAGTGAAACAAAATTTTGTTACACTAAAGGTTGCCACAGTGGTTCTCCTTTGGAAAGTTGAGTAAAGACGGGATTCTCCTTTGGACAGTTTAACCACTTATAGGAAAATACTGTGGTTCTCCTTTGAAAAGTTGAGTAAAGTCGGGGGTTGAGTAAAGTCGGGTTTGTTCCTTTGGACAGTTCACTAAAGGTGGGATTATCCTTCGGACGGTTTAACCACTTACCCGATAAAGGTGTGGTTCTCCTTTGGACAGTTCAGTAAAGGTGGGATTATCCGTCGGACAGTTTAACCACTTACCCGATAAAGGTGTGGTTCTCCTTTGGACAGTTAAGTAAAGGTGGGATTATCCTTCGGACGGTTTAACCACTTACCCGATAAAGGTGTGGTTCTCCTTTGGACAGTTTAGTAAAGGTGGGATTATCCGTCGGACAGTTTAACCACTTACCTGATAAAGGTGTGGTTCTCCTTTGGACAGTTAAGTAAATTCGGGATAATTCTTCGGACAGTTTAACCACTTACGGGATAAATGTGGGGTTCTCCTTTGGAAAGTTGCGTAAAGGCGGGATTTTCGTTTGGACAGGGTTTTTTCTTCGGACAGTTTAACTTACAGGATAAAGGAGGGGTTTTCCTTTGAACAGTTTAATGTGGGGTTCTCCTTCGGACAGTTTTACCACTTAAAGGAAAAATGTTGGGATGGCGAGGGTTTCTCCTTTGGACAATTCAATCACTTACAGGATAAAGGTGGGTTGCCTTTGGACAGTTGAGTAAAGAAGATGATATTTTCCAATTTGAACAGTTAAAGTACTTGAGTGATAAATGTAGGGTGGCCTTTGCATAGTTGAGTAAAGGCGAGGTTCTCCCCGTTGGACAGTTTTACCGGATAATACATTGTTTTCCGTTAATACTTGCAGGCGAATGCGTTGTTCTCCGTTATCACTTACAGGGTAAAGGTATGACTCTGCTTTGGACAATTTAACCAATTACAGAATAAATGCATTGTTCTTTTTTGGACACTTTACACGGTAAATATACGGTTCTCCTTTAGACACTTATATGGTATAAGCGTGGCTCTCCGTGGCCAAATATTCTAAGAAGTTGTTTCAGCATCACTTACATTGGCCTCTCTTTCATAATTTAAATGTGGAAGAAGTAATTTAAGTAGACGCAGACCAACAATGGTAAATCTACGATGTTTTCGTCTCCGGCCAATACAACTTAATAACACAAATAACCCAAGATAAATAGAATATTTCTCTTAGGGCAAATTTAATTCTTTTACTTCGATTTCTTATACAAATCACGATTGAAATATTTCTGGGTATAATACTGTAAGATCTGCATCAAGATCAGCATTCACAGTTGCCAAGGTTATGGCACCTTCTCTCTAAGATAGCGTCCGCAAATTTGTCAACATTATACCATTTACTCTATAGGACGAGGGTAGCGTCAATAAAAATTTATATACATACCCGAGGCTGACGATACATGATCCGACATGTCGTATAATTGTCCGAAACACACAAATCTGTTTTTTGTTGGAATGTTTCTCGCGGCGTGGTCTTGTGATAGAGCGTCCGCCTCGCATGCGGAAGAACGTGGGTTCAATCCCTGACCGGGTCATACCAAAGACTTTAAAAATGGTACTAGAAGCTTCCTCGCTTGATGCTCAGCATTTAGAGGAGAGTTTTAGATCTGGTCGGCCCGGTGTCAGTATAATGTGACTGGGTTGGGTATCATACCATGTGTCTGCGGCATGATACTCCAGTGTGAGTAGAATACTTAGCTTAGAATACTGTCTCAAGTAGACACCGTCGCGATATGACTGAAAAATTGTTGAAAGCGACGCTAAACACCATACAACAACAACTGTCTTGCAATGAATAGTTTACAATTCTTGGTCTAATAATTTGCTTCGAAACTCGGTGAAGCATGATAGAATGTTTATATTGTAACTGTGTCCATTTGCACCAATCATATTAAGTATGCCATACTGGATATATATCAAAATCATAGCACTTAAAATGCTCAATTATAAACTATTGATAAACTATATAATATATAAAGTACTACTAGCCAACTCAACACGCATTGCTTAAACTGGACAATACAATACAATACAAATCCTTAATTTCGTAAATAGAGGCCTCCGGCCCAAAATACATATCATTATTTACAAACATTTAGTAGTGTCAAAATATGAAATGAAATATGGCATACAATTTATGTGGAAATATTTTACAATATTCTTTTTCATTATAATTGTGATTCATTTCGTACCAAAATAAAATGGATATATGCAGCTAGTTTCCTAAGTTTGAAAGTGTCATTTAGTTGTAGTAGCTGATAAAAAGTTATTTTCACCGGAATACCAAGACTGTAATCATTGTAGTCTCAGATCCGCATATCTCGGACACAGAAAAAATACATGATATTCGTCTTCTATAACATTTATATTCGCATGAATATAACAATATTTACACTTTCGGTCTTGCCTTTCAATATTTTCGTGGCGATCAGTTTCTATTTTGAGCTTGTGACTAGAACATCGAAAACGGGCAAGAGATTTTTTATGTAAAAAAGGAATTTCAATACAAAGATATTTTTCTGGATTTAATAAAGTTTTGAAATACTTATAAGTGTCACAACGTGTGGATTCTGCAATACTACCATGCCAGTACTGGGTCATGCAATCTGGTCGTCGTTGTTTAAATGCTAAAACAAACATATTTATATCCCCCACTTCATGTGAAATCCAAACATACCCGAATCCATATCGAAACAATAATTTCTTGACACTTGAAGCCCAAGTTTTTCTTCCAACATCATCTTAATCTTTAAGCATTCTATAACAATGTTTTGGATATCGGTGATTTGGCATACGTATTATTTTACACCAGTACTTAATGCAATTTGTATGATAAGTAACGCACAAAGGAAGCCTTCCGCACTCGCCGAGCGCTACGCTATTATTTACAGAACTATTAACACCTAAAAAGTATTTACAAAAATCAGCTTGAACTGACTCAATTGCACTTGAATATTCGTAACCCCATATTATACACTTGATGATAAATGCTTTGAAAAATCGTACAACTTTATATTATACAAATTTTGTTTAATTCTGGTAAAGTACTACTTAAAAATATTTAATGATATAGATATAGCAGCTGAAACAATGGTTTTACAACGGTGTGTCGTCGGGGGCCATCGCGGCATATTTATATATTATTAAAAGTAAAATCTGAGCAACCAAACTACGATGGTAAAAAGTCGAACCAACGAAACAACAATGGTGAAAAGTCGAAACTACAATGGTGAAAAGCCGAAACAACGATGGATAAAAGTCGAACAACGACCGTCGTAGTTTCGCTATTTCGTTTTTCGATTTTTCTTATTAGATAAATATGCCGCCATGACCGCAAAACGGGACACCGTTGTTTGCACTCTAAGTTTTATAATGTTATGGTCAAGCAAAATGATCTTGAATTAAAAACATTGTAGTTGGTTGTTTTAGTTGCACTATATTGCACGGCATCTTTGAACTAAAATTTCTAGGAATTACTAATATCTAGTTTTGTCAAGACGTTCATTCTTTCTTTCTTTTATTTGTTCGCATAAATCGATCAGATATGATTATAGTAAGTGAGTGGTTTTATTTAGAGTCAAATCAATCCAGCCGTTCACCGTTGCAATGGTACAAACTTTGTTTCCATTAGTTTAACTAGTCAAGTATTCACTAGTCATGTAAACATCATATTTATAGTTTTGTGTAGTTATTTCCCTTGTATTAATACATTTTGTTTAAGAAGAATTATGTGCAGTATAGTACAGTATAGTACAGTGTAGTTAAGTTCAGTACAGTACATGCACGGTCGCACGCACGCAAGCGCACACACACGCACGCGTGTATCGATACAGTGCAATTCAGTGCAATGCAGTACAGTGAAATGTAGTATAGTATTGTACAATACAGCACAGTACAGTATATAAAGTACAGTGAATTACACTACAGCGCAGAACAGTACATGCACGGTCGAACCGCACGCAAGTGCGCACTGACGCACGCATGTGCCGATACAGTGCAGTACAGTGCAATGCAGTGCAGTGCAGTGTAATGTAGTACAGTTCAGTACAGTACAGTACAGTACAGTACAGTACAGTACAGTACAGTACAGTACAGTACAGTACAGTACAGTACAGTACAGTACAGTACAGTACAGTACAGAACAGTACAGTACAGTACAGTACAGTACAGTACAATAAAGTGTCTCCCGTTATAGTGTAAAGACGAAGACTAGATAATTGTATGAAAAATTCGTAACGAAAGTTGACTACAATAATAAAACATATGTACTATTCATTAAGTATTCCGAAAAAGACCAAAGATCTGATAAAAGGCCCGTTTATGAGGCGAGCTAGAACTCCAAAGCGGCCATAACATATTAAATAGCTTCTACGCTAGTTTCCATAAAGTTATTTTCTTGGGCAACTGAAGTTCTTCACTGCTGGCCCGATGGAGTAAAATTTCAATGTCACTTATCATCATGCGCTAAATATTCTTAACGTCTTTAAAACGCAAGTAATGTATTGTATGAAATCTAGATATGACATGAATGATAAACCAAAACAAAGCTTTTACCTTGTTTCATGGTAAGAAAGCTTTGTTTTGGTTTATCATTTTGTCATCACATCATTCAATGTCATTACAATTTCGGTATATGTAAACCGTTACAGCGATAGCAGGTATGGGATAAAAATGTATTCAATATTCAAAACCGAGTTGTTTATTTAAATATTTATTCTTATTGACGTTTTGTTTGTTTAATTTCGTAATTTTCTTCTCAATAGAATGGTTTTGTAAGCAGAATCACATAACATGGACATATACTTTGTTTATATTGCTTTATTAGATAGGTCTTCAGACTAAGATGTACATGAATTTAAAATGCATTCCGTTTTCGATCATGCCTTGTTGAGTTTGTCTATCCCAGAACCTGATATCTCCCGAATCAGGTCTATTAACCCCCAATGAGAAAGCAGGGAATTCTATGCCTGTCTAACAATTCAAAGCAATTGAACTCTTTCTAAACTGTGATGTCATTCAAACTTTCCCAGAAGCAACTGACAAATCAACGTGCTAAGAACATTGCTATTTAACAGACCCAATCGAGAGAGCTAGCCGGGTCCGTTCTACTTGCTGAATAAACTACAGAAACAAGTCAATGTCATACTGGGCTGCACGTGCTGAGACATAAATCCAAAACCCAATAACGTTGAGGCTAGTATATTAATTTTACTAATGTATTCTGGGTATATATTGTTTATGTAATCATATTTGCGAAACAATTTTTCACTATAAACGTCAGTTTTGTAACATGCCCACCACAAAACCGCATCAACAGCTTTTTATTTATAAATGTTTGTTTTCAGTTTCCTTGTTTTCTTTATGATTACTGATCTAAAATTGGATTTTACCAAGCAGATGTCCATTTTACCGCCATTCAGTTGTTTTGCCAAAAATTATTCCTATTGATCTTGCCGAGCTCTCTACATGTATAAACGATGGAGACGCTTAGACACACTTTACAAAGTCTGTTAATAGCATATAGGAAATATGTTATCTATGTATAACCATTCCTGAAATTAAAAAGTGATATATTTTATTTTAAGGATTCCGAAGATATGTACTGCTTAAACTGCAACATCATAATTTGCACTAAAAGCGAAATAGCCCTCTGCTAAGTTTCAATAAAATCATATGTATTAAAAATATATTAGACTGAAAGCTTAGTGGACTGGAAACCTATCTCTTGGGTGGGTGGTAACAATTGTTATAGGTGACCGTTTGATAAGTTTTTTTGTTTTTTTTTGGTGTTTTGCAACATTACAATGTACACCAAAGTGTTCAATAACACCTGGTTTTCGATTAAAAATATAAAGTTATTAAAAGAAATAGGTCAAAATACTTACCCTGTATAAGTTAAATCGACTTTTACCAACTTGCTTAGCAGGCAATTTGCTTTATACGCTGTCACACAATCTAATCATTTGAAAGTTTTAACCTTTTTACATTTTCCAAAGTAACCTATATCATTTCATTTCAGAAAGTATAAAATTGGAGGTAGTGAGTTTGGTTTAATAACGTATTACCATATAGCTGAACACCAAATAACAGCATTTTTCGTTTTGCAGATACATTTTACATTGTGGTAAAATATTGCATAACAATTCAACTGTAGATCCAAAATTAGGTTGTAACAAATCTTTACATCATTTGTTCAACAGATAAATTACAGTGAAATTGCTAATAGGTAAGTTTTATTAACAGATTGATTGAAAATAGATTATGACTATCCATTCAATTTTTTTCAATGCTTTCATTTTATATGTTGTAGTATGCTTTGAAACAACTTGGTTGTGTCGACAAAATAAACGCAACCAAGATGATACATAAAATTTCGACACGAAGAGAAAGTACTTATTAATCATTTAGCTCTCATTCAGCACGTGACCTCCTTAGTAATAATTAACGTGCTCTAAAATAGCCTTTCAATAGCGCAAAGCGTTGGGGAAAGCAATCGGTGTTGTTGGAAAATGCTTTGGCACAAGATAATACAATAATCTTGTTTTATCATGTTTTATCTTGTTTTACAAGATACAAACTTGTATTTATTGCGAGATAAAACACAATTAACATTAACTATGTATAGCTATTGAGCAACATTTACATGAATAAGCGAGTGACAAATACAAGTCATTTTCGGTACTTGTCAGTTGAAACCATTTCGCAATTCATTTTATTATGAATAAAGGCTGTTTTGTTAGTTTCTACACCGACGATCATTCCCACATATCCCTTTGAAAAAAACAACAACAACAATTAATAAAACTGCCAGCATATTAATTAGAAGTCTTAATGTGGATTAAGAACATTTGTTGACGGGTAAAATGGCTATTTTTCATTTATTTCTTTATATAGCAATTATTATTTGAAAAGAGACAACATTGTGATAAATGCTCCCTCTTCTGTAGCATTGGAAGACAATATCGTAGTGCTATCGTCAGAACCAATGAAAGCGTTTTGAAGGCGTGGCTTATCTACAAAGTTGTGTCACTTTACCAATGTACAGCTGATCTCATATATATTCATGATATTCAGACGTACATTTAAACCTTCCATTAGTAAGTGGATGTTTTACCATACGGATCTTAGTCAATACGACAAACGGAAGCATGGCTATTTACAATGCAGCACTAGCACTCAGTTTGTTGTTTCTAAATGTATTAAATTTTCAGAAGAACGCTGGGTATTACGAATATAAGTATTCTCTACAGAGGAATTTGTTGCAGGAGAAAGAAAGAGAATTTTCGCAAAACCATGTGGTGCTAAATGAGGTAATGTTGAATTTTACATTGAATTAAGACACATTAACATGCACTACAGGTCCTCCTTCTTGAGAAGATTGAAAGATGATACAGTACAAATATAGTAAATATTTGATACAGGTCACAGATGGTTTATATTTTTGATACATTTTACAGTTAGTATATATTTGATACAGGTCACATATAGAATATATTTGATATAGGTCACATATAGTAAATATTGGATACAGGTCACAGATGGTTTATATTTTTGATACATTTTACAGTTAGCATAAATTTGATATAGGTCACATATAAAATATATTTGATATAGGTCACAGATGGTATATAATTGAAACATTTTACAGTTAGTATATATTTATTACAGGTCACAGATAGTTTATATTTGATACAGGTCACATATAGAATATATTTGATATAGGTCACATATAGTAAATATTTGATACAGGTCACAGATGGTTTATATTTTTGATACATTTTACAGTTAGTATATATTTGATACAGGTCACATATAGAATATATTTGATATAGGTCACATATAGTAAATATTGGATACAGGTCACAGATGGTTTATATTTTTGATACATTTTACAGTTAGCATATATTTGATATAGGTCATATATAGTATATATTTGATATAGGTCATATATAGTATATATTTGATATAGGTCATATATAGTATATATTTGATATAGGTCATATATAGTATATATTTGATATAGGTCATATATATATATATATTTGATATAGGTCACAGATGGTATATAATTGAAACATTTTACAGTTAGTATATATTCAATACAGGTCACAGATAGTTTATATTTGATACAGATCACATATAGAATATATTTGATACAGGTCACAGAAAGTATTTAGTTGATACAGTTCACCGATATTGTATACTTGATATTCTGGTAAGTCACATAATAAAAATTATAGTATATATTTGTTACAGTTCACATATAATATATATTTGATATAGGTCACATATAGTATATATTTGATGCAGTTCACATATAGTATATATTTGATATAGGTAACATATGGTATAAATTTGATATAGGTCACATATAGCATATATTTGATATAGGTCACATATAGTATATATTTGATACAGTTCACATATAGTATATATTTGATACAGTTTACATATAGTATATATTTGATATAGGTCACATATGGTATATATTTGATAAAGGTCACATATGGTATAAATTTGATATAGGTCACATATAGTATATATTTGATACAGTTCACATATAGTATATATCTGATAAAGGTCACATAAAGTATATATTTAATATAGGTCACATAAAGTATATATTTGATATAGGTCACATATAGTATATATTTGATAAAGGTCACATATAGCATATATTTGATAAAAGTCACATATAGCATATATTTGATATAGTTCACATATGGCATATATTTGATATAGGTCACATATAGCATATATTTGATATAGGTCACATATAGCATATATTTGATACAGTTCACAAATAGTATATATTTGATAAAGGTCACATATAGTATATATTTGATATATATCACATATAGTATATATTTGATAAAGGTCACATAAAGTTTATATTTGATACAGGTCACATATAGTATATATTTGATATAGGTGACATATAGAATATATTTGATATAGGTCACATATAGTATATATTTGATATAGGTCACATATAGTATATATTTGATATAGGTCACATATAGTATATATTTGATATAGTTCACATATGGTATATATTTGATATAGGTCACATATAGTATATATTTAATATAGGTCACATATAGTATATATTTGATATAGGTCACATATAGTATATATTTGATATAGGTCACATATAGTATATATTTGATAAAAGTCACATATAGTAAATATTTGATATAGGTCACATATAGCATATATTTGATATAGGTCACATATAGCATATATTTGATACAGTTCACATATAGTATATATTTGATACAGTTCACATATAGTATATATTTGATATATATCACATATAGTATATATTTGATAAAAGTCACATATAGTATATATTTGATATATATCACATATAGTATATATTTGATATAGGTTAATATAGTATATATTTGATACACTTCACATACAGTATATATTTGATATAGGTCACATATAGTATATATTTGATATAGTTCACATAAAGTATATATTTGATAAAGGTGACATATAGTTTATATTTGATATAGGTCACATATAGTATATATTTGATATAGTTCACATATAGTATATATTTGATATAGGTCACATATAGTATATATTTGATACAGTTCACATATAGTATATATTTGATATAGGTCACATATAATATATATTTGATACAGTTCACATATAGTATATATTTGATAAAGGTGACATATAGTATATATTTGATACAGGTTACATATAGTATATATTTGATATAGGTCACATATAGTATATATTTGATATAGGTCACATATAGTATATATTTGATATAGTTCACATATAGTATATATCTGATATAGGTCACATATAGTATATTTTTGATATAGTTCACATATAGTATATATTTGATATAGGTCACATATAGCATATGTTTGATATAGGTCACATATAGCATATGTTTGATAAAGGTCACATATAGATATATTTGATATAGGTTACATATGGTATATATTTGATAAAGGTCACATATAGTATATATTTAATATAGGTCACATATAGTATATATTTGAAAACTGTTCACATAAGTTTATTTTCGATATAGTTGACATATAGTGTATATTTGATACAGTTTACATTATTATAGAATTCTTGAGAAAATATCTTCTTTACTTTACTGTTTATTATATTCATAAATGAATTAATCACAAATTTACATAATGATAGTGCGGATACCATTTTTATAAATTGACTCCATATGTTTCTCCTTCTTTTTGCAGACGATACTGTATTGTTTTCCTATTCAGCTAATGGCTTACATATTTTTATATATAACATGTTTACTGCAATACGTGGACTAATTTGGTGATGAAACCACAATAATAGTATGCAAACAAAGTACAGAACCGAACATACTGATTTACTTAATGGCAATTTTAAACTTGACAATACATCAAATTTTACTAATCTGGCAATCACATTTTGTCTTCAAATGGCAATATTTCACTCACAGAAAGCGGTTGCAGAATATGCGATTAAAGCCCTGTTTTCACATTTTTCATTATATTTTCATACGATATAATTATGTGTTATGTATCAAACTGTATGATAATTATATCGTTATTCTTGTATGGTATATACGTATGTGTATATAGAAATGCATTTCTTTGTAATAATAAAAGTCAGGCGACCTCCGGTTGGGCGGCAAACATTTTCTTCACTGCGCTACTGTTTCACTTTAATTCGATATGGTTGAGGGTACAATTTTCCCTCAAAGCTATGAGGTGTGTCCTTGAGCAAAGCACCTTTGAGATGTAATACTAGTAACTTGTTCCGCAATCGAAGTAAAATAAATAAGTTTAAAATTATAAATGTTATATATCTAAATAATGCAGCAAAATGACCAAGGGCCGAAAACTCACGAGGGTAGAATACAAGCATACACAAAGTAAAATTTACAATTTTAATTTTACATGAATAAAATTACGAATAACTAATTATACAATATATACAAATTAAAGATAATTACTCAACAAAAAACACATGATGGTATTAACACTTTTTTTTTACACAGTTCTATTTCCTACATGTTCCGTAATCTACATCGCGATACAAACTACTAAATATATCATTTGAATGTTGAAACTGTTTTTAAAAATGCACTACTATGGTATTTAAGATACTACTACGTCCGGATTACCGTAGATTTAGCATCACTCGTCCCTTGCGGCGGTGGCTATATAAACTGGGTTGTCTTCCCTTCTCACGTCTAAACATCGTTAACGTAGCTGGCACATGTCTCGCTTACGTCTATGAACGGCTACAATATATATATATATATATAAACTCAGATTTATTAGTTACTCAAGTATGTAATGACATGGCGTCTATTACTTACCATCTATCAATTTCCTGGTATTTTATCAATATATTATAACAGTGCATTCAATTCTTACCATCTAACAGTTTCATGGTAGATTTATCAACATATTATAACAGTGCATTCAATTCTTACCACCTAACAGTTTCATGGTAGATTTAATAATATATGATAACATTTCATTCAATTCTTACTATCTGCAATGTCATGGTAGTTTAAACAACATCTCATATATGACCTCCCGTCAATCTCAAAATAGCAATTATATATCAACATAATTTCTCATTTATGATATAAACAGTTACAGACCAATTCTGTATCTATTCACTTTGTGAGTATTAGTATAAGCATCAACATTTAATTACACATATCAAGCAATCAATTCTAACATGGTGAATTTCAATACTTCATCGTTTACATGATACCAGCTGCTCAAAATACGTCCTCAGTTTCCTCGGCCTTTATTCTAACAAAACGCTCCTCAATACCGTGGATGTGTATTAAATTACACACATTATCGTCGGAATGGATATAAACAATTTATACAACTTTACTTAGATCTGATTGTGTCAATATATATCTATCAGACAATTAAATACATTATAATATAAATTCCACATACCCATCTGCCGTTATGTAAAGGAACAGTAACATGCTCAATCCTTCTCGTCACGCCAACTCCAAAGATGATTCTGCTAACAGGACAGTTTTCCCATAACACAGTCAGAATTTATAGCAAAACAGTCCATATACCTTAGCGAAACTGTGCAAAGCATGAAACAACATCGTACGATGCGAATTTTACGCTATTAGACCAATGTAAACTTAAATTATTTTAAGACAAACCCGTTTAATTATTTAACTTTCTTAACACTTAATGGAATTTGATGAAATAAACTTCAAAATGATTAATTATTTTATCAAAGAATGAAAATGTATAAAGATCTTAAAAATGTTACTCCTATCGAGCTATCGGTACGTTTTAACAATTTCACGCTACCTGGCCTAAATATAGCCTATATCCCTACAATGGACACGTACTAGCTGACACTGCTAAATTAGGCCACAACAACCTAACTTTTTTCTAACATATAAAATGTTAAGAAATTACTATTATTATTAATATCCATTCCTATAAATAAAGCTAATTAGGGATCTTTTGTGTAATGTTTTGTTTTTTCAGCTTCTATAATATACATTGTGCGGCGAGTGTCGGTTATTTTATTGCACCCCGTTCTAACAACCATGCACATCCATCGAATCATTCTCAACTGATCGACTCACAGGTGTTGCCTCTGACACATCTCATACACCAATTAATTTTGTACTGTTCTACATACCGAGAAGTGCACTTTAGGAGCACTGAACACATTGCCAGCGGTTCTAAAAGTGTCTTGTTTTCATATGATAGTCCTCTGATAGTCAAAATATCCAGAAAAACATGAGGCTGACCAGATTGGATTTTCACAACATCGGTCGTTTGATAACATCCTTAATGTTTGACAATTTTGCCCATTTCTTGCTGTGCATCACTACGCATCTTTAAATTGTTTTACATTCATCTAACCCAATGTCATCCAGACTGGCAGAACTTAGGGAAATTTTCTAATGTACAAAGAAACATGACCACTTTAAGCGTTTTCAACAAAAACAATGTCCAACTCATTTACATAGCGCTTATTTCTTTGGCGCAAGAATTTTGCTACCGCCACTAGGTGGATAACTGGTAAATTAGACCTGAACGATATATAACAAAAACAATCTGATTTCTGGTAATTCGTGTGGTCGGGCTCGGCTAGCTCAGTGAGTGACGCGTCTGGTCGCCAGTTTGAATCCCTCCTTTACAAGTTTATATGATGATTTGACATGAGCTGACTTTTACGGCAATACATCTCCCACCACTGACTGTGTGTGGAAGGCGACAATAACTTTCAGAAATAATGTATAAATACTTTCTTCACTATGAAGTTTTAACTATTATAATAATACTGGTAATATTAAGATACTCTCGGAATATATTCGTAAATTGAAGAAAAATATAATGAATAACACTTACAATGTGATAGGGCGAGATAGCACCTCTTAACAAGAAAACTATGACTTAAACATTTTGCTTTATATGATGTTTACTTAAATAAATGGACATGTTCGGTCAATACTAATAAAAACACGTTAGTAGTATACAAACAGAGTACAACAATAGAACACACTGATTTGTTTTATTACAATTTTAAACTCGACAACACGTCAAAATTTGCATATTGGGAATCACATTAAAATTTGATGGCAAATTTCAAAAATACAATTGTTATACGATCAAGGACTACAAGTATGTATGGCAATTTTTAACTTCTATGTATGTAAATTGTATGTTGCAACTTGATAATTAAAAATTACATTTACTCAAAATCCAATGTGTTTCCCCAGATGACTTCACCTATTGGTAACACAATGGTCAAAAATAGCTTTAGGTAGCAGTGAACATTTATTTAATTTATTTTTTAAAAGGACGGCTATAAATATTACTTGTTCACAATAAAAGTATGCTCATTCAATTTGCAAATATCTGGGTTGATACACTTGTTGGAAATCTCTGATGTTAACTTTTGTTTGTCTAGCAGTCGTTTTGAAAGAACTATTTGCAAAGTAAGTTTGTAGCTGTTTCAAGAGTATAAAGAACAAAAGTGGAAAAGTGGAGTGCGTCGTCCGGTGGAAGAGCATAAGATCCAATATAGGGATTCGTGGGTTCGATTCATCATACATAAAAGTTAAAAACAATAAGTTGCTATTGTGAACCATTTTTATTCTATCCGCTTACCATATAAGAATTCGAGACAGCATTGTGTTTGTAAGATATGAAATATGAAATATAGGAAAAATCAATTTTGTAAACAAGGAGTATATCCAAAACAACCCTATCAGTCAAAATACAAGGTAGCCCATCAATGTACCATGTCGCGCAAAAACTGGATCACATGTATTTGTATTTGGAATCCCTTTACCTGGCCCAATGACAAAACAATAATCATGTAACAAACATTTCTATGTCTGATCCCTCATCCCTATTTCTGCTTTGTGTTAATATGTCTTCATTTTATATGAATATATTTTGTTGTTGTTTTTTTCCGTGAGGGTGGGGGGGGGGGGGGGGGGGGGTACTTTTTAGTGTATGTATAGAGGGAAAGTGAGTAATGAGGGTGTGTGTTTGTGTATATACAGTATATATATACTATGATATTTTTCATATTAATATTATGTAAAACCCACCATAATTATTTCTTTGAAATGAGGATATATCCATAGGGGCAAATTGTTTTGTCTTTGGGGTGGGTGGTAGTGAAACCAATTTTAGTACTTTTACTTTCTGCATTCGTTACAACATGTCTCTTAGAGCTGTCAATATCGTTACTAGGAGTCGGGTTTGGAGCACTTTGATATATGAGACGCCACATGCTGAAATTTTCCGGACGATCGATAAGTCGTGATTTTGGGGAGAGAATATTCAATTGAAAGGGACGGGCTATGCACTAGCACCAATTTTCAGTCAATTAACTATAATTGCTATATTTAAGGGGCGTGCGTCGGATGTTCTGTTCGTCCTGAATCCGCTATTGAGCCGCTCTATATTTGTTTTATAAGGGGATCTGTGGTTTTATGGAGAGAGACCTACCTATCAGCAACATTTATTTTAATTCGTTACAAAAGGTTCATGTATTTCTGTAATGCTTACATTACAAATTTTTTTTCATTGAAGGTCAGTTTCACATAATGCCGAATGATGGCCGATAATGTACGCTAAAAGTAAACATATATGAATACATTTCCTGCCGAATGGAGAGAGTTTCTGCCAAATATATGAATGTTTTTTTTATCCACCATGCTTAATTGATGTTATTTTGTCCTAGTTTATGTGAAGGTTTTATTCACATTGTAAAAATAGTGGAGGATTTTTGTACACTCTTTTAAAAATCTTGGTGTAGCTTTGTCCAGTATTTGAAAAAAATATTGGAGTAGTTTTTTGTACACCTATACAAAACTGCATGGGTCGATTTGCCCGTCTTCCGTAAAGATTAGTTTGATAGTGAATATAAGAAATAACGAATATCTTTTTCAACTCAAGCTTCGTACTTTACATAACATTTTTGAAAAAAAAAATCTCCTGCATAAAAGCCGCTGATTGCACGTGACACTACATGTACTTTGTTAGGTGGTGAACAATTAGCAATTTGTACTACTTTGTTTGGTGGTGAACAATTATACACGTATAAAAATTTGTACTACTTTGTTTTTTGGTGAACAATTAAAGATGTATAGCAATTTGTAAAATTTTGTTCGGTGGTGAACAATTATACATGGATAGCAATTTGGAAAAAAGCTTATTCACAATTTGCATTCTAAAACTGATTGATATCATTAAAATGATTGTCAGTAATCGTATACGTCGTTTTGATTGTCCAATTATGTTATAAGTTTATATTTGTATATAATAATACAACAGTCAGGATTGAAATGTCATTCTAATTATACAAAGGAATAAAAATTAATTGGTCAATTTAGCTGAATTAGATTGCGGAACACACACTAATGGTACGTTGACTAAAGGAATTGCTGAACCGTTTTATTATTATGAGATCATGAAAACCGTCAACTGATCGTGAGAAAGGCAAACATCTGTTACACCATCGACATATATATCTCTTTGATCCTCTTTTTCAAAGGCTAATGCCACAGAAATGTAACATTACAAACGTACACAATGTTATATCGCATTGGGAAACAGAATTATTAAGTAGTGCGATTTTGAGATCTTTAACGTTCAGAATTTGGTTTCCAAGGACAATCCTGGTACGACAGATTGTATTTTCATTCGTCATTTTATTAAACAATAGTAATAAATATATCTTAATCTAGTTTACTATTACAGCTTGATATATTTTTTCCAATATTAAACTGAATGAGGTTTATAAACCCATGCAAAATGAAACGTATACATATTTGAGAAAAGAAAGCAATGCCATAACTATGAATGGTTTATCAACAATGAGAAATTACAATGAGGAGATACACTCAGCACGTTTGAAAACGCACACATTTTTTAAAAATACATTATAATCCCGGTTCCAGCAAATGTTTTTCGAATTTAGAATTGTTTCATGATCAATGTTTTCAATAATCAGTTAAAATTCAAAATAAATCAACCATAACATTTTATTAGAGCGTAACGTCAAACGTATACTTTTTCAATAAAGTCATGTTTTATTCAAATAACAAAATGTAACTTTTGGTTAAGTTTCATATGTAAGTATGGTATAGTCGATAAAACAACACAAAATAAATTGATACAATAATCACAGTTTTTACATTACTTTAAAGAGTCTGTACTTTTCAAGTTAACCGACTGTATAATTATTTACACCCTTTATGCACACACTTTTGGGATTAAAATGTCCAATTCATATTGGCTAATTGTCAAGCTTTATTTAAAAAAAAATAAACGTTAATTGTGCGTTTCATAAATGTTGAACAAAGTTAAAATATTCTTGTAAAAATCCTCACAAATATTGACATGTTTACATCTTAGAAACAGACACCGACACATTCCTTAAATGTTGGAGTATTTTTTATTTTATTTTGTTTCAAATGCAATACATTAAGAACTAAAAATCTAAAAATAGACCGTTTCCACCTGTTGTTAATAAATGTATTGATTAAGTTTAATCTGCAAATAAAAACCTTGTATGTCATACATTAAAATATATTTTTGAGGTTTTTAGGCTAAGAAAAACTAGATTCATTGAATTGAATTGGAAACTGCACTGTCTAGATTTATATGTTACAGTGTTTGCCTGCGTAATGTGGTTATTACCTCTGTGTATATATTTGAGTGTCTATCCAGTATTTAATTTAATGGACGTAGACAATTGCATAAAGCCAATAAAACTTAAACTGACTGCTTAAAGACGTAACAAGGGAATCAAATTATACAAGCGACAAATTTGTGAAAAATAAATTAGTTTTTATAATCTTACTTATTATATTAGATCAACCATCTGTGAAATAATTTTGGAAACACGCCGATTTTTTTATTTCTTGTATGCCTGTGTTAGCAGAATGGAAAACAAAGATATTGTGCTCTTCTGGTAGCGGAATGACTTTTTTATTCTGCCATTTAGCTGTTTTGTTGACAAAATGCTTTTGATTTGCTAATCGAAGATGTCTATATATTTAAAATTTTGATTTTAACAATTTTCTAGTGTGTATATTGTAATAATGACCCCACGAACCAAGAATACAATTGGCGATTTTTACCGTTCACTTGTTGTTTATGTTTGTAGAGTCCTCCTTGAAATTATTCATTGCATCGTGTTTGCGCGCAACTGTGAAGGCGGCGTCCTTAAGTGCTCCGTCTCCTGCTATAAACATAGTGTCTACGTTTTCTTGTAATATTCCATTTATTTCAATTTTGTATCGATACACATTTCAGGACGAGACAATTGTCAACAACTATCTTGAACATCTTAAAAATGAAGAGTTTCAAGCAACTCGAGACAACTTCCCACCGTCCAAACCAATAGAGAGGGTGCTAACGCAAATCAAGTCGTCAAACATTTACAGAGTGCTGAAGAAGTTTCCAAAAGGAGGAAATATGCATCTACACTTAAGTGAGTGTTCAGAGGAGATGTTATCATGATTAAACCAGTTGTTAGTACCAAAACAATATAGACGCTGATAGTATTATTGGTTAGATTCATTAAAAGGATAAAAAATCGGAATTTGTATTGTAAAATGATTAGATAAAACAAAAACGAAACAGTAAAAAAAGATAGAACTGTGTCACTAATCAAATTTTCTTATTGTTCTTGGAAAACACAGAAGTGCCGTTTAACCAAATTTCGTCTGTCATAATAACTCTAAATTACAGTCAATCCTGGGTAAGCAGTCACCTCTATAAAGCAGCAACCTGTCGTAAGCAGCCACATTTCTATTTCCAATTTCTATGCTTTTAGAGTAAATTAACCTACATTAAGCATCAATTTGTATTAAAAGGCCACCTTTGCACATTCGCATTGGCTGGGTGCTTAAGACAGATTTGACTGTATGTTTCTGAATAATATATACTAATATATTGTACACATGTATATTGTCGACAACAAAATGTATTTTTACTGACAACTTGATGTTAATGCCCACACCAAGAAAATGAATAAAAGATAAGTAAACCTCTGACCATTTGTACGGGAACCATTCTTTCGTTTGAAAAAATCAACAAGGACTTTTATTATAACCAAGTGTTGTATTATAATATTTTTATTATATCGTTATTTACAGATCACATCTTAAGCAAAGAGAAGATGCTGGACCTGATATTCGGCTCTCCTCTCCTTGACAACCTCTGTGTGAATACACAATCAAGTGACGATCAGTGGAAATTGCAGTTCTTTCAAACTCCTCCGACAGGTTGGGTCAAAATCACCAGTGATCCAACATTGTATTCACGTGCCAAGCTTCTGAAACACTTAACACTATTAGAAGTTATGGACGATTCCGCTAAGGCAAACCCAACTGATAGCAACATACGATGGCAACAGTTGGGTCCTCTGTTTTCCCTGGCTGGAGGGTCTTTAGTTGATTATGCAAATTACACACGCATGTATCTAAAAGCCATATTTGAAGCTGCCAAGGAGGAAAATGTTCAGTACCTAGAGGTTAGGGATTCTGTTCCAGAGATGTACGTCGTAAACGATTCATCTAGTGATGGGCATAGTTACATCGACAATGATGATGGAGATTTATGGAACAGTATTCTCAGAGAAGAAATAGAAAAATTCAAAAGAGCAAATACTGAGTTCATTGGATATCGAGAAATTATTTCTGGAAAGAGGTTCAAAAGTCACAAACAGGTAAAAGATGCTCTCGACAAAGCAATACGATTACGACAGAAGCATCCTGATATCGTTGGTGGCTTTGATTTGGTGGCCGAAGAGGACAAAGGATATTCCCTGTTATTCTTCATGGAAGAATTCGCCGAACTGGAGGCAAAGAGCAAGGATTTATCGTTCTATTTCCACAATGCGGAGACAAACTGGCCCGATGACCTTTTGACCTCTGTTCACTCAGACGACCCTGTGAGCACACTAGAAAATACTTATGAAGCTATCATTCTCGGAGCAAAGCGTCTTGGTCATGGTTTGGGATTTATAAAGCACCCGTATCTCATGCAAGTGTTAAAAGACAAGAAGATAGCAATCGAAGCTAATCCGGTCAGCAATATGATACTCGGTTACGTCACAGATCAACGTCATCATCCGGCGATTACCTATATACGGTACGGTATTCCAGTCGTTCTCGGCGCAGACGATCCAGGAACTATGGGATATAACGAATTTACAGTAGACTGGTATGAAGCCTTTATGGGATGGGGCCTGAATCTTGCTGATCTTAAACACCTGGCAATGAACTCGCTCACATACAGTACAATGAGTAAAGCAGAGATGACGATTGCATTTCAAAAATGGAACATGGCATACGATGATTTCATATCCAATATGAAGAAGGAGGCATGCAAGAAGAATACACATACATCCCAGCCAGATCTTCAAAGTATTTATCCATCTGAAGGCTCTGCAATTACGTCAACAAAAATACGTGTCTTTGGACGTAATTTCCAAAGCGCTATTTGTAGGAACATAACCTGCCATTTTGGTAATTCTACAAGCCCAGGGCGTTACGTGTACGATTCAATGATCACGTGTGAGTCTCCATTAGCTCATGGAAGTGAAGTGACTGTGCCATTTTCTATCTCATTGGACTCCGGCGTAGACATACACAAACCGAATCTAACATTCTCTTTCATGCATTGGTTGCAGTCAAATGACACGGAAGTAACGTCATTGATTGCTGGATAGTCTTAATTTAGCTAAACTGGCTGACATTTTTCTTTAATACCATTACTATATTTTAAAAACTAGCACACCTGTTTATTTTTCGTTTAATTAGATCTATGAAGAGCTGGAGATAAAAAAATATCATAAAACTCAATATGGTACAGGTGTCCACTTTTACGTTGAATATAATAAATGCTGGTGTCAAAGGAAAATTTATACATGGTGAACGTCACTGACGACAGCAGCAATGTGTGCATTTACCTTCTTTCACTCGCGATAAGTCCATTCGACCTGACTGAACTAACTTAAATGTACATCTAATATACGTCATAGTTATTGCAAACTAGTTCAAAGGTCCCGTTAACAGCTAGAATATTTAAAAGCCACTTTACACAATGTTTTGAAGGCCTTTGACCTACATGACGGTTTTAGTCATTACCAATTATGACTTGAGACAGCACTTTGTGCGAACTTCCCAAAGCATGTTTAAATAATACATAAACTGCGGCTGGTTTTCCTTGATTTTGACATTTGAATATGGATTTGTTTTAGAAAAAACAGAAAATAGTCTAAATATATAAGGTTTGGCATACCATGGAGCAAAACAGTCGCTCTGCAAACGCAATTATCAGGCGTGACACAGTGAGTTATACGAGTTAACACAGTGAGTTATACGAGTCAACCCAGTGAGTTATACGAGTTAACACATCTTACGTTCGTTTTAATGGTTTATTGCTTATACAATTGATACGATTTTCAAATTATATAATTCAGAGTAGAACAGACATTTTATTTACACTTTGGCATTGAGCTTATCGTCATGCAATGAGATATTTATAATAAATCAGTTTCTAAATCAATATGTAAATCCAATACGATGTTGTGAAAATGCTCCATATAAATACAAAAATCTCCAATATATGCGCAACGGATTTTTGGCGTTATTGCGGCGGCGCAGTCGGTAGAGACGTCGTTATTAATTTGCTAGGCGCTGATGCCGTAGGAGCTGTGGGACAGAAGATGACAAGAAAAATATTTCCGAAATTTTCCGTGGTCAGGTTTAAAGACACGTGTCACTCCTCTCCTTTGAGTCATATAAAGTAGGAATAATACAAAGAAATAGAATCTAAATGCTTCATTATATGTTTGGGTAGAACCTACCGTGTTAAGGATGTTTTGAAGCGTGACAGCGGATTTATCTGTTCCATAAATAGACCATGAAATAGATGTCTATATTATATATCTATATTAATGTGTCACCTATCTTGGATGATTCTATCTATACATAGATTAACATCAGTTCAGATAGGCGTATTTGATTTGTAAATTTAAATGAGTTTTATAGTTATTATTAAAATTCTATTGCAAAATTTAAAAAAGTATAACGGTTCGGCAAGCAATATATGTATATAATAAATGGCATTTTTATTTTTCATATTTATGCATGTCTTATTATTTTATTGATTTATCCACGTCTCGTGTAACTTTTTTTAATTACTCAGTATTATATTTTGTATGTGGAATTAATTGACTCGTTTCGTGTATTCCATATGGAAAGATGAAAAGGGCATTTGTAATGTTCAAATACAGGTCTCAGATACTATCCATGAGCAGCAAACGTTTTAAACACGGTTAAAACACAGACAAAGAGTATTTGTTATGCAGTATCCCGACAGAGTGAAATAAGCACAACAGTTACAGTAACTTATGATGTTCTCGCATCCTCTCTCATGATCCCTAGTCTAGTCAAACATAAGGAATACATACCTAACCGAATTCTAACTAACAAAATACAGTTTAACTTTGCTGCATGCCTTTTCTTGCAGTCATACATCTAACCTTAGTTTTGAAGTAAAATACATGTATATGACAATTTTCTTTCCTGACTTTTGATAAGAATACCACGTATTATCTAAACGACTCTCCAGCCAACATCTTACCGATAAACCAACTGTATTGTTATCTGTAATGACAAGGTATAATCGTATATATGTTAAGTGTTTCCCACATTCACTTAAGTTTTTTTAATATAAAAAGGCAGTTATTACTTTTCTTCTTTTTTGTCAGATAAATAAAATGTAAAAAATTCCTGTAACTTAAACTTGAGCACGGGAATGTCCTTCTTATTTTTTTAATATTATATTATACTGAAGTTATTGTTATGCATATATAATATTTTACACTCAATTTGATATGACTTATTAAGTTAAATATATGCAATTCCATAAAAATACGTAACTACTAATTATCAATTTGGTGTAAAATGTGAAGCAGATTGTTTTGACATTTCATCTGATTCTATCAGTAGTATTGTGCTAGAATGCTAGAACTTTCCATATCTGATGAAAAGATTGTAACGTGTTTTTTGGCAATCAGATCGTATCATTTTGCATTCAGCTGTATTAGTTTGCCTCTGTAATGAGACTTAATCATCTGTAATAAATGCTTTATATACAGACTTACATTCATGCTTATACATGCTTTGAATGAATTATTACTTCCAAAGGGTAATGTTTAGTGTAATTGTTAACGCAAATATTTCTTTTATTTTGTATGTTTAACAAATAGGGTTTTCTCTCGTTTTCTTGTTTTATATTATCTTTCATCATGTTATATTTTCCTTTGTTCTTTCCTGGACAATATTTACTGCTGTAAGGACATGTTCTCATTTTATATCCCTTAGAAAATGGAAGGTTCGGTAGTCAAAGTAGAACTACTTGTTCATGTATATAGTTCAGTTATCTGCATTAAATATTCAGACAGCCAGTTCTCTTTTATTTTTACTTTATCTATATTAAATAATGGTCAATGTACTAAATTTTGCGTCCATGAATGTACAATTACTAAACGACTGATAAAATAAAGATGAATCTAAATACAATATTTGAAAAGTATAAACTGCTTCATAATTGCTGAAAAAGAAAAGAATCTAAATGTGAAGTTTGAGGATACAATTTTTTTTAGCTTCTATTCCAGTTATCCTAGAGGTTTAACAATATCATTTAATGACAATTTAGAATATAAATTAAAAATTGCATTAAACTTATTTTGGACATTAAAATTTCTAGAAAAAGAACAAAATAAAATAAATATTTATGAACCAAACAATGATAATCAAAACTTTTATAAGAGTTAAGATAGTGATATCGATGAAGAATATCTCGCCATTATTACTGGAATTTACATGTAGATATAAATTGTCACACTCACATTCATGTTAATAACACGAAAACAAGATATGAAATACTTTAAATTATTGGTGAATTCAACTTAATTCACTGTAGGCAAGCCCGACATTTGGAAGGCAAAACATGTACATGATTCACAAGAATACTATCGGGATATAGCACAGAGCATAGTCCCATTATTATATCATCTCATTTAGGCTAATTTATAAATGGGAATGATATTGAGAAATGAACCATTCACTTTTCAAAAATGAAAAAAATACAGACATGAAGTAAAATATACTATTAAATAACTAAACTAATATACCTAAAGGATATAGAAAATAACGTTTCTAATATGGAATTGATTTTTAATGTATCAGTTTATAAAAAAGAAAAATATACAGATTACACAAACCTAGAACACCTGCTCTTTAACCAAAATAAATTGGAACCATTTCTGAACTTGTCAAATTTCTCAAACTCTTGAATACAATAAGATGTGAATTCATAATATGTACATATATGTGTATAAAGTGTATGAAGAGCCTCCTCTTTGCTTGTGCCTGTTTATTTGTATCTTCGCCTTATTTGCTATTTTTTTAGCAAATATGTTTTTTTTATTTATATGAAGAAATCATCTTTTTCTACCATTACATTCTCCTAATTCATATTCAGTTTACTCAAAGAGCAAATCAAACTGTATTTGTGGCATAAACCAACATAAGTTAAACTTTCAAGCATATTAAAATACATTAGAACTTCGATGGCTCGAACCCGACGGGACTGGACAAAATATTTCGAGTTAAGGGTTGTTCGAGCAAAGGATTGTTCAATATCATTACATTCATGTGCGAGTACCTACATCGAAATAGGAATTCCGCCGGAACCAGATCGAAGTTCTACTGTAGGTTATTTTTCATTTTATTGTTTGTTTAATATATTTATCTATGTAAGTTTGGTAATTCTATTGACAAAACTCATTTTTCTCCATTTGTATACGTGGAAAATATGTTTAATAAATGCAACATTCACTTCTATACAATATTCCGATATAAGGTATTCTGTTACAAATATAACTGATACCGTACGTACATGTACCAATACAAGCCTTATCGTTATACACATAGAATATAGTCTACATTCCTGAATTAATTTAATTAAATTAAATGTGTATTCAAACATTATATACTTAGTTATTAAACACATAGTTACACATACATGTCGACTACGTTTTCCTTTTAACACCCAATCTATGAATACTTACTGATACTGATTTCGTGTAAACTTGTTATAAAACTATAATAAATAACACTCGAATTCTTACTGGATAGAACCAGTACTAAGCATATGCGGAAAAGGTGTCTTGCTCAAGGACACCACATCTAGCCGTGACGTAGGATCGAACCCGCAACCCTCCAATCATTGGGGCCGATGCTTTGCACTCCACACACACACACACTGATTGTCCGTGCGTAACGTCATACTTTGCACCAACAACCTTGCGGACATAAGTCCTCCTAGTTTTAACTCGTTTCAAATGAAACATGCTGTACGTCCCAGTTTTAAGTCGTTTCAAATAAAACTTGCTGTACGTCAGGTACATGGTATGAAGATATACTTCTAGTTTGCGCTTTGATTCAATTATCTGTTATTGGGCTAATGGCAATTTGTTCTTTCATCTATATATAATGTAACTGTTTGATCTAACAACCTTGCGGATGCCACTACACTAGCAGTTTTAAGCCGATTCATTTATTTTATTACATTTTTTGAATGGGGTTTAACGCCATTTTCAACACATGTCATGTTATCTATAGCATATCCAAGTTTACTGGTGGAGGAAGACCTCAGACTGAGTAGAACCAACGTCCTTTCGCAAGTAACTAGAAACTTTCTCACATAAAGTTTGTGGAGCGAGCGAGACTCGAACCTATGACCTCAGAGGTGATCTTGAGACGGCGCCTTATACCACTCGGCCACGGAGGACCCACTGTTATTTTAAATATGTATGCATACGTTAATACTTTATTTATGCATTAGACACGTCACATTGGTACATTTAAAGTAAATTATGGCCAATATTTTTGCTAAAATGATTTATAACAATCTCCACCGTGAATATATACGAGTATATGGATTGCCTTACTGTGACGGCATAAGATAAGATAACCAGTGGCGGATGAAGGATTGTCTTACAAACTGGTGGTTACAAAGGTGGATACGGTTTAATCGTAAGCAGATATTGGCATTGCACCTGTAAAAACAACATAAACTTTATACAACAGTATACAAGTGTGTTCTTGTTTGCATACAACATGCACACTTTGTTAATATTTTGATACGTTTTGATTTTGTTTTCAGATAAAATAAATGGTCATTTACATCTTTTGGATCCAGCGTTGGGCATGCGCGGGAAAATGTGCCATCCCTCCCAATAAAATAGGGCGATGAGGCTAACGTCATTTGAATGCTTTTACCGTTATTCATTACACAATTATTCCTGTTCCCGGAACAGCTGGTCCCGGTTTCTTAAGAATACTGAAGTCCGTTTTAAGGCAAAAGACAGATTAAAGTATCTTTGTGAAACCAGGGCCAGGACGGCGTTAATATCCTCCACTGGTATCGTTAAACCTTGGCATGGCATGCTTATCTACAAAACTGTGTCACTTTACCAGTCCACAGCTGTTTATTCTTATCAGTGGTCTATATAAGTAGACATACATTTAAACATTCTATTAATAAATGGATTTTTATTCATATTGAATTTCATTCTATACTATAAAAGGCAGAATGTCCATTCTTGCTGCAGTACTAACACTCAGTTTCACATTAATAAATGTATTAAATTGTGAGAAGACCGCTGGTTACTATGAATATAAGAATTCTCTACAGAGGAATTTGTTGCAGGAAAAAGAAAGAGAGTTTTCGCAAAACCATGTGGTGCTAAATGAGGTAATGTTGAATTATTTCGGTACTAAGCTTACGGAATACACGAACGAGGGTAGGAGCATACGTCACGACTATCCGCCAAAAACATATTATTTAACACATAGTTGGTCGTATTTATCATGCTCACCGTACACTGCACAACTGGTTCGTTCATAGATATCAGTCTAAAGTGTCGCCGTGAGTAAACAGCATCAAATCTACAATTCCTGGGAATAAAATCAAATATACAATATCTCTAATTAATACCGAATCTACACTATTTGTAAATATATACCAAGCGTAGATTTGGTATATATTTACAGATAGTATAGATTTCGTGTTACTTACAGATAGTGTAGATTTGGTATAAATTTACAAATACAGTAGATTCGGTTTTATTTACAAATATACACTATCTGTAAATAATATCAAATATACACTCTATGTAAATTTATACCAATTCTAATCTTTCTGTAAATATATACCAACTCTACACTATCTGTAAAAAAATACCAAATCTACAGTATCTGTAAATATACACCAAATATACACTATCTGCAAAATAATACCAAATCTACACTATCTGTAAATAATATCAAATCTACTCGTTCTGTAAAGGGTATTAAATCTACAAAATCTGTTATACCGAATCTGCGCTATTTGTAATAAAGACCAAATATTCACTATTTGTAAATATATACAAAATCTACACTATCTGTCAATATAAATCAAATCTACACTATTTGTAAATAATACCTTATCTACACTGTCTGTGAAGGGCATAAAATCTAAACTATCTGTAAAAATGTCAAATCTACACTATCTGTAAATCATACCAAATCTACTAATCTAAATTTTTCATTTCTTTAAGAGAATTACATTATTCAACATTATACACTATTACAAATAGAAAGCAACCACAATGGATAGTCGCCGATCCTACGCCAAACCTCACCTACTACACATAAAGTATTTTAGGCTGATCCGGACTTCAAACGATATATAATCGAAGTAATTTTATGAAGACAACATGTTTTTCATGTTTTCTCAAAGATGTTTAGATATGTTTAAAAATGACTTACCAGCTTTTGCAGCCATTCAGTAATTTTGTAAAAGTATCCAATTTGACAAGTGCGCGTGACGTAGGTTCTTATCATTGATAATCTGTCATTGCTTTCGTGTTTTAAACTTTTAAAATAGGAGATTTCACTTCAGTTCATTAATGTGTTTTATTACGATTCGTACAAATAATATAGTTAAAACTGAAATATTTTGAATGAATGAATGAATGAAGAATGGGGTTTTACGGCGTACCAACACATTCGGTTATTCGACGGTAAACAGGAAGAAAGATTCTAGGTTCACTCTACATGTTAAAAAAACAAAACAAATTAACATACAGATAAAAAAACATGAACACAATGAATATGCAGAATGAACCTAGAAGCTTGATTCCTGCAGAACTGCAGAGTCTAACAAATTGTATCGTATTACTCAAATTGTCGCTTCTCGATCCTATTCTTTCCATCATTCAAATGGCTCCCAGGAACAACACATTGGGTGGCAATTTGTCCATAATAATGAACAGGACAAACATAATAAAATGAGCAGGACACCAATTCGGAGGATTCCTATCCCTCTGAAGAGATCGACAGTGATTATATTCTTAGCCCGAACCACACGGACTGAAATATTTTGAAGAAGGAATGTTTTAACAAGGCTACTTGTTTTAAAGAATATGTGGCTATTAAATGATGACTCATTCCAACTCTTTAGCACCTAAAATATATTTGACTTTAAAATTTATCGAGGGTGTACATTACAATTGTCACTGCGTCCAATGAACTCTGAATATAATATCAAAACTGAGCTCTCAAATGACGATTTTACCGGTTCGTTCTTGTTTATGCGTGTGTCGACCGGCTTGCTAATGTTCAGTGTTTTTACAATTGTGATTACTGTTTCCGCGACTGTCAAGTCACCTTTTTTACATATGTTGTCTTAGATTTCATATCATATTCCATATATTTCAAATATGTATCGATACACATTTCAGGACGAGACAATTGTCAACAACTATCTTGAACATCTTAAAAATGAAGAGTTTCAAGCAACTCGAGACAACTTCCTTCCGTCCAAACCAATAGAGAGGGTGATGACGCAAATCAAGTCGTCAAACATTTACAGAGTGCTGAAGAAGTTTCCAAAAGGAGGAAATATGCATCTACACTTAAGTGAGTGTTCAGATGAGATGTTATCATGATTAAACTAGTTCTTGGTACCAAAACAATATAGACGCTGATAGCATAATTGGTGAGATTCATTCAATCAACACTTAAGTAAGTGTTCAGAGGAGATGTTATCTTGATCAAACCAGGTTTTAATACAAGAACAATGTAGAAACTGGTAGCATAATTTATTAATTCTTTATAACGTTTTCAAAATATAAAAAAGTAACTTGTATCGTACAATGTTTAGATAAATAAAGAATGAAACAATAAAAAAATAAAATTGTTTTGCCACTTACCAAATTTTCTTAGGATTTGCCTCGGGCAGTGGGGTTTGGATCATCCGTGATTGAGTGTTATAAGGTTCTGTCTCAAGTTCACTTACCACTCACTGATAAGGTCGCGGGTTTGAGCTAGGCAAAACATTTATGTGAGAATATTTGCTAGATTCTTGTGAAAGGATGATCAATTCACATTATCATCCATCAAAAAGTCGAAAGTCACAGATAACAAGTAACGTGTCGAAAATGATATTCGTTTGCAGATCTGCATTTAGAGAAATGAAAATGGTATCCATATAGTGTGACTAGTATTATATTACGTGTCCACGGTATGGTACTTCTGTCTGTCTGGTAGTGGTAATAATACTGTCTCAATTCTGTCTGGCAGAAATATCATACCGCAGGCACATCGATTTATACCCCCAACAAATCACTTTGTATACGGAAAAACTAAATTAAACCATAACCATTTGTATGGAAATCTTTTTTCCTTGAATAAGTTTTTAGGTCAACAATTAACCCTTAATATAAACAAATGCTTCTTTATGCTTTTTTAAAAAATAAATACTGATGATATCATTATTTTCAGATCACATCTTAAGTAAAGAGAAGATGTTGGACCTGATATTCCACTCTCCACTCCTTGACAACCTCTGTGTGAATACACAGTCAGGTGACGATCAGTGGCAGTTGATGTTTTTCCAAACTCCTCCGACAGGTTGGGTCAAGGTCGTTAGTGATCCAGCCTTGTACTCGCGTGACCAGCTTCTGAAACACTTAACACTATTGAACGTGTTAAACGATAACGCTAAAGCAAACCCAACTGATAGCAACATAAGATGGCAACAAATGGGTCCGTTGTTTTCCCTGGCTGGATGGTCCTTAGTTGATTATGCAAACTATACAAGAATGCATTTAAAGGCCATATTTGAAGCTGCCAAGGAGGAAAATGTTCAGTACTTAGAGGCTAGAGCGTCTGGTCCGGAATTGTACGTCGTAAACGATTCATCAAGTGATGGACACGGTTACATCGACAATGATGATGGAGATTTATGGAACAGCATTCTCAGAGAAGAAATAGATAACTTCAAACGGGCAAATACTGAGTTCATTGGATTTCGAGAAATTATTAACGGAAAAAGGTATAAAACTCACCAACAGGTGAAAGATGCTCTCGACAAAGCAATACGATTACGACAAAAGTATCCTGATATAGTTGGTGGCTTTGATTTGGTGGCTGAAGAGGACAAAGGGTATTCCTTGCTATTCTTCATGGAAGAATTTGCCGAAATAGAGGCAAACAAAAATGATATACCTTTATATTTCCACACTGCGGAGACGAACTGGCCTGATGACCTTTTGACCTCCATTCACTCAGACGACCCTGTAAGCACACTAGAAAATGTTTATGAAGCTATCATTCTCGGAGCAAAGCGTCTAGGTCATGGTTTGGGATTCATAAAACATCCATATCTTATGCAAGTGATAAAAGACAAGAAGATAGCAGTCGAGGCTAATCCAGTTAGTAATATGCTTCTCGGTTACGTCACAGACCAACGTCATCATCCGGCGATTACTTATTTGCGGTACGGTATTCCAGTTGTTCTCGGCGCAGATGATCCCGGAACTATGGGTTATGACGAGTTTACAGTTGACTGGTACGAAGCCTTTATGGGATGGGGCCTAAATCTTGCTGATCTCAAACAACTGGCAATGAACTCGCTCACATACAGTACCATGAGTAAAGTCGAAAAGACTATCGCATTTCAAAAATGGAACATGGCTTATGATGATTTCATATCAAATATGAAGAAGGAGGCATGCCAGACCAACACATATCCGGTTCAACCAGATTTCCACAGTATTTATCCATCTGAAGGCTCTCTTATGACATCAACAAAAATACGTGTCTTTGGGCGTAATTTCGAAAGTGCTATTTGTAGAAATATAACCTGCCATTTTGGCAATTTTACAAGCCCTGGTCATTACGCATACGATTCAATGATCACGTGTGATTCTCCACCCGTTCATGGGAGTGCAATAACTGTGCCACTTTTTATCTCATTCATCTCTGGTGTAGACATGTACAAAACGAATCTTACATTCAGTTACGAGCATATGTTGCAGTCAACCGACTCGGAGGTGACGTCATTTATTATTGGATAATCAAACTATAACTGAATAATGTTGACTGACATTCGTGAATATTTTTTTCTTTTATAACATAACGTTTGTGTTCACACTATGTTTAATAAACTAGCACATTTGTTGGGATTTTGCATTTAAATATATGTCACCTTAAACACTATATAACCATTACACGGAGGAATGAGCTTGACAAAAATTCGGTATATAACGTGATAATACAAATGTAACTATTTACAGATATATAAAGAGGTGAGATAAAAAGTATCAACTTAACATGGTGCAAGAGTCCGCTTTTACATTAAAAAAATGTTGGTATAAAAGTGAAATGTAAACATGGTGCACGCGACTGACGACAACAGGTAAATGTGCATTTACCAACTCTCACACGCGACAGGTCGATTCGAATTAACTTAACTAATTTTAATGGTCATTAACTGCTTCAAATCACGGAGACTGTTGCCCGGCGGGGATTCGAACTCACGACCTCTGGATTGATAGTCAGACGCGTAACCGATTGAGTTAATCGGCTCGGCTTAATTTAAAGAAAGAAAAGGGTCGAAAGGCTAAATTAGGTGGAGGTCTAACAAATGTCCGACTGGATGGTAAAATCAAGAAATTATTTACAGAAGATATAAGTCCTTCGTAAAATCAAGTTTGGGATCATCAAACTTGTATGTTCACGAAAACTACTTGACTAAAATAAAGATTTTTCTCGAGGAATAATTGAGTTTAAAACAGCTATTACTCCTATCACTAATACCATATTAGTCCTTTTTTCATAAACAAAGATACCCAGGATATTATATTAGTAAATAATATATCTGTGGATCCTCAACTGGCTGCCAGTCTTCGACAGATTTAAACAGAATAGGTCCAAAATTTGACCACTGGCTCATAAAAATGTATAACTTCAAATTGTGTTCCTTTTTGCACCATCATTTTCATTATATCTGCCATTATGCATGTTATGAAACAAGCATCCAATCAGGGAAAGGAGGAAAAGTAGCATTTAAAGTCAGGTTGTTGCCGAATAACATGTTAATTTGATTTGAAAACTTACAAAGGAGAAAAAGCAAATGTGGCTGACCTCTTACACAGGTTTGACTGCATATATTTCACATCGTGCGCGCATCATACTTACATCAAACACATAGTTTGACAGCCTATATTCCCGACACTACATGCCTTGTGTATATATGTTTGAAGAGCATCTGTCACTCGTATTGGTAAATTTATCGATTAAGTGAAATAATATTGTGTAGTTATTACGGAGGGGAAGTCGTTGAAGCAACATGTGTTTCTTCTCAAGTGCTCTTGCACTCGGTTTCATAATTTTAAATCTAAATGGTCTTAGTTGCAAGGATGCTGGGTACTACGAATATAGGTATTCATTGAAAAGGGAATGTTTAAAGGAAAAGGAACGCAGTTTTTCCCAAACTGATGTAAAGCTTGGAAAGGTAACCTTTATAATACTTTTTAACATTCAGCTATATTAATGCAAAAATGGATTCATCGTCCGTCTAAATGCTAAGGTTAATTGACATCGATTTCATTTATTAATTATCGTATTACGTTGACGACAAAGTTTACTATTTTAGTTTATTACAACGTTTCCTGGGATGTGATTGTCTAGCTTTGTATTTTTTATTCGCCAATCAAAAGTAATGAGTAAAATTTAAAGTATATAACATGGATATAAAGTTCTATATACATAACGCTTAGTATTACCACATCACACAGCGATAACATGCCTGAAGAAAGATGTGTGTAAAGGCAAAGGGATCTTAAAACTGTATCAAATAAATAGCTAACACTTATTCACATAAAATACACGAAGACAACATTAATGATATAGAATTGATATTTCTGACTTTCATTGACATCACACTGACTAGTCATCACACAGCCTATGTTGCAGGAACGTAAAAAATCCATGACAAAATTCAGATAATATTCACGTGCAGGTTCTTTTGTTAGAAGGCCGTGCGTTCGATCCCCGGTCAGGTCATACCAAAGACTTGAAATATGGTACTAGAAGTTTTCTGACTTGGTTCTCAGCATAAATAGAATAGTTCTTGGTCTGGTCGGCCCGGTGTCAGTACAATGTGACTTGGTGGAGATTCATACGATGCGTCTGTCGCATGATAGTCCAGTGTGACAGCGCTAAGAATACTGTCTGAAGTAGACACCGTACCGGCATAACTGAAAGATTGTTGAAAGCGACGCTAAACACCTCACAGCATATTTTGTTAGCGGACAATTCCCCCACTTCATCTGTGTTAAATCTCTAATGAACGTATTGAGTGTGGCACCTTGTTAATACTTAGTTAAACGCATAACGATACATTGCAAACTTTATTTGAATATAGCTATTACTACTGAAATGCGAAACAGAAACGTATTCATTAAAATGATATTTTTGTTAACAGTTATGACGTGTTCAAATGATTATTTTTAACCTTACATGCCTTGTATATATGTATGACGAGCATCTGTCACTCGTATTGGTAAATTTATTGATTAAGTGAAATAATATTGTGTAGTTATTACGGAGGGGAAGTCGTTGAAACAACATGTGTTTCTTCTCAAGTGTTCTTGCACTCGGTTTCATAATTTTTAATCTAAATGGTCTTAGTTGCAAGAATGCTGGGTACTACGAATATAAGTATTCATTGAAAAGGGAATGTTTAAAGGAAAGGAATGCGAATTTTCCCAAACTGATGTAAAGCTTGGAAAGCCAATCTTTATAATAGTTTTTTAACATTCAGCTATATTAATGCAAAAATGGATTCATCGTCCGCCTAATGCTAAGGTTTGTCGACATCGATTGCATTTATTAGTTATCGTATTACGTAGACGACACATTTAACTATTTTAGTGTGATTACAACGTTTCCTGGGATGTGACCATCAAGCTTTGTGTTTTATATTCGCCAATCAAAAGTAATGAGTAAATTTTACAGTATATTACATGGATATAAAGTTTTATATACATAACGCTAAGTATCACCACATCACACAGCAGTTAACATGCCTGAAGAAAGATGTGTGTAAAGACAAAGCTAACTTAAGACTGTATCAAATAAACAGCTAACACTTATACACATAAAATATATGCCCCCGAAGACAAAAATCTATTATACAGAATTGATATTTCTGACTTTCATTGACTTCACACTGACTAGTCATCACACAGCCTATGTTGCAGGAATGTAATAAATCCATGACAAAATTCAGATAATATCCTCGTGCATGTTCTTTTGTAAGAGGGTCGTGCGTTCGATCCCCGGTCGGGTCATACCAAAGACTTGAAATATGGCCATAGTAGTTTTTCTGACTTGGTTCGCAGCATTAAGAGAATAGTTCTTGGTCTGGTCGGCCCGGTGTCAGTACAATGTGACTGGGTGTAGTATCATACGTTGCGTCTGTCGCATGTTAGTCCAGTGTGACAGCGCTAAGAATACTGTCTGAAGTAGACACCGTTCCGGCATAACTGAAAGATTGTTGAAAGCGACGCTAAACACCTCACAACGTATTTTGTTAGCGGACAACCCCCTCCCCCGCTTCATCTGCGTTAAATCGCTTATTAACGTATTGAGTGTCGCACCTTGCTATTACTTAGTTAAACACATAACGATACATGGCAAACTTTATTTAAATGTAGCTATTACTACTGAAATGCGAAACAGAAACGTATTCATTAAAATGATATTTTTGTTACAGCTATGACGTGGTCAAATGGTTATTTTTTTACACGCCATATTTTAATTGACTAATTGATAACAATACTTATTTTTCCTCTAAAATACACACCTGTCATAAAATTCCAGCAGTGGTCAGTATTTAACAATAATTTATTGTCGACGCAAAATAGGTAACAACTGCAATATCGTTATATGGAATGCTACAAATCAGCATTGCACATTTTCTTCTCGCAATGTCGTTTTACTCTTTATAATTACGTACATTGCAGGATGAAAAAATAGTCGACAATTACCTTCAACATCTGAAAAGTGAAGAATTCCAGGCGACTCGAGACAATTTTCCACCGTCCAGACCTATAGAGAAAGTTCTGACACAAATAAAATCGTCATACATATACGGAGTGTTAAAGAAGTTTCCGAAAGGTGGAAATGTCCATATACACTACAGTAGGTATAATTCGGACATCGTTCAAAGTTCTGTTTAAAAAAATTTAAAACGCTACTTTTATTATATTGTAATTAGCAATGCATAACATATTGAAAGGAGAACAAACACCGAAAGATTTGCAGAGCAACATTATCAAACTATTGTAATAGATATTTACAGTTTTAGAATATGTATGTAAAGGTGTTCCATTAATACTTTGGTCAATAATACTGAAAATCATTAATGGTATACTTTAACACACATATTCTAAAACTGAAAATATCGCTTACATTATTCGATGTTTGATAATATGGCTTAAATATCACATGAATTTTTTTATCCTGTCAGTATATGTATATTTGGTTTAAAAAACCATTACGTTTTAGGAATGTTTTTCCGAGTCCGAGCAGTTTAAAGCGACGTGGTCACTTACTTTTCACGGCTGATATGGTAATCTCTGTATACTAAATATTAGAAAATAAGTCAGTAACTTGTAACGACACGGTGACTCTATTCGGAACACGGAATGAAATATGTAACAAATCTGCTGTTCTTAAATAGTATATACTTGTACTAGAACGCCATACCTAGTTAATAGAACGAATTCCGGCTATCCCGATTAGGTCTGTTAAAAAGTAATATTGGCAAAGCCATATTTGAGCACGTTGATTGGTCAATTGCATCAACTGAAATTTTGAATGGCGCAAGGTTTAATAAGTATTCAATTGCTATGAATTGTGGGACAGACATAGAAATCCCTGTTTTTTCATTAGGGAGGCTTAATATACCTCTATCGGAAGATATCAGGTTCTTGGGTGGACTTATTGCCACTTAAAAGATATATGAATTGTCGTGGCTAACTAAGAACCATGTCTAGATATCTAATATTGAAATATTTCAGACTCTATCGTAAGCAAGAAGAAGATGTTGGATTTGATATTCGACTCGCCCCTCGTTGACAATCTTTGTGTGAAAACACAACCAGGACCTGACCAATGGCAACTCTCCTTTTTTGTAACTCCTCCTACGGGTTGGGTTAAAGTCACCAGTGATCCTGTGTTGTACTCCCGTGATCAACTTCTTCAACACCTGACTTTGATAAATGTTCTTGACGATAACGCCAAGGCAAATCCAACTGACAGCAGTATACGATGGCAACTAATGAATCCGTTGTTTATACGGTCGGGTGGATCTTTAATAGATTATGCCAATTTCACCAGAATATATATGAAAGCAATGTTTGAAGCGGCGATTGAGGAAAATATACAATATCTAGAAGCCAGGGCAGAAGTTCCTAAATTGTTTGTGGAAGACGGTTCTTCAAGTAGTGGTCAAAGACATATAGACACTGAAGACGGCGATTTATGGATTAATATTCTCCGAGAAGAGATTAGTGATTTTAAACACACTCATCCAGAGTTTGTCGGATTCCGATATATCGTTAACGACTGGAGATTCAATACAAAACAAAGAATTACAGATTCATTAAACAGAGCAGTTAGATTAAAGGAAAAGTATCCTGATATAATCGGTGGTTTTGATGTAACGTCACAAGAAGACACTGGACATTCGTTGCTATTCTATTTGGAAGCGTTTGCCGAGGCAGCAGCTAATAATCAGAACATTCCACTGTTTTTTCATGCAGCAGAAACTAATTGGCCAGATGACCTGTTCACCTCAGTTTACCCAGATGACCCTGTCAGTGCGATAGAAAACCTCTATGAAGCTATTATTTTAGGAACAAAGCGCATTGGACATGGTTTGGGTTTAATAAAACACCCATACTTGATGCAGATTATAAAAGAAAAGAAGATATCCGTCTCTGCTAGTCCTGTTAGTCATATGATACTTAGCGCAATCCCGGACCTGCGCAATCATCCTGCATTGACGTATTTCCGGTATGGAATCCCGATAGTTTTCGGATCAGACGGTCAAGGAACTTTAGGAGTAGATGAGTTTACGGTCGACTGGTATGAAGCCTTTATGGGATGGGGTTTAAATCTTGCTGATCTGAAACAACTTGCAATGAATTCCCTTGAATATAGTACCATGAGCGAAACTGAAAAACAGGTCGCTATTAAGAAATGGAACAACGCTTACTTTCAATTTATATCTGAGATGAGGAACGAGGCTTGCGAGGCAAGTCTCGATTTTCCGGAACCTGTATTCTACAGCATGTATCCAGACGAGGGGTCGCTTACGACGACAACAAAAGTACGAATATATGGACGTAATTTTCAAAGCGGAATTTGCCAAAATATCACATGTTATTTTGATAACATGGCCAGTCAAGGTTCTTACGTGTACAACACATTGATTACGTGCAATTCTCCAATCAAACGCGGACCTGCAGTAACTGTACCGTTTTCCATTTCATTTAATTCTGGAATCAACGTACACGAAACTAATCTTACATTTACTTACAAATACAACAGTCGGCAGCGAAATAGGAAGAAGTCACATCATATACTTGGATAAAACTACTTATAGGCATGGTGGTCATTGCGTAGGACTGGTCATATGTATACGACGTTACATTGTCATGTCTCTTAAGTAAATTAATCGAATACTGGACATTGTTACAAGAAATGAATGTGTACCTTTTTTCATCTTAACGTGTCATTAATTACAAAGCATTAACTTTGAGTTACATGTATATGATTTTGTTCAATGTATAAAAACAAAATTGACTGAGATTAATTGCTTCTTTCAGTGAAGAAATATCTATCCTAACAAATTAAAACATTCAAAGGAATGTGAATTTATTTTTTTTATTAACTTTACAATCTTAAAAGCTTATCATTTATTAGTGTTGTTTATATGTGGATTTAAAGCTTTATTACATAGTTTTAAATGATGAATAAATAACATAGTATTTTTATTTATGATATGAACCTAATGATACAAACATAAGTTTTGTCATAAGAACCAATACTTTGATCATTGGCGGTATGCTAAAAATGCTCCATTAAAAATAAGTTATGGGTTATCCTGTGGAAATAGATATGTCTCTTAATGAATCAATATTCAGCTAAACCGAATACTTGTGTAACAAATATTATCTGTTATAGCTGATTTATTAAATATTCAAATAGTTAACTAAATTAATATTTTATTTACAATACGTGTTAATGTTTCTGTAATTATTTTATGTTAATGTGATTGATGTATATTTTGTTTATGACATATATTATATATATCACAAATAAATCAAATCAAAATTAAACTGTAATTTCATCGTGTGGGCACTGAATTTGTGACCAAGTGACCATTTCAATTTGAAGTGTCTGAGAGTGAACTTTTAATGAAATAATTACTAGTACTTGAAACAGCGAAATCATCATTAATTATTTAATTCCTCTTAATTGTCAACACTTTATAAAAAGTACTGTCCTGAAATATAAACAAACAATAAGACTTTTCTTAAAATGTATACCTATGTTTAGAAAACATAAAGATGAATAAACGCCTGGTAATTGCCAAAAACCATCACATATCTATGATGCCAAATATGTTCGGTAGCTTTTCTGGTTTGGTTCGATTACTCTAATACTGATAAACAAGAGTGGGTGGTTTTCGTTTTTTTTTTCTGTATTTGTTCTATGCAGGAAAGATATTAAAGACTCGGGGAATATAGTACTATTTATTTATGATATCCCTGTTCACGCATGTTCTTTTAAAATACTTTGCCGTGTAATCATCAGGCGGAACAAAACGAACGCCGTGAATTTTGTCAAATTTTTACTTAATGAGTTATCAAGTCATAGTCTTACCATTTGAACAAAATATTTAGATTGGTCCAAACTTTTTAATTGATCACTTCACATGGCTTAGAAAATATTGTATGAAATACCATCCTATATGTTTCATATTTAGACGTTATATATTTTACTTGATGTTATGGTTTAGAAATGCGGGTAAAGGATGGGTATAGTAAGTTACACGTTCTTGACTTTAGTAGTTGATTGACGAAGGTAGTATCGCAAAAAAATAAGATGAAAAGTGAAGAAGATCGTGAAACAGTTGAATGTCAACTTGTAATTACTATGAACGACTTTGATTGGAGTATCGTTTTAAAGTATCACACATAGGTAAATAGTTATTGTAAGAAGATACAACAATTATACTTAGAATTTATGAAATATATAGACAATATCCTTGTTCATGGTTTAATCTGAACAAAGTTTTCAAGAATTAATGATAATCCAACATTAACAACTACGACAGGTGGTTTTAAAATGTATTCTATGATATCAAATGACTTATTAGATTATTACAAAATAAGATTTGATAAAATCAATGACTTTTACCAATGTAACAAATTTACATGTAGTTGCCAAGGAACTCATGTCCACCAGTATATAGAAAACACACCATTGACCCTAAATCATGTAAAACAGGAAATTCATTTAGCTATGTAGACGTCTTTTATTCTATCACCCGGCATTTGTTTTACATAATTAAGAGAGACAAAATAATTTGAATTTAATTAACAGGTAGTGGAATAAACTATCAATCAGTCTATTTGGATTTTTACTTTTAAATTGGTGTCCAAGATACAAAGACTGAAACCTACACAATTTTATGTTTAATAACTGGATAAATCGAATACAAGAATTGTCGATAAGGATTTACCTGGCACTCATGAATATTCCGAGTATACCGGTATACTGGTCATACCTAATACCGCAAGTCTAAAAAAAATCAACCATGTAAAGAATGGCATCAATACTAAACAGTAATAAGGTTACTTAAGTGTGCAGAGTAAAAAACAGTTGCCGATACGAAATGCAAACAAATGCCGACGCTAATGGATGTTGGAGCTTTGCGCATGTCTTCCCAGATTGTTATTATACGGGCATTCGCGGTAATAGGTATATCGCGGTATTAGGTATACAAGGGATAAATCATTTTTGGTATCTGAACGTAAATTTAGTGATATTACTATTCCTCACAAAACGGAAAAGTTGTTCAACAGACGAGTGCCGTGTTCCTTTTTCTAATCATCACCTAATAAACTTTGAAGGGAAAGGTAAGGTAATCCATTTTTTTGCTTAATATTTGATAATGATAGTTATAATTACTTTTTTCTCTTTTAAACCTTAAAAATCATTCAATAACAAATGTTGACTCAAAATTAAATAAACTTACAATGGTGTCGTGAGATGAAACATCGAAACATAAACATGTCCAACAAGACAGATAACTATTGCTGTATGTTCTATGCAAAATAAGGTCAAGGATTGACATTGAAGACAGAAAACTCCACACATCTTTTAGAATGATATTTCTATAAGATTAATGTATCTGCTATTAAAGTGCTCAATATCGAGTATGTTTACTGGCTTGTTTTTGAGACAGTGCAGTGACACCTATTAGTTCGTTTGTGTGTATTTTTACTTCAAATGCTCTAGAATATATCCGTAGTTTAAAATCCATTTAAACTCTCATTTCTAAATCCAGTGATGTATTATCATACTCTATGTTATTTGTAAGCCTTTTACATATTCATCTGCAGCAAGTATGCGAAACCCTGCGTACTTTGCTAAACTACTTTACAACCAAAGGTACGAAGTCGCATAAATATGGTTTTAAGCTCATTAAAAGTATCTAAAATTATTAAATCTAATGTATTTAGTATATGTTATATTACTACTTACCGTGTCGATGATTTGATAGCGAGTGCAGTGCGCGCCGCAGGCAATATATTTTTTTTCTATGTTAAGCAGTTCTAAATGAATGACACTGATAGTTAGAAAAAACTTTGAACCGGAAGTGGTTTCATCGAAAGCCTTCTTATATCGGAGATAAACATTACGAATTCTATAAAAAAAATCGTATATCAATTAATTTATATTTACATCATGCAAAGCCAAAAAAATGTATTGGCCGCTGTGATCACAGGGAATATATACACGAAAATATAATAAAGATAATTTTATTCGTAAACGGCCGCAATGATGTATGTTCTCACAAACTCATATAAACCCAGTACGTCTTGCATTATTTATGCAAATATGCACTTGTCTCATACATATCACTACACAGTTGTGCCTCATTTTAGAGATGATAACACGATTATTGTGTTAAAAAAAGAGTCCTATGTAATTTGGTTTAAAATAATTTCAAAATGGTTCACAGGGGCTGTGATTTCTTGCTATAGATGAGAAAAACTGGTATAGCATATACTACAATTAGAGGTGACTAGTGTTAAACACACGATTTTTACTTGATTTTGACAGATAATGTATTTAGATCATTGAGGACTTTTTATTTAAAAAGGTTCTTACTGCCCTGTCTTAAATATAAACCAGCTTGTGAAATGTTTCTCAACATAAATTGTAATAACATATTCAGATGCATGTATTCACATTAGTATACATTTATGTACGACATCAATCTTTATCTAAATCTTCTTTTCATACATATACTTCAAATATGCCTTCTGTGTGATCTTCTGTATGATGTATATGCTCTGTTTAGGTATCATGTGTTCCTTCAATGTATACAAATGTTGGCTAGTTCTTTGTTTCCAGTAGTCTATCGAAAGGACTTATTTTGGTTACTTCCCAAACATTAATTCAATTTGAGATGTTTTTGTCGCTTTATGTTTCGTGCATTTGTAATCGTTAATATATGGCAGTCTATTCATGTTCAGTTTTCAAATTATTTACTTGGGATCTCGATGTTTAAATAAGATGTTAATGTACATCATTTGCCATAGATTTTACGTTTGGTTTCTTGATGATATAGCCTAAGTGTATTTTGTAAAGTGGTCTGTAATCCCTAAAATATTACAGTTTCCTCCTTTTCACTGTTCCAAAGTTAAACATGTTCCATGAATACTAATTTTAAGAAGATACATAGTTACAGTAACCTCTATGGTACTCAATTGTTTGTTGGCGTTTTTAGTCTCTGGCATAAGCAGTCATCGCAGGCCAGAAGAAGCGTTTTCATAACAAAGGACAATAATGGCTCTCCGTCTGGATGTCCAACATCGAAGTGAAAATCAATGAGTGCTGGCAGTAGTAGGTACTGTATTATGTCTCCACTAATGATTTCTTGTCATTTTAAGCTAATATTCTTTGTAAAAAGGTTGGTATTGGCATTGGCTTTGTCTGTAATTATTTTATCTATTATGAGTCTGACCGACTGTTCTAAAACGGGTTCTTCTCTTTGCTTTCTTCTATTTTTGTCATCTCAACCGGTGGTAAAGGCTGTCCTAGACAGCATGCTGCTTCAACGTTGTTGAAAGTTGCCGCAAAAATCAAAGTCTCGAAGTAAGTCAGTGAATTGGTTATACTGCAAACTGTGTAGTTGTGATATCGCCAATCTTGGATAGCACTGTAATGCTAATTTGATTATGTGGATAACGACGTGTTACAGATGCATTTACAATTCCTGGTCTAATGGATGTCGAAGATAATTATGTCCAGTTCTGAGATCCGTCTTTGCCCACTGACATCACGATTTGCAAATGTCGGAGGTGGGTTAGCAGATTATCGATCAATATTGTACAGTGGTTTGCTAGCAAGTGATCCGCAATTGTTACATGACTGCCCATTGCAGTGTTAAGAGTTTTTATGTAAATGCAAAGTGGTTATTTTTTAACTTGAATTAATTATGTTGGCATAGGCAATAACTTTCGTTTTGTTATTCTGAATCCGATTAAGTACTACTCCGAGATTTTTGCTTGAGGAATCTGTATAGAATTCTAAAGATTATTTGGAAATATTCGTAAGCTAATATAAGAGATGGTGATAAAATTATTTTTAAATACTTTCTAATTTCCCTCTTCCATAATATTATAGTATTTACGCGTGTTATGTTTATATAAAGAAGGTGGTAGCAAATCTGTATTGGTCTTGATATTTGATGAAATGATGATAGTACTTGGCAATCTTGAAAACTGTCATATTGTACTTATTGCTGTGTTCATTGCAGGTGATATATACGGGAAATAGAATATTGCTTTTGGAAAAGGCAAGGAACTTTAACAGGTATGTGCCTATGTTATTGATACGAAGAACGACTTTTTGAATGAGGTTTAACGCCATTTTCAACACATTTTATGTGATGTATGGCATATCCAGTTTTATTGGTGGAGGAAGACCTCAGAATGAATCTGAGTAGAGTCACCGTCCTTCCGAAAGTAGCTGGTAAACTTGTTCACATAAAGTTTTTGGAGTGAGCTGGACTACGTCCTTAGCGGTGAGAGGAAAGCGATATTGAGACGGCGCCTTATACCACATGACGACGGAGCACCTCTGATATGAACAAAGTCAACATAGTACTAACATCTGTCCCAACTGAACTGAAGAATCGAATGAAATCTCGTAGACCAGATGCGACTTAATTACACACATGTGCTTGGAAAACAAAATAAATGAGCGGAAAGACTAAGAACGACAACTTTGAACGACTGAAATTACACACCCGCAGGGACGTGGACAGTACACTTGTGGACAAGAGATAATAAAAACATACAAATAATAAATAGTCATATCAAAACGTGATGATGATGTAAATATTACGCCTAACGATTAAGGTATTTTCTATATCGGACCGCATTTCTGTTTGATAAACGACACAAGAACGTTTCTTTTTCAAGTGTTGTTTCAAGCCTACTTATCTGAAATAATGTCATCTCTTTAAAGTGGGAATCGTCCTATACAGGTAAAACATTAATAGTGTTATCTATTATATTGCATAATTTCTGTAACAGATGTGCCATACCACAAAACATCTCTATCCAATACGGTAATGTAACGTTTTTTCCCATTAGCGTATTGGATTTCTACAAACAATGAATTTCATGTGTAAAATGAATCTTTTTGCTTGCATTGTGATGGTTTTTGTTATATTTCTCAAGGTGTTTAGTTGTGAGAGGACTGCTGGATACTACGAATATAAATACTCTCTGCAAAGGAATTTGATACAGGAAAAGGAACGTGAGTTCTCTCAAAATCACGTGGTCTTAAACAAGGTGATTATTGAATACAATAAATACAGTTACATACGAATCTTTATAGATATAAAGATCCTATTTCATTGTTTAATGTTTAAAAATATATCAGGACCCTCCGTTACAGAGTGGTCTAAGGCATAGTCTTAAGTTCGCTAACCTCTCTCCGCTAAAGCAGTGAGTTAGAGCCAGTTCATTTAGACTCTTTGCGTGAGAAAGTTTGCCAGTAACCTGCTCTGCGGAAGGGCGTTTGTTAACTGATATACGCACATATGCATCTGGGATCTGCTGCCTCCGCCAATGAAACTGCATCGAACCCATGACCAAAACGGTGTACATAGTTTTCAGTAAATTCTTTAGATTACCGACCACGAAAGATCCTAAGATATGTTTAGATAAACTACCATAACAGGAAAAAGCATCGTTATTATTCATTTTTGATGAAAATATTAAACATATCCAATTTTATGAAGAGTTCCCTGCCGAAATGATACATGCCAATCTGCGGAACACAAGCAATTATCAACTAAATTTTCTTCATAAAATCGAACACGAGAAATCTAAATTGGATTTTATATGTTCGATCTTTTTTTTTTAATTATCGTCAAAATTATCTTAAAATATGTAAATTGGATTATGTGCAGCAAGGGAACCAATATACGCGGATTTACAGTTCATGTTCACTCTTATGATATCAGCCTTTTTTGTTTTATTTTTACTCTCGAGACCACATTTTGGTTATAGAAATTTATTTTAGCTCGATTGCGATGCCAGTTCAGAGATCATATGAACCAATCTCGAGTTCGCTTCATGGGTATAACCAGTACTGACGGGAACCTTGACATCACTGCCTTGCGGAAACCTTGACATCACCAGGTCGAGCTGGGGATCGAACCCGCAACTCTGACGTGAGCGGCATACATCTCTCTCTCTCTCTCTCTCTCTCTCTCTCTCTCTCTCTCTCTCTCTCTATATATATATATATATATATATATATATATATTATATTACTGCCCCACTTAATATATGTACCTATATTTTGATATTATTGGAAGGTTTCAAACTTCATTTAATGTACTTTTCAAAGGATGAGACAATTGTCAACAACTACCTCGAACATCTAAAAAATGAAGAATTCCAGGCAACTCGAGAAAATTTCCCACCATCCAGACCTATAGAGAAAGTTCTGACACAAATAAAGTCATCATACATATACGGAGTGTTAAAGAAGTTTCCGAAAGGTGGAAATATGCACCTGCATCGAAGTAAGTAAATTATAATATTAAACATAAAATTTCTCACAAACATATTTTAGAACTTTATATGATTGATTAGTTCTTTATGAATGTTTTAGACAAAATGAGCCCGTAAATCTAATACTATAGATGCTGACCGGATGAATTATAATGACAGTGCGGTTTAAATACTACACTGACAGTCGAATTTAAAAGAAACACTTTCATATGCAGTTCAATTGACAAATCATAAATTATTTATTATTCAGTGCCTATTTAGTTTTACAATTTTTACACATTCATATCGTGTTTTGCACATTACTTGAAGGTTAGATTTACATACCATTTGTGCGGACAAGGTGTTAATACTGTCTCTGAGGTATTTATGACATTATGCTTGCAGATCATATACTGAGTAAGAAGAAAATGTTAGATATGATATTTGACTCATCACTTGTCGACAACCTCTGTGTAGAAACTCAACCCGGGTACGGCATGTGGAAACTGAACTTCTATGAAACTCCACCTGCAGGCTGGGTGAAGGTAACAAGTGCACCCACGCTTTTTACACGCGAGAAACTGCTCAATCATCAAACCTTGATAAATGTCCTGGACAGTAATGCAACCTCCAATCCAACAGATAGCCGCATACGATGGCAACAATTGGGCCCGTTGTTCTCTCGAGCAGGGTCATCTTTAGTGCATTATGCAAATTATACAAGAATGCATCTAAAAGCATTGTTTGCAGCCGCCATTGAGGAGAATGTTCAATATCTGGAAGCTAGGTCAACTGGGGCATGGCTGTACGTCGTAGATGATTCGACTAGAACGGGACACAGGTACATCGATAACGATGATGGAGGTGTGTGGGCCACTGTCCTTCGTGAAGAAATAGCAGACTTTAAGAAAACTAATCCAGAATTTATTGGATATCGCGAAATTATTTCTGGAAGACGTTATCAATCTCCGCAGAAAATTAAAGCCGATATAAATAACGCAATTGGTTTAAGGGAAAAACATCCTGATATATTCGGTGGTTATGATTTGGTTTCCGAGGAGGACAAGGGGTATTCATTGTTATTTTTTCTAGAAGAGTTTGCCGAGATGAAAGCTAAACAAGAGGACATTCCACTGTATTTCCATACCGCGGAGACAAATTGGCCAGACGACCTATTAACCTCCATTCACTCAGACGACCCGGTGAGCACACTAGAAATGTTTATGAAGCTATCATTCTGGGTACTAAACGCATTGGGCATGGTTTAGGATTTATAAAGCACCCGTATCTCATGCAAATGTTAAAAGACAAGAAGATAGCGGTCGAGACTAACCCAGTCAGCAATATGCTTCTCGGTTACGTCACAGACCAACGTCATCATCCGGCGATTACCTATATACGGTACGGTATTCCTGTCGTTCTCGGCGCAGACGATCCTGGAACTATGGGTTATGACGAATTTACAGTTGACTGGTACGAAGCCTTTATGGGATGGGGCCTGAATCTTGCTGATCTCAAACAACTGGCAATTAATTCTCTTTACTACAGCACCATGAGTGAAGCAGATAAGAGTGTCGCATTTCAAAAATGGAATACCGCTTACAATACGTTTATTTCCGATATGAAAATCGAAGCATGCCAGGCCAATCTAAACATACTACAGCCAGAAATCCACAGTATTTATCCATCTGAAGGATCGCTAAATTCGTCAACGGAGGTTCGCGTTTTCGGACGTAATTTTCAAAGCGCTATTTGTGGAAATATACACTGTTTCTTTGGTGGAATAGCCACGCCAGGTCGTTACGTCTACAATTCAATGATCACGTGTGAATCCCCGATATTTCAAGGATTGCCAATCAGTGTAGCATTTACAATTTCATTTAACTCGGGCGTTGTGATACAAAATACCAACGTATCGTTTAGTTACACGCATATGCTGGCTTCAACGGACGCAGAAGTGACCTCACTTCTTGTTGGATGAGAACGTAATGTTTGTTAAAACCGTATGAAAATAACTGTCTGTCATAATACACTGATGTATAGAAAATATTATAATCAGAACGTTTATAAATCTGTTGTGTGTTTAGTTGTTGTTTTAGTGTGTATGTTAGCGTTTATTTTATCGACTATCTTTAAAGAGAGACATGTACCAACGTGCTTATTTAACCTGCATATACCAATAACAAAAAGGAATGTATGTATACAAATGCATTCCTAACAAGGCGTTCAATTGATTTCCTTTTTTCTCCACGAATTATCAGGAGTTTAAGGATGAATTGTTTCATCCATCGCAGGAAATTGATCGTCATCCATCTTTAAATTGACCAGTTATCAGCTAAATTTTAGATTATTTGGAAATCCGCTGCTTCTGGGTTATTTCAAGCTCATACTTACGGCTAAGTGCTGAATACTTTGCGTTAATGAATTGTAACAGTAATTGTGAATTGAATTAAATCTGGAATAAAAACACGAACACATTGTTTTATCACTAGGTAGCGCTTACGCATTTACCTTTGTCCCAATGGATGATTTCTAGGATTTGTTTTCGTTATAGTTGGAACTATTTTATTGACATTTTCCTGTAACATTATCAGGCCCGAATACTGCAATGAAGTCGTTTTTCTCCGGAACATCTTTCGAATACCAACTTTACTCTGTTTGTGTGGTTTGACAAATCCATTAAATACTCTCGTACATAATACTTTCCGGTACGAAAATGGTTTAGGGCGAAGTTTATATGTTTGTTTGTTAAAATACATAGACTTGTCTCTATATTTTTTAGAAATATGTATTTATTCAAATTATATACCTGAAGTTTATCATCAATATTTATTTTAAGTAAATGTGAAATAAGAGACATATCAGCATATTTTCAATGGAAATAGTCCATGACTTCTTACCACCCCGCGCTATAATAACCGACCAAAATCGGTTAGTGAAGTGCCTTTGTACACAGATCAATCGAAGATAGTGACGTCATTTTGGGAGAAACACATTGAACACGACTATCAATGACATTTGAACCAAACTGCTGACCTTAATGTTGTTGTTACAGGCGTATAAGTTGATTGCGAAAAACGGTAAGCAATTAAAAATAGTGTGTAGAATTAAATAGTGACATTTTAATTATTTTATCATTATCCCGATACGAGCATTAGCCTTACTATAGCCATGTCAATTTCAATATGATTTCTAGCAGTGTGAACTTTTATGTGAAGTTCCAACAAAGTATGTAAAATAGTCATGAGGTTAATCCCGAAGATGAAGAATTAGAACAACACAGAGACGGGGACCTTTGACCAAAATATTTGACTTAATATTTAAAATTGATTTAACGCAATTATCAATACGGTTATATATATGGCAACCGGATTTATTTAATCTTGGTTTAGTGGGTGGGGGTGGGGTGGGGGGGGGGAGGATTTGCTGTTCCTTTTTTATGTGTGTTGAGGAATGTTAGTAACTCTAACCCATTCTGCAAGTAACTGGCAAACTTTCTCACATAAAGTTTTCGGAACTAACTCGGCTTAAACTCAGGGCATGAACGATGAGAGGTGAGTAATCTTGTAACACTGCCCTTGACCACTTGGCAATGAGCAGCCCCTCTTTGTTCTGTTTGGAGATATGGGGCATTTGACAGTAACCATGATACATTGTATATTAGTGAGGAACACTATGTAAAATTTGATTACAATGTGTCTTTATATAGAGTATCTAAAATGTCTATGTGTAGTATTAAATATATCTAACGATCATATCTGGATGTTTTCTTGTACAATAACAGTTGCAATAGTGATAACCATACCAAAAAAGTAATAAAAATAATAATAATAGTAATAAGGTAAAATATTAAGATCATCATACAACGATACAAACTTATCTACCTTGAGGCCGTTTAAACACGAGGCCATCCCGTGGTGTGTGTGTGTGTGTGTGTGTGTGTGTGTGTGTGTGTGTGTGTGTGGAGGGGTGGGGTCCTTGTTCCCTGGATCTCTTAAAGTAATGCATATTGTTCCCCAGATCTCTAAAAGTATTTCCAATGTTCCCTAGATATCTAAAAGTTTAAAACATAGTTCCCTGAAAGTACCAAATAGTGTTCCCATATGTGAAACGTCTACTATAGTCCTCTCTATTATTATTTACACATCATCATAATAAACAAAATCCATGCACTTACTTTCCTTGTCCTTTCTGGCTCACCCTCTGCATCTCTTGTCTCTGTATGTCAAACATCTTGACAAGGGCTGTATGAATATGTATGTAATCCTCACCATCGAGTTCAATGAAGTCGTGTTTGACTTCACTAGAGAGGACACATAGGATATAATAACCACTGCACAATTCTGCCTGTTACCATCAAAACTGTAAATATATCTTTGTTATGAATTACCATTCAAAATTTATTTTCAAGCAGTCAATATCTCATTTTAAAAGTAAACTATGATCAAGTATATAAAGTATACATAAAAGCATTGTCTAATTACAGAGACTGGGAGCTAATAGCAATATAATGTACACAGCACTTTTAGTATTTCTTTAATAACTCTTCGAATATTTGTCTGAATTAAACAACTTTTGTACCAAAGTAAAGCTAATAAAAATAATGACCAATTCCAATTATTAAATATTTTCTTCTGAAGTTAAATTATTACGGATTGAAAACGAAATATGTTGAAATTTTCACGAAAAAAAAAGTATTGTTTATTTAACAAATATGTTTATAAAACAACACACAATAAAAATAGAAATACAATATGCATAAATATGAAGAAATTAGTTTAAAAATGGGCAAAAAAAAGAGAGAAAATGATTACAAAAAATAACATTATGCGTAAAAATTCTTCATTTCTTTAAATTTAATAAATGAATCTCCCAAATTTACAATCAATCGTTTAGTTTAAACTTATTGATTTTACTTCGATTGTGAAACAAGTTATCACAACTTAGGCAAATCACGCTCGAAGTCTTCCTGGTTAGAACAGTACTAAGCATATGCGAAAAAGTGTCTTGCTCAAAGACACTAAACATAGCCCTTTCGTTTGATACCATTATCATAAAAATATGTTGTTTAATTTGTGTTTCCACGATTAAGAAAACACCACGTGGTCTTGTGGTAGAGCAACGAACCCATGATCGGAGGGACGTGGGTTCGAACCTCTGCCACAGCTATGTGTGGTGTCCTTGACCAAGACACTTTTTCCACATATGTTTAGTACTGGTTATACCTAGGAAGACTTCGAGCGTTTTTACATTTGTTTTTCACGAATTCCTCAGAAACCTGGGTACTTGTTTTTTTTTTGCAGTGAAGTTAAAACATCAACATCTTTAACATGGCGAATATTAGTATCGTTAGTTCGGCCTCACTACATCTCGATATTGTATTTAATTTTATTTTTATGGGTGGCAATACACACCGGAATGTATATTGTAATGTCACCAAGCTTAACTGATTTTTTTTTCAAATTCCCAGAGTATTTTAGAAACTAGGCTATGTTCAGCACCGTTAAACAGCAAACACGTTAATATCTCGTTCCCATAATTTGTTGCGTGTTGTGTGCTAATTTAGGTTGAGCCAGTATCCAGAAAAAATATGTTGGCGAACGTTTAACCGAACTGATCGCAGTCCTGAGATTTGCTACACTATTTGTAATATTGAATGGATAATCAAAACATGATTATGTAGTTAAGTTTACATAAAATTAATGCATCACTAAATAAATTAAACCTGATATTTCATACTGATGCTTACATGGATATAAACGACTTTCTAAAGACTCCGCTTAGATATGTGGGCTGTCCGGACGTGGATATTAGAAATAAACGCATCTTTTTATATTGTTGATATGAAATTTATTTTTATATTAAAATAAAAATCATAGAACATATTGTATACAAATGCTATAGCTTCTATAATAGATAACAAAACATACATAATTTTGATTACGTTGTCAACCTGATATATGTTTTTCTCGTATTAACATTTAGCATAAGTATACGTACTGTTATTTTCAGTTTTGAGTCAGGAATATATTTGTATCAACAGTATATACATGCAGTGATGCCATGACTCTTAATGTCCGTGATATAATTATTATTGTAAAGCATGTGTGTACATGGGTGCGTGCATGGATACGTGATACTTGAATGTATATTGCAATATCACCAAGCTTATATGTTATTTTTTTAAAATTCCCAGATACTTTAGAAACGGATTCGATGAAAACATCCTGTTTTTATAGATAAAACATTATGTTATATAGATAAAACATCCTGTTTTTAGATGGGAGTAATGCTTTATAATGTGAATATTTTCCATATATATACAACACACGTGCAGATTTAAAGTTCTTACAATTTATACAAATTACGCTCGAAGTCTTCCTGTGTATAACCAGTTCTTAGCATATGCAAAAAGGTGTCTTGCTCAAGGAAACCATGCATGGCCGTGGGGAGGATCGAATCCACCACATTACGATCCGGGGTTCGGTGCTCTACCACTGGACCACGAGCCTTAACAAGATTTAAAGGAGATATATGGTGATAGATTTTCACTGAAAAGAAGAAGTAAATATTCAGTTTGCGAAGAGATAAGATCTGGGACTTTTTCAGTTGCTGGCCCTGCAATCATGTAAGCGTCTGCGCCTGTAAACAGTTATATAATATTTGTCTTGTTTTACCATGTGAATTTACAGTGCATATTGGAAGACTGGTCTTTCATTTTCTAAATGGAAGTGTTTCTTTTTATTCTGCAACTTCTTATCAATATTGAATTTTAGCCATAATCTACCACCACAACCATTACCACTACAATCAGTCTTACCACTACCACTACCATTGCAATTATAAATACAATTTACAATTATATAAGCATTAGCATAAACATTAACATTACCACAACCACTGCCACTGTCACTACTACAACTACCATCACAACAACTACAATATTAACTGCCACTACAAATAACATTGTCACTACCACTACTTATACCGATACCATTACCATTATCACAAACACTATTACCAGTACTTCTACCGTCATAAACAATATCACAATCACAGCTACCACTATCATTGCCACTACCATTAAATAGACATAAAGAATTAACCCATTCATTTGGCATGAAGACTGCATAATATAGAATCTAAGAAATAGAAATTAAGAATAAAACAGTATACAAATTACATTGTATATACAATGATAATCAAGTATTTAGAATCAGGCATTGTCATGAATGTTTGAACAAATAATTTAGAATTAAGAAATTGGAATAAAAAAATTTAAACATTAAGCATATTCAGTTGAACATTTGGATTTTATCATCATAATACATTTAAGAAAGATACTAAATATGACTATATGAACTTTTGCTGTGTTTGTATGCCTTTGATAACATCAATAACCTAATGTGTGACTTATAATTAGCAAATTGTCACAATTTGTTATCAGATAGACGTTGGTGAATGCGTAGTCTAATACTTAAATATTTTGAATTTCAGCCTCAAAGAATTGATTTTAAGACTTATGCTACATACTTGTTCAATTTAGATTTTTGTAAATCTATATGCATGAACGCACATTTGCTTACATGTATCAACTCATTTTATTTGCTAAAAAAATAAGTTGAGAGTATAGATCTTATAAATAAGATATCTTTGGGTTTTTTTATTTGCTGTCATTGGTGATTATTTGTAAAACCCCATACTTTTTTGGACTTGATATTATAAAAAGTATCCAAAATCAATACCTACAAATAGGCAAATAGGTTCTGAAATGAATCAAAAAGCAAGAAATGGCATCATCTTCTTTTTTTTCTGGGCGAGCATGCCCCCAGACCTCCAACCCAACCCCTAAAAACGGCCTCCCTGTTTTTTAAGGTCTAGCTACAGGCCTGCTGTTTATACTGTTCATACCTAATACCGCGAGACTAAACAATGTTCAACCATGAAAAAGAATGGCATCAATACTTAACAGTAATAAGGATACTTATATGTGCTGAGTAATAAACAGTTACCGATACGAAATGCAAACAAATGCTGACGCTAATGTAAGTTGGAGCTTTGTGTATGTCTTCCCAGATTGTTATTATACGGGCATTCGCGGTAATAGGTATGTCGCGGTATTAGGTATACAAAGGATATATGTCTCTGATAAAATTGATCAAATTCGGTTCTTTTTCCATTTTTATTAATGACAACATCCCTAGAGTTCTAAAATTAGGCCTTTGATCTCTGGATTTCTAAATGTAATGGCCTTGTTCTCCAGATCTCACCCCCCCCCCCCCCTAGGACGGTCTCAAACACTTAATTTATACATATACAAACATGACAGAAATGGCAAGAACATAAACACATTGAAAAAGAAACGTATACACTTAACAGTAGAGCATAGACATGTATAATCAGCTGTTGAGCAAATATATTCTATAATCCGTTCATTAAAATAAAGTATCCCATTTCTAGTGAAACTTTGAAAGTTGGGATATCGGTAGTTTATTTTTAAATCCACTTAACAACAATTTCTAATTTGTTATTAAGAAATACCTTAATGTAATATTTATTGCAGTTATCCTAGATAATAGAACCATAATCAAACAATGATTAATTATGATCAGTGTTAGGCTTTGATTCAAGTTGAAAAAAAACAAAGCCGGATAAGAACTTTTTTTAATGGGGTTGAACACCATTTTCAACACATTATTACGTAATGCAATATACAACGCTCCTCAAGCCCTTTAAACTGGTGAACTAAATGGTCTAGGAATCAGATAAAATAAGAACACCAAGTCGATGTACGGGGCAACTATTTACGGCCACCCACAATATGATGAACTAAATGATCTGGGAATCAGATAAAATAAGAACACCACGTCGATGTACGGGGCGACTATTTACGGCCGCCCACAAAATGGTGAATTAAATGACCTGGCAATCAGATAAAATAAGAACACCAAGTCGATGTACGGGGCGACTATTTATGGCCGCCCACTATATGGTGAACTAAATGATCTGGGAATCAGATAAAATAAGAACACCAAGTCGATGTACGGGGCGACTATTTACGGCCGCCCACAATATGGTGAACTAAATGATCTGGGAATCAAATAAAATAAGAACACCAAGTCGATGTACGAGGCAACTATTTACGGCCGCTCACAATATGGTGAACTAAATGATCTGGGAATCAGATAAAATAAGAACATCAAGTCGATGTACGGGGCGTCTATTTACGGCCGCCCACTATTTATTAATATTCAAACTTCATTTCTTGTATCTCTATTTTTTCGAGCTTTAAATCCAACTATCTCTATTTCTATCTCTATTTCTATTTCTATTTACTTTATTTCTATTGTTTTGATGTCTATCCAATCTTAACTTTTGCTCTCTATGTTTATTTCTAGTAAAGCATCTTTTCTACTACCTCAGTTTTTATCAAAGCTTTATTTTAGTCCCATCGTCTTCATCTTTATCAAATCATTGTTTTTTCTAACTATATCTATTTCTAGTAAAGCTTCTTTTCTACTATCTCTGTTTTATCCAAGCTTTACTTTAGTCCCATTATATTTCATTTCTATCAAATCTTTATTTTTTTCTCTCTATATTTATTTCTAGTAAAGCTTCTTTTCTACTATCTCTGTTTTATCCGAGCTTTACTTTAGTCCCATTGTCCTATTATCTTTCCAATCTTTATGTTTTCTCTCTCTCTCTCTCTCTACCTATTTTTAGTCAAGCTTTTTTATCTACTATCTCTGTCTGTATATCAATTTCACTTTATTCCTACCATCTTTACTTTTGTCCAAATCCTACTATTTTTATTTATATCCAAGTTTTACTTTAGTTCGCAATACTTGGCAACACTTACCATTAAGCAATATTTGGTATGTATATGCAAAACCCTCACCAGAAACATACAGCATGATACTTTTGTTCAAGTTTTATTGGTAAGTTAATGGAAACACAACACTCGGTTTTAATGAGTGTTTTAATGTTGCTTTTTACCACTTGTTTTACGTTTTTTGTGTGTACTTATTCTGTTTTTGTGCGTGCGATTTACCATGGAGTTATTTACTTCGCTTATATACGTTTGGGTCACTGGTGCTCCGTCTTAAGTCACCGATATCTTCAACACGTTTCCGTTTCCTGGTCAAACAGCAACCACTGGGGCTTTTTCTAACAGCATCCAAACTCTTGTCGACATATGTTTCCCTTTGCCGTTTGGTTGGGACATATTCTTCGTCATTGCCACCATCATCGTCATCAGTTTTGGGCAACTTTCTCTTTCGTGGTGAAGGGGTATAGTCGTTGAAATCTCTGCAGGTGGATTTGCTGGTTCCCTTACAGAACCTTTCAGACACAGCATTTGAAGTAGATGGCAATTCTATTGGTGATCCACTTCTGCCTGCACTCTGTGTATCAAAATCAACGTCCCCTATCCCCAACCACTCAGCGATATGCTGTGAACTGCTAACTGATGGTGGTAGTCCTTCTAAAGGATTAACTGATACATTTTCGTCTACATTTGATTCATTAATGTCATTGGCAACATTGTTGGAATTTTCTTCTTCTAAACTGATACCAAACACTGATTCCCCATAGCCCGAATCCTTGGAGCTGTGGCTATATATGGACAACTCATCCCATCTCTCATTGCCGCGGTCGACTAATCGCCTGACATCGTCTAGTAGATCTTCCATTTGCAGGAGATCATCACCATGTAACTGATCGCTTTCTTCGAAGTCACGGCTAATGTCGGCAAGCATGTCCTGATAATCGTTTTGTATGTCTTCTTCCAAATCTAAAACATTAAAAAAAATCCTGAATTATTTAAGAGTGGCAGCGTGTGAGTACGAATAAGTACGAGTGTGTGTGTGTGTGTGTGTGTGTGTGTGTGTGTGTGTGTGCTAGCATGCGTGCATGCGTGCGTGTGATTTTAACAAACCGAAGTAAGACAGCTAGGAATGTTGGAAATATAGATTTTTCTGAAATATGCATTCATTGCTTCAAAGAGAAATAATTCATTTTTCTTTTTTTTTTCTTCAAAAATTAAATAGATTGATTGAATATTTAGCGTCAGCAGTCATGGATGGAGGACGGTTACATTCGGAGATTTGCTTCCATTTTCAATGTGTGTTGTCTAGAATATGGTCTAATTTTCTTAGCCCAAATTAGCTATGTCTATATTACCATTCGCAGATACAATTAAAAATTTTGACCCCCCCCCCCCCCCCCCCCCTAAAATATTGATATGGGATATAGTTTATATATATGTTTATTGGAAAACATGTCTGGAAAAAATCTCCATTTAGTAATTTGGCATTTACCAGACATATGTCCTGTAAATGGTCAACGCCAAGTTTGACAAGTTTTTTTATTGATTAATTTGACAGAAAGTACCACTTGAAAGTCTGATTGACAAATAACGACTAAACATTAAACTGTACATTTTTTAACAATAAATATTTACATAAACTAGAGTAAAAATGCGCAACTAAACTTTGTACTGCTACTTTCTACCAGGTATCCTCAAAGTCTGTAATAGAGTAATCTTAGCAATAATTAGTTTCATATATTAAACGCATTTAAAGGGCCGTAACTGCGATAAAAGTCGGTGAATAGAAACACCCCGACAACATGCGCAGCTAGACTTCATACATATGCTTCTTTTGAAGTAGTTTTGACAAGAACTAGTTTATTTCATTAAAACTTTAAAAGTATTTAAAGTTCCGCTAAAAGTTGATGACCAGAAACACCCCCGACAACATGCACAATTCGGTTCCATACTGATAGTTCCAGTTTCATGGAAATCTGCTGAGTGCTTCAAGAGGAGTTGTTGGGACAAGAAAAGTCTGGTATATGGATTTGCGTTCTCACGAATGTTACATTGTTAGTCGTATTTAAAGCCGCATAATGTAATAATGACACACAAATCAGAATAAAACAAAATATCTATAAATACAGGCCTAGACACTAACTTTTTAAACGCATAGCCAGAAGGAATACCAAGGTAGTTCTGATTTCATCGATAAAAAGTGAACGTTGATAAGAATTAATGGCAATTACTTTAAAACACACACACACACACACACACACACACACGGGACAGAGTTACGGGCATTTGAATCACTGATAGACACAGAAGTTCAGTGAGATAGTTTACATGCACTGGGTATGACTCTCCATGAATGCGGGACCGGCAGCTATAAACCCTCTCGGAATATTTGCTTTTACAGTACCTTGCAGGACTTAGGCACTGCGGGACAAACTCCGGACGAAACCCAACCAGGAATCGGTCCGGGGACCTCTTGGTCTTGGAGCAAGCATGCTAACCGCCAGACTACGGCAACTCTATCTGCAGGTGTTTTGTATATTCACCATCATGTTAACAAAACTTAAAACACTTAAAAAACACGTTGGCAGTAATACACCTAACTTGTGCGTAGGTACGACTCCATCTTTGCTACTTACGTGAATTCTCGTCTGCTATGAGCTCCTGGATGGCATTAATGACGCGTATCGCTTCATTTCGTATACATTCCATTACAGTCCGTCCTAAATTTTTTCCATTTTTTTTTTAATTCCAAGTCAAAAAAATCAAGCCTGTACAATACTGGTAGTTGCTAAGAACTGTCTTAATAACGCAACACGTGACGTTGCCAATAGCAATAACGTCGCAATCTATCAGTCAGGTCGGTTGACGTTTTTTTTTATTAAGGAGGATATATCTTTTAAACTATTTTCGAAATCAGTTATATATTTGGTATACTAGTATAATGAAACAAGAAGTAATTTCAAATGTGAATGTGTTTTTTTTTTCTGTGGTAAACATAAACATATTTACACGTGACGTCGTAAACATTTCATATCAGGTCTTTTTGGCATCCCGGTTTATAGCAGAAAAATCGCGTAATTTTCGACTTTTAAGTTGAGTTTTATTTAATGTACAGAATCGTAACACATATCACCGCGTACACATTCGATGGATATATAAATTTACAAATGCAAAAATTACGACAAACGCAAATTCTGAAAATACTAATGAAAAAAAAACCATGAAACTGTTTTCTTTCTCGTTTTTTTTCGGGAGAAAAAAGCAGATTTAAATTTTTAATACTTTTTAGATGATTTCATACAATATACTGAACAATGATTGTGAGATTTTTAGAAAAATTGACAAACCAGATTATTTACAATATTCAATTATTTAACCCTATCTTACGTTAAACGCTTCGAAGCAAATGTCAACGAAGGCCCGATAAAGCGCAATAAGTTTATTAGATACGAGTTGTGATAAATAAAATAAAAGTTAATATAAATACGTACGTGGGCTCAAGGAATTATATACTAGTCATTTGTAGGCTGAAATGGCCGAGCGATATTCCGAATGCTTTTCATTTGTTAGGCTACATATCTGTTGTCGTAATTTATAAAAGCAGAGATCGACATAAAAAAAAAGGATGATAAAAACAGAAAATGATCACACAGGAATAATTATTGTTATTGCAACAAAATTGCACCTCTTGGCTGAACTAGCGAAGGATTAAATATTTGGCAAATGAATCATTCAGAATTCACAGGTAGCTGATTTCTTGTTCATAAAACGTAAGTTGTGTCAATGACTTAATTACAGAGACTGGTAGGCTATAGCAATATAATGTACACGACTGAAATTTCTGGTGGTTCCTTTAGTATTTAATAACTTTGTTTAAATTTAATCTTATTGGTAAAGCTGATAAAAATGATGACTATTTTCAATTATCAATTATTTAATATTTTTCTTCTGAATTTAAATTATTACTGATTGAAAACGAAAAATGTTAAAATTTTCACGAAATATGTATTTTTTTACCAAAACAACAGTATTGTACTTGATTTAACAATAACGTTTTTTAACAACACACACTAGAAATAAAAAATAGGCCTATGTAGAAAGACGAAGAAGTAAGTTATTTCATCAGTGGCGAAAATTTCATATCGATATTTTATGGCGTTTTTCTTTTTTCTTACTTTAAAAATGGACTAAAATGAGAAAATAGTCACACACAGAACAACTGTAAGCGTAAAAATTCTTCATTTCTTTAATTTTGAAAAAAGAAAAGTTCATAAAAGTATCTTAAATTAAAATCTTGCAGTTTGAAAAATCTCGTATTCTAGTTGTTATGTTAGCTGCAGTAGAGTCTATACCAATTTTGAAATCAGAAGTTATTCAATAATTTTTAACACATATTGCTTGGAATTGTATTGTTTTATTTAGAATTTCTATCTGACAGAAGAATTTTTGTTTGTGTTCCTGAGATGAATGGAAATTAAGGAAATTGAAAACAAGATTTCGTGACATTTAACGTGAATACGTGAACGTTCACAAAATCTCAATAAGTTGCCTTCCAGCCTCTATACAATGCTCGGATCAAGACGCAACATAGATAATTAAATACAAGTAGTTCATCTGTAGATATACAAGGCCCAGTTTCCAAAGTCATATAACAGGTTACAAGTATATGCTTACTTAGTTGTGTCAAGGACTTATATCTCTATATAATTCCTTGGTCGTGCAGAGGTGCTTAAATCATCAGTTTGTGACATATGCCTGCAGGATGCTTAGGCATATCAGTGACGTATGCCAGTTATATTTTAATTTCGCTGGGCATCTCTCTGGGCCTCCGCTGTAAGCGTGGCGGGTAAAAAACTAAAAGGGACAGTTTCACACTAAATTAAATTCTTTTCTTATTTTATTCCTTTATTTCAATTTTTGCTCATTCTCAGGCTTTATACCAATGGTCCTATAATACCAGTTAGTCCTTATTTAGTTTCACTCTCGTGTGAGATTTATAATCTAAAACACCCGCGTGTCGTCTGAAACGTGTCTGACATGCGCACTATAAATCAACGCATACAACTTCCTGTTTATTTACCTGTTCTGCTAAACAGATGATGTTTTGAATATTTATGCATTTTCGGTAAATACCGAAGATGTTTAAAAACCTTAAAAAGAAACTTGAACAGGGTGTGGGCCAGTCACCGCTGAAGGGTGCCCTTGCGTCTGCATCGAAGGTAATAGTAACCGGCAAACATGTAGAAAGGAAGTGGGTGGGGTAAAATATCTAAAATTGTCAAGAGCGCTTCTCTTTTTTAACCATGTCTCTTGGCCATATCGAAATGAGATGAGCAGGGTCATTAATTTGTAAATATATCAATCTTCCCAACGTTAAACATAATGTGGATGGGTGACCACTGTCAGTTTAATGGTGTCTGAAATAATTTTCGAACATGAATCTGCCCTTCGTTGATATCGCAAGTGAGAGTTTCTTACATTCACTCGATGAGGTAGATGGTACCTTACTGCAAGGTGTCTCATTTTTCTCCGCCATTGTCTCACAGAGCCTCATCACAGCCCCACCTTGAACACATTTAAGGCTGAGATTGTGGCTGCCCTGAAGTAATCACAGAGCACTATGTGTTTATCCTGCTTTTAAATTTTTGCGCTTGGGACCCTCCCTCACATACATATTTATTATATATTCACACCGGTGAAACAGTGCTACATAAGTGGTTCTGCATCGTTACGGGAAGAAGAAGGGATGGGATATGACCAGGAAGCTTCATGCTGTACAGCTGTGGCCAGACCTTTAAGCTTAACCCTTTACTTCATATAGATGCCTTTGGACACCTCTCATGTTGAAAGCATTAATTCACCACGTATCAGCAATTATGTTTATGTTAACTGACAGAGTGGAAAACAGTGCAGGAAGAGTTCAGATTGCTTGTGACAAGCAATCTGAACACTTCCTGCACTGTTTTCAAAGGCCTTAGAACTGTGATTGATGCAGGAACACATATCTATGGAGTAAAGGGTTAAAGATGGATGATTGAATGTATATTGTTCACTTACACAGAACTATTAATCCAGCAGTTGTGAGTTAGAATTCACATCCTGCCACAGTTTCTGTGATAATTTATATACAACATTGTATGATATCTGATTTTCATTCATTGCTCACCAAAAGAAAAATCTCATGTTTTTGCAACAAAGTCAAAATTTAAACTTGCCAGATTAATTCTCATCCGTTCATTGTCCTTCTGTTAATTGTATTTGTAAACACTGTTGAACACTGTCCTTGAATTCTTGGATATGTTCTTGAATCTGCTATATGGGACCAGAATGGACATAGTTATAGTTCTTAATTGATAAAAAATGAGGTGCATGTACATGGGTTCAAGATTAAGGTCACTTTTACAAAAAATAGAAAAATGATTTCCACTCAATAACTTGTGTTAATATTTTATATTTTGATGAATTTTTTTGTCTTATTTGGGATTGGATTTGAGGTAAAGCAATTCAAGGTCAGAAAAAGCTGAATTCTGCATAAATTGTTAAGACCACAAGAACTACAGTTTTTACCCAAATGTTCATAATTTGTCAGGGATGTTTATGATCATAAAATCTCAAGCTATTTTTAACTGGTAAAATTTTATCAGAATGAACAAGTTGATCAATGCACGCTCAATTGGTACTCTTGGTTTTATATGGTTTGTAAACTGTTCTCTGATAAATGTCCCCCTTGTGGCATTAATTAAAAGTGATTTTAAATCACATGTATATATATTTATAAAAAAAAATATATGATTCTATTCCATTTTGATCCTAGTTTCTGGAGGACAAGGAAAAACCTCAGGATGCTCCACCTCTGGCAGAAAGTACGCCTAAGAAGACTGACAACCAGTCTAAAAGTGAGGAATGGAACCAGTCCAATTCATCCAACAACTCTGGCTATGCGACAGCCAATCAGTCCATGGAGGGCGGGGCGGCAGTTATTCCAGTTGGTCAGCTGATTGACATCCCCTTACAAGACACCAGCAGTGAAGTATGTTATCACATTATACTCTCTTTAGACTGTGATAAAATGTATGTCTGTTTCACGTAATGCTTCCTACTCTTAAAAAGTCAAGAATCCATTTTGATGTCTGAGGACACTTTTAAAACTAAACCCATATATTGCAATGGTGAAATACTTGTGTAATCCGTGGTGCTAGTCACATTGAATGGTATTCATAAAATGAAATAATAATTTTTTATATATAAAAAGGAATATGGCTCTTTGGGAAAGTCGTTTATTTTTATTGAAAATACAGTATATATTTGTAAGAAAAATATTGTGGTATTATGTTTAAAGAGGCCCCACGTATAACTTTGTGTCAATGAAGTGAAAGAGAGAAAATCAAGTGAAAATTAAAATAGTGTTTGCTGTTTCCCTACTTATCCATCAAAAACACTTGTGTTTTTTTTTTAAATTTTATTTATGTAATTGCATGTAAATGTATGACATTTAGTGTATTTTTTTTAATGATAATTATTTTCTAAAACAACACTTTATTAAAATATATCCTTTATATTCCATCATATAGCATACATCTATTTCACTGATATATTATGTCTGTTATTGCTAGACCTACTGCTTATTAAATGATGTTTAAGGTGTTGGGAGTTAGATCAGCTCAATCCAAAAACACTTCATGTGAAAAAGAAAGACTGTAAAAGCGAGTGCTGTATTTAAATTTTCCTTTCAGTCATCAGCGAGTAACTTACCTGGAGATGTGACACCAAGGGCATCACGATCTCGTACCTCGTCCATAAGTTCCGTGACAAGTGACAGCTCCTTCTTCACCAATGTCAGCTTCCCGCAGCATCACTACACGCTGCCGTCAGACATGGAGTCTGAAATGGACGAGTCGGGAACCGATCTGCACACAGTGACCAAGGAAGATCTGTATCACTACATACAGAAGTATCAGCGTCGGGCAACAAGATACAAGTCAAAGTTCATGGAATTGGTCGCTGTTTACAAGGACATGGTGCAGGAAAGGGACAAGTTCAAGGTACATGAAATAAATGTTTAAGGATTTTTTATGCTCCCCATCTAGCTGCTGCTTTGTCCTGTTTGCATGTGTCTGTCCATTTGTCTGTCCATGTGTCTGTCCATTTGTCTGTCTGAAACATTTTCTTTAACGTGACTCAAACAGTTTTGCACGGAATCCAATGACACTTGGAGGCATATGTGTGGAAACTAAGAGAAATAACCATAGCTCTATCTTAAATAATGACATAATTATCTCCCCTTTTGTGTTTATTTTTGTTGAGGCCACCTGCGTTGATCTTGACATACATGTAGTTGTTACAATGGCTGTTTGATGTACATGTATGGAAGTGAATGTGATCTTGTCTAGGCTATAACTCTCATTTATTGACGTGATTTAAAAGAACATGGCACAAATGTTCACTATAATCAGACAATGTGTCGCCCTCAAGACCCAGGTCCCTAGTTCAAAGGTCAATGTCTTATTTATAGGTTAAAGTTCAGAAAACGGAATAAAAATTTGGTGTATGCTCCAAATCTTTTAAACTGTTTTTGATTTTAAAAATAACATGGCATAAATGTTCACCATAATCAGACGATGTGTTCCGTGAAAGACTCGGGTCCGTAACTCAAAGGTCAAGGGCACACTCTTAGAGGTTCCAGGTCAGAAAAAGGTACAAAATTTCATGTCCGCTCCATATCTTGTAATGTGCCATAAATGTTCACTATAATGAGACAATGTTTGATCACAAGTCTGTGTTGGCACTGGCATGGTCGACATTATAGCCCTTGTGGATCTAATTGGTTATATTTGCTTGTCTGGAGTATATTTTTAAAAGTATGGAAGGGAATCCAATAAGACTTGGAACATGGATAGAAGGCAATGTACCATAGCTCTGTCTTAAATAATGACAAAATTATCTCCCCATTTGTACCTTAAATGGAATTTATCAGAATTTTTTACAACTTCAAACTTTTTAAAAATTGGCTAAAACATTTTTTACCCCATATATCACGCCTATGTATGCTCAGGGACTCTGTGTTGCCAAAAGGATATCTTTTTAAATATGCCAAAATAATATATTGAAAAGGGATTTCCTAACTTGCACTACGCACCTAGGTTAGACTGAAATACATGTAGATTTCCCGCTTAAAAATGCAACTTAAAAATAAGTCTGAATGACGATATTTTATTTATGAAATGTGATGTGATGTTTTCATAAATTAAGACCATTGAACAATTTAATATCTTGGTAGATTGAAAGAAACATAAGTATGAAATAATTCATGGAGGGAAGCAAAACATTTACAATCACATACATGTAACTCGTTTGCTGTGCTGATGTCTAGATGATGTTTATAATCTGCATAACTGTTAAAAAGGAGATTTGATGTCCTGTTGGGGCTAGTGTGACTTTGAGATATTCAGATGACATTTTGTAGGCAGGTATCTTATATAAAAAAAAAAGTTCTTTAATTGGTTGAAGAAGTTTTTTATATATTATTGTCAATATCTGTTTGAAGCTAGTGTCTTTCTTAGAATATATTTTACCACTCTACAATCTTGAACAATTAACAAATTTATATTTGCTAGAACACCCTGACCCAGTCGCAGGATCGAGCATTCCGTCGTGTTGCTGAGCTGAAGGAGCAAATTCAGCTAGACCAGAAGGCAAAGCGCGACCTTGAGGAAAACTACAACTTTGTGTTGGATGAGAAGGGAGAATTCATAAAAGTTTTGCAGATGCAGGTAATCGGTGTGACTGTAATGTTGATGAGTTTAGTGGATTTAAGACGGCCAGTAATATACAGCTAATACAGGTGACCATGGTAGAGTGGTCTCAGATGTAGTCTTATTCTATGAAATGACAACAGCAGAAAGAGCAAGATTGGAATCATTTTTAAATCAAGTTAAGCTCCCCAGTGCAGTTTATGAATGAACAATTTTAAGTGGTAACCCCTGTTGTCATGATTTCGTAATTTGTATCTGGTATTTAGTTCATACTAATTTATTAGTTGTGGCGAAAGCTAAAAGCATATTTGATCTGCTCTCATGTCCATTTTCTGGATAGTACCAGCACTGAGTGGTATTTTTTTTATAGAGGCATCGGGTGGATCTGGGGGTCGAACCAGCAATCTCTGTCATGAGTGGTCAACACTCTACCACTACACTACGGCTCAACTTATTTCTTGTCCTTATTTATATCATTGTTATTATTCTATATATTGTGTTTGGGCTGTTGTTAATGGCAATGTCCTTTGAAAAGTACATCTCCTGTATGAGATATATATTTTTTTTTTGTTACGTACCATTACAGGTCCAGTTGCTGAAGGAGGGAAAGGAGATTCCGGCTGAGCTTCAAGAGAAAATCAAGGTTGGTAAAACTGCTGCTGTTGAAGAAGCAGAAAAGTCAGAAGAGATGACTGCAGAACTGACAAGTCTGAGAGAAAAGGTAGGAAATGCTATGTGTGATGTTGGTGTTTTTTATGAAGTGATTGTGGGTTAGATCCTCCACTACGGCTATAAGAATTGTCCTTGAGCAATACACTATTTAAGTTCTGATTCAAGTGGGAAAGTTATTAATTACTTGCAGAGATGGGGTGTGCTCAAGTACTGGTTAACCATTCAGGATCCCAGGAAACAGTGGTTAGGTTAACTGATCATCTGTTAGCCCTCAATGGCATAAAAGTGATGCTAAATATTCAATAAGTCTACCCAGATCGACTTTCAGCCTGTTTAGTCTACCGGTAAGTTGTCAGAACTTGTTTCACAATCAATGTAAATTAAACAAGTTTTAAAAAAAATGTTTTTTATGTAAATGATGATTGTAATATGTTCAAATTGTACAACACAGGCAGAGTAAAATTAGTTTTTTTGTCTGCACATATACATAAAGGTGAAGTAACCATTAAAATAACTTTTTATCTGCACATTTAGGTGAAACATCAGGAGAGTTTGTTGCAAAGATGTAAGGAAATCATCCGCTCCAACAAAGAAAAGTACACACAGTTGTCTGAGGAGAAGACCAGCGTGGATAAACAGCTAGAGGAGACCAAGATGGAGCTTGACAAAACAAAGGTAAAAAATGTAGCAGCGCTCAGGATACTGTCTCAAGCAGACTTCATTGGGATAGCGCTAAAAATTGTTGACAAACAGTTGATACTAAAAGCAAAGTTATTTGCTAAACCAGGGCTTTTTTTCCTTCTTTAGCAGACGCCACTTTACAGCATCTTTCCCTCTCCGATTTTTTCCCCTATGGTTGAAAGTCCTAAGGAACCTTGTCAGTTAAAAACATTGTCCAATGTGTGAAGATGCAGCTTCGACATTGTCGTGTGTGTGTGATGATGCAACTTCAACATTGTCGTGTGTGTGATGATGCAACTTCGACATTGTCGTGTGTGATGATGCAGCTTCGACATTGTCGTGTGTGTGATGATGCAACTTCACTCTGCGCTCACTACTGACAATTAACACACACAGACACACAATAAGTTACCCTTGATGATTTCAAGAACAGAAAAGAAAGAGATGTAGAAATGTAAATCTAAGAGCACTGAATCAATGGCACTACAGAAAACGTTAATCTCAACTGGCAGTACATGTATGTTATTAAACCATTAACCGTTCGTACTTTTGTATCTAAACAAATTCCCCAAATTCTAAAAAAAACATGATTTTTTTCCCCTTAAAAAAAGGTGTGGGCCCCTTTAACTAAAAAAAACCCCTGTAAACAAACCTTTTGTGAATATTACAGATCAGCTGATCACACACATGGAAACTTTTCCTCTCTTGTGATAAGGTGATCCGACGTATTCACTTGAGATGATACAGGCAATAGTTAATATAGTAATTATCATTTGTATTGTGCAACACATTATCCAGAACATTGAATCCATTATCGGGTTGGATAGGGACATCGGTTTGAGTCAGTCATAAGTAATGGATATGTGTGGAATCCTTGAGCAAGACACTTTATCTGCAGTGATCAGTTCTGGTTCTACCCAGGAAGACTTTAAGTGTGATTTGTCTATGTTGTAAGAACTTGTTTCACAACCAATGAAAAATGAATAATTTAGAAAACAGCACAGTTGCACTCTTGTATAATTTATAAGAATCTGTTTCGCAATCTGTATACTAAAAACTTTATCACATAATTTACAGTGGAGGTGTGTAATCAAGCCATGACATATTTTTTATATCAACCTACATGTAGTGTCACTTCAGATTCATTGCTCTGTGTTATCCATATTACTTGGCTCTCCTACGTTAAAATACAGAACTACTTTCCGACTTACCATGATATATAAATGACATTGATTAATGACGTTATTTGGGACGTTATGGACTACTAGTATACCCGATTTTTTTCTTGTTTCTTATAGAGGTGATCTGTTAAATTAATGGTACATGTAAATGTACCATTTTTCTGAGTAATGTGATAAAAAGAATCTTATATTTGTGCTCATGTTTTACTGAATATATTTAAACTCATTGGGAAAAAATGATATAATGCTTGGCTAAGCCTCGCATAATACAATTTTTCCAACTCGTTTAATAAACTCAATAATAAATGAGTGCTCATGTAAGATTCTCCATTTAAATAATAAGCTGTTTAAACATGCTTTAATGTGTATTTCAGGGTGGGGCCTCACCAGACACCATCTCCAAACTGCAAAACCAGATGGTCCGTGCCAAACAGGTGATAGAACAGCTGGAGACAGACAGGCAACTTGCTATTGCTGAGGTACATTCTGTCATGTCTAGTAATAGGTTGCTATGAAAGAGTATTCATAAAACTGGGTGCTCATGTCATCATTATAAACCGCAAAACAAAATTTAAATAGAGACTTATAAAGGAAAATAGGGTTAGTTTTAAAGTTTGAATAGGTGTTTAAATCATATACAAGTAACACTTGGTGTCTTCTTGGTTAGAACTAGTTTTATAAAGCAGATGTTAAGTATGAAAAACACCTTTAATTTATACAGCTCATAAGCTTGCCTGGTTATCAATCTAGGGGTCTTGAATGTGAAAACAACCCAGACCACAGTCTCCGTGATGATTGACATTGCACCTCATTGTCATTTGTATCTTACCACTGATTCAAATGGGGAATTTATCAGTTACTTGCAGAATTGGGTGTCCAAGAGTACTGTTTAATCTTCCAGGATCTCTCGGGAAAGAGTAGTTTGGTTAACTGATCCTCTGTTGGCCCTCGGCATATAAACCATGCTCAATATTTAAACAGACTTATCACATGTTGAAGATTCATATTGTTTTTGGGGTCAGTAGGTCAAAAGTCAAGAAAATGGTAACTATTGTCCTTAACATACAAAAAATAGAAAAATAGATACATTGTTTTTATTTCTCGTTGAAAACTTCTGATTTGTTTTCACTTTTACGTGACAGTTAGACATACTTGTATTAAATGTACTAAACTAAATGTAAATGGCTGCCACTTTTGTTTCACATACAAAGAAGTACTATACTGTTTTCTAACAAGAAAATAAGATTGATTTCTTTTATGTCTCCTGACCGCATGTACATGTAGTAAAAAATATAGTGAAACTTTACATAAGTAATTCCTACAACATGATTAAGAAATCCCTTTTGTTTTTGGGGTCAGTAGGTCAAAGGTCTTTGTCACTGTGACCCTAGTCATGGAAAACATTTGTTGTTTTAGAGATTTTTGAGAAACAATATACAGATAAAAATAAATTGTATAATGCGAACAGTTTGTTAGCTGTTTTGATTTCTGGTTTCCAGAAAGCTTTTTTTTTAATTTTCAAATGCAACAGTCTCTGTAATGATCGATATACGACATTGTGTCTCATAATCATTCGTCTCTCACCACTGATTTAAGTGGGAAAATTATCAGTTATTTGCGGAGATGGGGTGTGCTAGAGTTTTAGTTAACCTTTAAAGATCCCAGGAAACAGTGGTTAGGTTAACTTATTATCTGTTAGCCTTCAATGGCATTAAAATGATGCTAAATATTCAATCAGTCAATATAATTTTCAAACCGGTGTATCAGGCATCTGTAAGTTGTGCTCTCAGTTTAAAATATGACTGATTTTAAGACTCTTTAAAGATGCTTTTGTAATGAAGAGAAAAATGAATATTGTTTGCTTCTCATAGCTCTTCTATTAGGATAAATATGGTAAAACATCAATATATGTCATGATTGTGATTGGTTTAATTACCAGGTTAAGCAGCAGGTGCACGAAGAGATGGAGAGAAAGGATATGGAACTGTCTGAGGTGCGCAATCAAGCTCTGAAAATGAAGGAAGAAAACAGTGAACTGAAAGAGAAAGTTGATAAAATAGAAAAAGCAGGTATGTGACCATGTCTTTCTTTTGCACACTGGATAAGGATATCTGCATTTTTACCAGGGTTAGATATTTCTATCTCACTCTAGGCCCGAGATAAAATTCTGGCACTGTGGTGTTGGAACCATCTAGATGACGTAACATATAAGGTATACAGCGTAAATTGTATAATTAAACGTCTTAAAAGGGTTAATTGTAAAATCTATAATGATAAATTAAGTTAAAAATATTATTCAATATGTTTGGTATGCAAGAAAAATAATCATTCATGGCTTTTTTGGTTCAGATAGAAAATTCAATCCCTTGGGATAACTGGGAATTTTCTATCCAAACCTCAAACCCATGTACGATTTTTATAATCTTACACAGCACTAACAGTACACCTGTGTACTTGTGTGGTGTAGTTGATTACCTCATGGCTGCCAATGATTGGCTCATGTGTAGTTAATTCACACTGACATATGCACATACTTTATTGATTGACTCATGTGTAGTTAATTTACTCTGACATATGCATGTGTACTTTGTTGATTGACTCATGTTAAGTTGATTCACTCTGACATTTATTTTGTAAATTGATTCATGTATAGTTAATTCACACCAACATTTATTTTGTAGATTGACTTTTGTGTGTAGTTAATGTACTCTGACATATATTTTGTATATTGACTCATCTGTAGTTTTTTTACTCTGACATATATTTTGATTTATTTATGTGTAGTTGATTCATTCTGACATATATTTTGTTGATAGACTCACTCAAGTGTAATTTATAAGTTCCCTACCAGTTTGCCAGAGGGAACTGGTTTACACTCCGTCCGTGTGTCAGTGCTTCCATCAGATGTCCACCTGCAAAATGTACTTTAGGCAGAATATGAAACTTGAAATGATGATAGAAGGCAATGAGGATAATATTATCCACAATATATTCATTTTCTGGTCAGACAAAAAATTGCTTTGGCAATGGAAATGGAAATAAAGCAGGAACAAATTAAACAATAAAAAAGTATATTGTGGACATTGTATTATATCATGTATGTCATGTATTACACCATGTATTATGTCATTTTTGAAAAATGTTGCATGAAATAAACTAAACACTACTATAATATCAATCAAATTAGGAAGACATATGGATGTTTATTAAACTCCGGTTATCTGTACTGTTAAGTACTTGAATATTTTGATTGCTATGGCAATAAATAGCAATGAAGAGACCATGCAAGTTATTTTTAGTTCAAACCAAGTTTAATTTTTAGGATGGATCATAGTTTTGGTTGCTATGGCAATGCAAATATAAAAATGTGTGTGTGTGTGTGTGGTCTATCTACAAATACATTTACTTCCTGTTGACATGGTGACAAACAAAACAGCACAATAACAAAACCTAAACATTCACATATTTCTTTTCTACCCCTGTTTTCTGTGTTCCAGATTTCAAGGAAACATTATCAGTGCATTTCACTTAAAAAAGAACTTGAACCTGAAATGTGTTGAAAATGGCATTAAACCCCGATAAAAAAACAAACTTTTTACAATCTTTGCAGCATCAGACCAACTTGAGAAGTCAAGAGAAATTATCAAACGCCTGAAAGAAGAGAAAAAACAGCTGATAGCTGATGTGGAGGAAAAGTTGCGAGGCAGAGAAGAAGAAATGGAAGCAGATAAGGAAAGTTTGGTACAGGAAATATCGCGTGGGAAATCAGCTGCAATATCTCTTCTCCAGGTCAGTATTACCAGAGGTTGTTATGAAATTAATCCCCGTCTTTTTTTTTTATATGCCAATAATAAAATAGAAGTGGGTAGGATATGTTGGATGGAAATAGAGTGGAGTTTGGAGGAGGGCGTGGCCTAGTGGGGGAGCCATGAACCACAGATGGAGGGTCATACATGCTGTTCCCATGCAATGGCCATTTGTGATGTCTGAGAAGGAAGTTTTCAAGAGTTCAAGAGTAATTTGTTCTAAGAACTTTTCTCTCAATTAATGTAAATTTAACAAGTTTAAACCTAGACATACATATGCAATACACTTTTCAATTGTTATTTCCATTGACCTTACTCATATTAATTATTGACTATTTACAGGAACAGACGGCCCAGCAGTTGAAGGAGAAAGTGGATGAGGCTGTCATACAACGGGATGAAATGTGGCAGAAGAAAATGTCAGATCAGGAAATGGCTCATCAAGAAATACTGGCAAATAAGGTTCCAGTCCATATTAATAATATTTTATTATCCAGGGCGCGACATTATACAATTATTTTTTGTGCTTAAGTTAGGCCTTCTAAAATTCCAAATTGCAAATCGGTCCAGGTTTTTTACCACTGTAAGAATTGCACTTATTTAAAAAAAATCACTAAAATTGCCTAACGCAAACTCGTTCTTGTACAGAATTTACAGATTTCTTATAAAAACACTAAATAAAGTGCAAATACTTGACTTGGCCTCTAATTTGAAAGTTTTTATGCTGATTGAGGTAGAAAGTTACTTATATTTACATTTATGATATTAAGTATATGGTCAGTTTGCAGTTCATTTATTTATATTGGTAGCACATCTGACTATCAGTTTAGGGGTTGCAAGTTTGAATCCCTGCTCGGCCATAGTCTCTGTGATGATTTACAACATTGTATCTCATTATCGTTCATCTCTCACCTCTTCTTCAAGTGGGAAAGTTGTCAGTTTCTTGCGGAGATGGGAGTGCTGAGTACTGGTTAACCTTACAGGATCCCAGGAAAGAGTGGTTAGGTTAACTGATCATCTGTTAGCACTTGATGGCATTAACATGACTGTTTAAGCATGGCTGTTGAAACTGTCCCATCATACTTAATAACGTCATGCCAAAATTTGACCCTCCCCTAACTGGTTACCTGTGTTAAGCAGCCAGTTAGGCCACTTCCCTTGGTGGCTGCTGAATACAGGTTAGACTGTATTTTTTTATGCATAGATCTGAGGTATTACTCCACCAACTAATGCACGGCTTTCATTAAGTTACTGATAACTTCCTCACTTGAATCAACGGTGAGAGACCAATGATAATGAGATACAATGTTGTATATCTATCATCTCAGAGACTGTTGCAGGGCTGGGATTCGAATTATGCTTATTATATTACTGTAAAGATTTTAAGATCATGCACAGTTGTTTTTCACTGCTGATGTTAATACCTAAATTCATCAATATTTTGAGTCTGCGATTTAGACTTACTTTTTTCTGGAATCCTTGGAGGTTAACAAGTACTCAATTCAAGATTTAATTTATGGATTCTCTTGGACAGCTTCAAGGCTCGTTCATTCTTGATAAAGGTGTCAACTCGTTTCTAGTCACTGTACCTAATTATACCATTACATTTTGAACACAGGAGAAGGAGTTGAGTAAAAAAATTGCCAAGTTTGAAGAAGAAACTCATAAGTTGAAATCTGAGAGCGACCATGCCTTGAAAACAGTCCACGAAGACAATAGACAGATTATGCAGGTTAACTATTTATATTGTGGTTCTTTGTAATTACTTGAGAGAAAAAACTAATGTGGTATACCTACCTGTAGTCATTTCTTAAGGCAAGATGTCTCAAACTATCAGATTTGCCACACTCGATGTAGTTGGTGGTATCACATGTGATGATTTATTATCAATAGTAACATAAATACCATGTAAAACTGACTGATAATGCATTTGTTTTACAGCCAAGACAACTTACAACTTTAAAGAGCCATAAAAATATCTTTTTACTTCGGTAATTCTGTAAACTCATCAAAAAACCGGTACCCTATAAAAGAAACACAGTATGTACTGGTGCAGTTAAAAACCACATTATACATACATGTAGCTTTAGTATATGTGGATATAGAAATTACTAGCTATAATATTGTTTTTGGGTTTCGTCTAAGGCGCTGTTCCAAGATAATGGAGTAAAGTGTTAATTATCCACTGAAATCTTTTCTAGTGACTTTACCTAGTTATACCATTACATTTTGAACACTGGAGAAAGAGTGGAATACTAGAATGATGCAGTGAGGACATAGTTTGATTGGTTATTTACTTTGAGAATGTTTTCCAGTTACCTATTTTACTTATTTACAAGCGAGATCGGATCTTCTGGCTTGAGTGGCCAACATTCTGTCCACTAGGCTGCCGTCCCCATTGGTAATTGTTTTTGTCTTTTCACTGGGGCAAATCTGGATATGTTAGACACAATTTTGGTGATGCTGTTTTAATTAATGTGGGGTATTAATCACCTTCTAGTTCATGATCAATGTGAAATCTATGCTAAAGACAAATTTCATACATTTCCAGGAGAAAGAACATGAAATGAAGTTAGCAATGGAAGAGCGTGACCTACAGAAGATGGCCACTTTGTCACAGCAAGACACGCTCCGAGATGGGCTGCAAGTAGAATTAGAAGCTATAAGGAATGTAGGTCACTTATAAAATTTCTTCAATGATAAATTTGTCCATTGTTTTAAGTCTAAAACTTTAACTCAAAATTAAAATTTATTCTTGGCTGTCACTAATTTTGTGGGTAGAAAGTTGAATTGCCAGATTAAAAGGGATTTGAAGGGGCAAACTGGAGTTGATCTAGGATGGATTTTGATTGTTCTTTTTTAACAAAAAATAAACTGCATTATTTATTTATGAGACCCAAAAATTTAATCTATTGAAAGTAAAGATTTGGGTTTTGTGCCAAATTAAACTTCATTATTAAAACAAAATATTTTTTAACAGTACAATGTATATCCTCAGCCCATAGCAGCCGGTGGTCAGAACATAAGTTACCAGTTGAAATTCCTGGCCCTTGGCGACACCCTGTTTTATGGATTTTTATATTTAAACAATTTTACTACTCTAGTTTTAAAAATATGAGTGAAAATCTCATTTACTATTATGTCTCTTTCCAAATAGAAACAAACTTAAGAGTGTATACACTGGGTTTTTTTTTTTATAATTTTGTGGATCTATAATATTTGAAATATATATTGTATATATTTTCAGAAAAAGTGTTTAAAAAAATTAAATCAAAATTGCATTTTGTCCCTATTAATAAATTATTGTGTAAAAAGTTTGATACAATACATAGTCCTGTTAAATACTATTGGTAACCTTTCTGGGGGGAATGTGGGGTTGCACTTTCTTGTCAGCATTACTCCACAACTTCTCAGCCAACATTCACAAAACTTAATGGGAAGTATCAGTATAAAGTTAAGCATCATTGTGTTCGGGTATGTCAACTTTCAGCAGAGTTATGGTCTTTTACTTTTGGTGGTAAAATCTTCACATTTCCTTTTCAGCTCTTCTCCTTCAAAATTTCTTAACAAATATTGTTAAACTGTTACAATGAAATAAAAATTTAAAAAAAAAAATTCTTCAACCAATATTTCAATATAAATCAATATAAACTTGTCCAGTTATACAAATTGGCAAACGACTTTTGGCCAAACATGATAGGGTGTATCAGTTAAAAGTGTAGTTGCGTATATTATCATTGTGTTCCGGTCCATTGATGTAAGGTTGAGTTATGGCCCTTTGATTATTTTTAATTGTATATCTTGTCAGCACTAAAGTTCTCCTGGTTACTAGTCAAACTTGCTAGCAAATATGATCACTTAGTTTAGTTGTGCATATTGTTGTCTCTGTAGTTGTACTACTGTCACCAGTAGAAACTCATTAATCAAATGACATTGCTATAATAAGGCTACAGGCACAAAGGGGGCATTTGTGTCAACAGGCACACATTTGTTTTCAAGTAATCTTGTAATGAGTCCTATGATATTTTTGAGTTAAAGTAGTTGGGCGTTTTGGGCACCAGAGTAGTAAGAACATTTTGCTGAATTTATAATGTTATAATTTACAACCGTAACTTTTATATGAATAAATTTAGACTATTATAAGACTGATTCTAAATTTAGGAAAAATCTGAGTTACAAACACTTGTTCAACAAATGCAAGTTGAGAATGAGAACCAGAAGCAGGAATTTGACAGACAGAGTCACTCACAGAAGGAGGAAGCAGAACGTCGGGTGTCTGAGTTGAGGCTGGAGAATGAGCGGTACGTGGCGGAGATCTTGTCACAGCACGAGAAGAGTATTCATGAGAATAGTGAGGACTTGATAGACAAACATGCAGCACAGATCGCTGACTTGATACGTAAACATGAGGATAACTCACAGGTAGGTTGTAAAACAAAAGAAAAATCTTGAGTTAGGGTATTTTATGAGTGGTTGCAAGAAAAGGATCACTGTGGTTCTTTCCTGTTAAATACTTTGCACACTGAATGCAGCTTTTGTGTACATGATGGCATTTATATTTTTCATTGATTTATAAATACACTTACAAAATGCATGTTTCATCCGTAATTATCTTGACAAAAAACTTAACGGTCCGAAACTCTGATATTGGGTGTATAGTATTTAACATTTGATGGTTTACTAAGATTTACAATTTGTGACACTGGGGTCATACATGTATATCAGATATGTTTACCAGTATAGCCACCACAGGCGTTCTTTTGGTGTTTTTCTTCAGTCTTTGTATTTCAATGTACATGTAGTTTTATAAAGTTGTCTTCAAGACCTGTTTCACAACCAATGTTAAATAAATTAATTTTTCATGGGGTTAGTACCATATTGAACACATTACAGGTTATAAAATGTATGCGGGGTCCTCCTTGGCCGAGTGGTCTAAGGCGCCATCTCAAGAGCTCATCGTTAAGGCTGAAGGTCTGATTCCGCTCGCTCTAAAAACTTTATGTGAGAAAAATTACTTGTAGAAGGACGGTGATTCTACTCAGATTCATTCTGGGGTCATTACCACCAAGAAAAACTTGATATGCCATACATGTATATAACCTTAAAGGTGTTGAAAATGGTGCTGAACCCCTTTCAAAAAGTAAAACTACATGAATAGCATCAGGTTTATTTGTGAACGCCTTGTCTTGTAAAGGAACAGAATAAAGCCTCTTTCTTTCTACAAATAACTGGCAAACTTGCTCACATAAATTTTTTATACTGCGTTGGACTAAAATTCATGACCTCAGTGGTTAGGGGTCAGGTGGTACTGAGCTTACTGAGATAGGGCCATAGACCACTTAGCTGCTAAGGTCTGCAAAATAAGTCAATACTATTAAAGTGAGTTTATCAGGAAAAACACTAAAAATGTCTTAAAAAAAAAAATAATTATTAGAATAGATAAAAAGCATCTCATTAACATTTATATATAAAATCCAAATGGTTTAATATGTCAAATCCAATAAAAACGTGACATAGTTGATATTTAAATTGGAGTGGAAACAAAATTCCCATTTTAAAAGAAGACTGCACTTAAATACTGCTTGACAACTTTCACATCGTCTTTAGGACTCTTTCTAAGATGAAACAATTTTTACTTTATGAACGTGTAAACCTGATAATGTGTAAACCTAGTAATGGAATTGAAATTTAAATGAAATCACATGAATTATCTAGTATGTCACAAAATATGGTGCAATTTTAAGTGGGTCATCTATTTTAGTCTAACCTGGGCGCTTAGCCCAAGTAAGGAAATCCCTTTTCAGTATATTATTTTGGTATGTTAATAGGTGTCCTTTTGGAAGTATGAGGTCAGTGGGTATATATACATGTAAGAATGATATATTGTGGGGGAAATGCTTTTAGCAAATTTTAAATTTTTAAAAAATCCAAATATATTTCCTTTAAATAAAAGTGATTTGTGTTTGTCTGTCAGTCTTCTAGTACAGAGTTGGAAAAGTACTACAAGGGAGAGATGAAGAAATTAAAAACAAACTCGGAGAGATTGCTACATGAGAAGAATCAGCAGACAGAAAAGTTGAACCTGAACCTACAGCAACTCAAGGTATGTCAATGAAATTGTTTCATATTAATAAATGATCTGTCATTTATAGGTCTGTTAAGTTAATCTCCGCCCACTAATGTTAAAGCTCATGTTTTTAGATCATTAAAGTAGTTTCAATAGGTTGGTTAATATGAATTGTCACCCCCCCCCCCCCCCCCACCCCAACTCTCCCCACACACACAAAAATTATTTTTTGTGGCTTATAGTAAATGCAGTGTCCGTCCTTCTGTTCAATATTTCGTATCCGACGTGTAACTTTGTCATGCATAGATGTTTTTTATAAATATTTGCCACAAATGATCAGCATAACGTGATGACGTGTCGTGCGTAACACCCAGACTCCCGCTTCAAAGATAAAGGTCACACTTTAAAACTATGTTTGACAAAACTTTCAGTCTGTTTGAGATTTCCTGTCTGGTCTGTAACTTTGTCACCTATGGATAAATTTTAAAAACACTTCGCTCAGTTCATCAGCATGACATGTTGACGTGTCATGTGTAAGACTCAGAACATTTCCTCAGAGGTCATGGTCACACTTTCAATTTGTTTGATATTTCCTGTCAGGTCTGTCACTTTAGCTCATATGGAGAGATTTAACTTGGCTCAATGGATAAAGATGACATAAGACCCAGACCCGTACCTCAAAGGTCAATGTCACACTTTGAGTTTGTTTGACAACACTGAGTCAGTTTGAGATTTCAAGTCCAATCTGTAACTTTATCATTCATGATGGGTTTCAAAAACATTTTGATCAGTTGATCAATATGACATGACGATGTGTCAAGTGTAAGACCAAGAACCTTACCTCAAATGTCAAAAGTCACACTTTCAGTTTGTTTTATATTTCATGTCTGGTCTGTAACTTGGTCTTACTGGAAGGAATTTGAAATATCTTGACACTAGTGATCAACATGTCATGATGATGTGTCACCTGCATTTATCTGTAGAAATACTTCGTCCTTTACATCAGATGTCAAGGTTACACTTTAATGTAATAAAACATGAACTTGTGTGTCTAGTCTGAAATGTCAGTCCATTACTCTTGATATTCATAGATACATTTAAATCCCTACTTATTATAAAATATATTGTTATTTTCACAGACCATTTTAGGGGCATGTGAAACTTACGAGTGACATTTCATGTAATTTTAATCCATTATTCAAGGTCATATATTAATTCTACCCACCATTGTTCAGCTGCTCCTACAACTTAATTGAAACTTGAAGATACATGTACTTCTCAACATGTAATGAATATATGCATATTTTCATCAAATTTCAGTTTGATCTGCTATCCATATACATGTAGTCTGATCTACTTTACAGTCGGCTTTGCTATTGATTGCACTCTGACATGCTGTCCATTTCAATATGATCTACCAAGCATTTCAGTCTGATCTGTCATCCATTTCAGTCTTATCTGTTGTCCATTTCAGTCTGATCTGATATCTGTTTCAGTCTGATCTGTTATCCAGTCTAATCTGTTATCCATTTTACTCTGATCTGATATCCATTTCAATCTTATCTGTTGACCATTTCAATCTGACCTGTTACATGTATCTAGTTCAGTCTGACTTATTGTCTATTTCAGTCTGACCTGTTATCTATTTCAGTCTGATCTGTCATCCATTTCAGTCTGTCTGATTTGTCAACCATTTTAGTTTGATCTGTCATCCATTTCAATCTGTCTGATTTGTCATTCATTTCGGTCTGATCTGTAATCCATTTCACTCTGATATGTCATCCATTTCAGTCTGATATGTCATCCATTTCAGTCTGATATGTCATCCGTTTCAATCTGACCTGTCATCCATTTCAGTCTGATCTGTCATCCATTTCAGACTGATCTGTCATCTATTTTAGTCTGATCTGCCAGTCATTTATTTCAGTCTGTATTTCAGTGTGATCTGTCAGTCATCCATATTAGTCAAATCTGTTATCCATTTCAGTCTGTCTGATTTGTCATCTATTTCAGTCTGATCTGTCATCTATTTTGGTCTGATTTGTCATCTATTTCAATCTGTCTGATTTGTCATCCATTTCAGTCTGATGTTATCCATTTCAGTCTGATCTATCATCCATTTCAGTTGGTCTGATCTGTCATCCATTTCAGACTGATCTGTCATCTATTTTAGTCTGATCTGCCAGTCATTTATTTCAGTCTGATCTGTCAGTCATCCATATTAGTCTGATCTGTTATCCATTTCAGTCTGTCTGATTTGTCATCTATTTCAATCTGACTGATTTGTCATCCATTTCAGTCTGATATGTTATCCATTTCAGTCTGATCTGTAATCCATTTCAGTCTGATATGTCATCCATTTCAGTCTGATATGTCATCCGTTTCAATCTGACCTTTCATCCATTTCAGTCTGATCTGTCATCCATTTCAGACTGATCTGTCATCTATTTTAGTCTGATCTGCCAGTCATTTATTTCAGTCTGTATTTCAGTGTGATCTGTCAGTCATCCATATTAGTCTAATCTGTTATCCATTTCAGTCTGTCTGATTTGTCATCTATTTCAGTCTGATCTGTCATCTATTTCAATCTGTCTGATTTGTCATCCATTTCAGTCTGATATGTTATCCATTTCAGTCTGATCTGTCATCCATTTCAGTTCGTCTGATCTGTCATCCATTTCAGACTGATCTGTCATCTATTTTAGTCTGATCTGCCAGTCACTTATTTCAGTCTGATCTGTCAGTCATCCATATTAGTCTGATCTGTTATCCATTTCAGTCTGTCTGATTTGTCATCTATTTCAGTCTGATCTGTTATTCATTCCAGTCTGATTTGTCATCTATTTCAATCTGGCTGATTTGTCATCCATTTCAGTCTGATATGTTATCCATTTCAGTCTGATCTGTCATCCATTTCAGTTGGTCTGATCTGTCATCCATTTCAGACTGATCTGTCATCTATTTTAGTCTGATCTGCCAGTCATTTATTTCAGTCTGTATTTCAGTCTGATATGTCAGTCATCCGTATTAGTCTGATCTGTTATCCATTTCAGTCTGCCTCATTTGTCATCTATTTCAGTCTGATCTGTCATCTATTGGTCTGATTTGTCAGTCATCCATTTTAGTCCGATCTGTTATCCATTTCAGTCTGATCTGTTATCCATATCAGTTGGATCTGTCATCCATTTCAGTCTGTCTGATTTGTCATCTATTTCAGTCTGACCTGTCATCTATTTCAGTCTGATCTGCCAATCATCAATTTTAGTCTAATCTGTTATCCATTTCAGTCTGACCTGTCATCAGTTTCAGTGTGATATGTCATCAATTTCAGACTGTCTGATTTGTCATCCATTTTAGTCCGATCTGCCACTGTCTGATTTGTCGTCCATTTCAGTCTGATCTGTCATCTTTTTCAGTATGATCTGTCATCCATTTTTGTCTGATCTGTTATCCGCTTCAGTGTGATCTGTCATTTTTTTCAGTCTGATCTGTCATCTATTTCAGTCTGATGTATTATCTTTTTCAGTCTGATATGTCAGTCATTTATTTCAGTCTGAGCTGTCAGTCATCCATTTCAATCTGATCTGTTATCCATTTCAGTCTGATCTGTTATCCATTTCAATCTGTCTGATTTGTCATTCATTTCAGTCTGGTCTGTCATCTATTTCAGTCTAATCTGTCATCCATTTCAGTCTGATCTGTCATCCATTTCAGTCTGATCTGTATTCCATTTCTATCTGTCTGATTTGTTATCCATTTCAGTCTGATCTGTCATCCATTTCAGTCTGATATGTCATCCATTTCAGTCTGTCTGATTTGTCATCCATTTCAGTCTGATCTGTCATCTATTTCAGTCGGCCTTTTCATCCATATTAGTTTGATCTGTTACCCATTTCAGTGTGATCTGTCATCTATTTCAGTCTGATCTGTCATCTATTTCAGTCTGATATGTTATCCATTTCAGTCTGATCTGTCATCCATTTCAGTCTGATATGTCATCCATTTCAATCTGTCTGATTTGTCATCCATTTCAGTCTGCTCTTTCATCTATTTCAGTCTGCTCTTTCATCTATTTCAGTCTGCTCTTCCATCCATATTAGTCTGATCTGTTACCCATTTCAGTGTGATCTGTTACCCTTTTCAGTGTGATCTGTTACCCATTTCACTGTCATCTGTCATCTATTTTAGTCTGATCTTTCATCTATTTCAGTCTTATCTGTTATCTATTTTCAGTCTGATCTGTCAGTCATCCAGTTCAATCTGTCTGATCTGTCACATCCATTTCAGTCTGACCTGTCTACTATTTCAGTCTGATCTGTTACCAATTTCAGTCTTGATTTGTCATCCATTTTAGTCTGATCTGTCATCCATTTTAGTCTGATCTGTCATCCATTTCAATCCGTCTGATCTGTTATCCATTTCAATCTATCTGATCTGTTATCCATTTCAGTCTGATCTGTTATCCATATTAGCCTGGTCTGTTATCCATCTCAATCTAACCTACCATCCATTTCAGTCTGACCTGTTATCCATTTCATTCTGATCTGTCATCCATTTCAATCCGTCTGATCAATTATCCATTTCAGTCTAACCAATCATCCATTTCAGTATGATCTGTTATCCATTTCAGTCTGATTTGTTATCCATTTTAGTCTGATCTGTTGTCCATTTCAGTCTGGTCTGTCATCCATTTCAGTATGATATGTTATCCATTTCAGTCTGATCTATCTTCCAAGCAGCATGAGCTGGAGCAGAGTAATGTGCAGTTTAAAGCAAAGATGGAGCAGGTCAACTCCAACTACAAGGAGAGAATTGAAGAGTGTGATAAACTGCAGAGCGAGCTTGACAAGGTCCGAAATGAGTATGAGGAGAACAAACACCACATGGAGGAACAACTTGCTGAGCTGAATCAAAATGTTTCCACTATGGCCGAGTCCAAGGACACAAAGGAAGCGGAGAATTTACAAATCAAGAAAGAGATGGAAGAAATGCAAGAAAGATTGACTTCAGTGTCAGAATTAAGGTAAGGAAATACAATTTATATTAAAAAACATGAAAGAAGAGATGTTGGGTGTCTGTTGTTTAAACCTTTATGAATTTATGTAAAATGATTTTTACTGTAAATGAGCAAATTTTAGATGAATAGTTTCTGTTGGTGGGTTGTCTGATTTTTGTCTGTCTGTTGTCAGGTCAAGTCTGGAGACAGAAAACTCTGAACTGAAAAGCCAACTGGAACGACTGAGTAGAGAAGTGGATGAGAAGTATCAGAGTGCTGATTCACAAGTCAAACATCTTCTACAGCAGGTAGTATCTTAAAGTGAAAATAGCTCCAATAACATGTCAGATTCCTCTTTAACAATCATACAGTGTTTTAAATTCCCTTTTTTTAACAAAACAATTGTTAAATTCCCTTTAAATAATAAAACAGTCTGTCCAATTGTCTTTTTACAATAATACAGTTTGTCAAATTCCCTTTTTAGCTCACCTGGACGAAGTCCAAGTAGAGCTGTTGCTATGACCCCGGCGGCATGGTCGTCGGCGTCGGGGTCTGTAGATACCCAGGTTAAACTTTTGCGTTTAAGTTTAAGATATCTATGCAACCACTCATTTGATGTGAATGAATCTTTGCATGGGTGTTCACTATCATCAGTCGAACACACAGAGACAAGAACCATAACTCTGGGTTGCATTTTGGCACAGAAATGTCCCTTTTCGGATTTATACACCCAGGTTAAACTTTCGCGTTTAGTTGCGTTTAAGTTTAAGATATCTATGCAACCACTCATTGGATGTGAATGAAATTTTGCATGCGTATTCACCATCATCAGTGGAACACACACAGACAACAACAACAACTCTGGGTTGCATTTTGGCACAGTTATGGCCTTTTTGGACTTAGCCACCCAAGTTAAACTTTTGCATTCATTTGTGTTTAAGTTTAAGATATCTATGCAGTCACTCATTGGATGTGAATGAAACTGCGCATTGTGTGCACCATCATCATTGGAACACACAGAGACAAGAACCATAACTGCTTTGCATTTTGGAAGAGTTATGGCCCTTTGTCCACTTATTTATTCAGGTTAAAGTTTTTTATCAGGTAAGATATCTATGCAATCACTCATTGGATATGAATGAAACTTTGCATTAGTGTTCCCCAATAATGGAACACACAGAAATAAGAACCATAACTCGGGGTTGCATTTGGGCAAAGTTATGGCCCTTTTGGACTTAATTTTTTGTCCGTAGACACCCAGGTTAAACTTTTGCGTTTAGCTGTGTTTAAGTTTTGGTCTTTGCCTCCAATCTCAATCTTTGCATCGGTGTTGAGTTTTATCCCATAGGGGAGCTCTGTTGTCTTCTGACAACTCTTGTTTACAATATTGCAATTTGTCGAATTCTCTTTTTTTCACAATAATTGTCAAATTCCTTTTAGAATAATACATTTTGTCAAAATTCCCTTATTACAGTAATTTAGTTTGTTAAAATCTCAATTTAAAATAATTCAGCTTGTCAACTTTTCTTTTTTACAATTGTAACACAATTTAGTTAAGACATTGATTAATGAAAAGTTTAAATGAGGGATATATATAGATAATTATTTGGCAACTTTGGCCAGGCAAGTGATTTCTTGTACCTGCTGTTAAGCTGTATGTTGTATGTTGTTTTGAATGTAAATGTTAAAAAAAATGCAAATTTCTGGTATTAATTTTAATGTTTTTTAATGACGGTAACAATTTTTGTAATCAATAGAACTTCCAACTGTTTTAAACAAAAAGCTCAGATTGATCTCAGTCTGTGGAAAATTTCATCCTAAAAAGTAATAAAATTGCTGTATATTCCTGAGATAAATAGAAGCTGAGATTGGTGAAAATGAGATTTTGTAGGATTTTTGCTTGAATACATATTATGCTTTCACAAAATCTGAAAGAGATTTTTTTCCTTCTCTGTATAAATCTTAGGTATTATATATTTCATTTTGTACAATATATGTACTGTACAACCAACATTACGCCAACGCCAATTTTGGTGAAAACTGGCTTTTATTTCATGATGTATGAGGAGTGGTCATTATTTGGCTGCTATTGACATCTTGGCTAATATTCCTTTCCTAAATTAAATTAAAAGTCAGTCATTCAATGAACTTGTTTTTAGCTGGGTTTTGTCTATAAATGAATGTGAGAAATCTTACCGGTTTATTGCAAAAGTATGCTGATTCTACTCATATTCATTTTAGGTCTTCCTCCACCAATAAAAGCGGGTGCCTTATATTACATGTACTTGCATTATGTTAAAAACTGTACCTATCATAATATTGGTATTTTTTTTCCCAGGTCAATGAACTTGAAGGACAGAAGATGGATTTAGCTCAAGAAAGACAGAAAATTGAAGATGAGAGTAATGAATTGAACAGAAAACTTTCTCAGTATCAAGAAACAATATCTGAGAAAGACAAAGAAAATGAGGGAATAAAAATGGATTTTGACACATTAAATGAAGAGTTCAGTAAATTGAAATTGGAACACGAAGAGGTGGTTAATGTGAAAACAGAATTAGCAGCAAGACACACAGAATTAGATGCAAAACTGAAAGAATTAGAAAATAAAGCAGTTGAAAAAGAAAAAGAAATGCAAAGTGTGATTGAAAATAATGATGAGGAAATGCATACTAAAATACAATACTTGAAAAATATTCATGCAGAGGAAATGGCAGCCAAAGAAAGTCAATGGGACTTGAAAGTGAAAGAGCTAGAACAGCAACGAATTGTTGATCTTGAGGAAAAGAAAGCTCTAGAAGACAGTTTCAGAGTGAAATTTGAAGAAAAGCAAAAACAGTTTAAAGACAATTTTAAAAAAATGAGAGATAAATTTCAAGAAAAAATGAAAGAAAAAGATGAATCTTTGGAAGTAAAGCTGGCAGATTTAGTAAAACAGAAAGATTCTGGTGCAGAGGATTTGACCAAAAAATTGGAGTCTCACTACAGGCAGCAAATATCTGAACTAGAGGAGAGGAAAAAGACAGAAACTGAAAATTTGACCAAAGAATTTGAGCAAAGTATAGAAAAACTCCAAGAGGAACATCAAAGTCAATTAAAAACTCAAGAAGATGAGATGAAGAAATTGAATGAAGATTTACAGCAGTTGAAGGCCAAATTTGAAGATGAAAGAAATGTCTTTGCTCAAGCCTCAAATGAAAAAGAAACTAATTTCAAAAAGAAACTTGATGAAACTGTTTCTTCATTTCAAGTGCAATTACATGAATCACATTCCAAACTGACTGAGCTAGAAAATATGTGTAGAACTTTGAAATCTGAAAATGAAGATTTGTTATGTAAATTGACAGAGAGTGAAAGTGAACACATGGCCAAACTTACAGAAGCTAACCAGAAATGTGAATCATTGAACCAGCAGTTATTCAGTATATCAGAGAAGCATGATCATGAAATTCAAGAAAAAGATTTAAAGATGGTCGAGTTATCAGGAGCTCTGAGTGACCTTCAAAATACAAACAAATCTTTAGAAGAAATGATGAAAGAAATGAACATACAGTGCCAGGAAAAAGAAGATAGAATTATGAAAATGACTGAAGAATATGAGATCAATTTACAAAGTTTACAAACTGAGTACCAGAATAAGCTTAATAGTACAGAAAATGAACTAGAAGAGTTGAAAACTAAATGTGATGAAAAGGAAATTGATATTTCTAGACTTAACAATGAAAGTGTGAAAAACTTGAAAGGTATTCAGGAAGAATATGAAAAGAAAATTTCAGATTTGTCTTTGAACGACGAAGAGCTTCAGACACATTTAAGGGTGCTGAATGAGAAGGTTACTGAGACAGAAAAGAAACTTCATGACTGTATTGAGAACTATGAAGCACAAATAAAAGAATATAAAGAAAAGCTTAGCAGACAAGGAAGAGCACTTAGTGAAGAAAAGGAGCTTCTAGCTTCACAATTGTTGGAAATGACAACCAAGGCTGAGGAAAGAAAGGTGGAATTGCAAACTACATTGGATGCGAAGGTGACTGAAAGTGAGCAAATAAAACTGTTAAAGACAACACTAGAAACAGAAAATGATGACAAAACAAAAAAAATAAATGAATTGGAAAAAACTTTGAATGATAAATCAGGCAAAATTTCTGAATTTGAACAAATAATAGAAGGAAGGGAGAAACACATTTTAGATCTTGAGACTAAAGTTAGAGAAACTGAATCTGTGAACAGTTCAAATGTTGAAAACCTTACTAAAGCTGAGCTTGCCATTAATGAATTAAAACAAAACCATGTAACTGAATTAGAAAGTGTTGAGAAAAAGTGGCAGAATAAAGCAAAAGAAATGAAGCAAAAGTTCTTGTCTAAGCTTCAAGAAGTTCAAGCAAATGGACAGGAAAAGGTGGAAGAATCTTTGAGAATGGAAAGAGAAGGAAGTGCTGAAAGAATTAATATTCTTTCAAGTCAACTTGAAGGGGAAACTCAACAGAAAGAGCAAGTTTCATCAGAACTTGCTCACGCCAATACCAAACTTCTACAACTTGAACAAAGTAGAGATACTATTATGGAAATGGAAGAAAACATAAAAAATCTGGAACAAAAACTTGTAGAAAAAGATAAAGCACTTGAAGAGACTACAGAAAAACATGATGAGTTAGTGGGGAAAGTGAAGTGTTTGAATGATGGTGTGGATAAGAAAGATGAAGATATTAAATGTTTGACAGAAAATATGGCTGAAAGTAAGAATGAATTGAAAAATGTCTGTGATAAGACTGAAATGCTTGAGGAGAGTTTAAAAATCATGGAAGATAGTGTAAGATTGAAAACAGAAGAACTGGTTCAGCATGAGTTTAATCATGAAGAAAAAAGAAATGAATTGGAAAAGAGAATTAAAGAAATGGTTGAAGAAATAGACAGTCACAAAGAAAACGTTGAAAAAGCAAACAATGAAATTACAAAGCTTAAATCTGAACTGAAAATCAAAGCTGATGAATGTGAAAATGTCAAGCAAGATCTTCACAAGCAGGAAGGAATAGTTATGGAACTGAGAGAAAAAAGTGTTTGTATTGAGACAGAAATTACACAAAAAATGACTGAGCAAGAGCAATCCTATAATAGAAAAGTAGAAGAACTTGTGAGAAATAAGGATGAGAGTATGTCAGAGACAGAAGCTAAAGCATTAGAATATTTGTCAGAAATTGATGAATTGAAAAAAACAATTCAAGAACAAAAGTCAAAAATTTCTGAATTTGAGGCCAATATTAAATCTTTACAGGAAGCAAATGATTCTCTTGGTGCTAATGTTAAACAGTTAGATACACAAATTAGTGATTTGAAACAAACACACAAAGAAGAAACGGAGAAATTAAAACAATCTTTAGAAGCTGAAAATGCAGAAAAAGTGTCAGAATTTAAGAAAAAAGCTGAATTGTATATTACACAGGTTAAGAAGCAGATCAAAGGTGACAAAGAAGCAGCTTTGAAAAAAATACAAGAAAGTTTAGATGATAAAGAAAAGCAAAATAGAGAACTTTCAGAAAGGATTGATAAAATGGCTCTGGAACATGAAAAAGATAAAGAAAATATAAGACTAGAATTAACAACAATGATAGATGAGAAAGATAAACTTGTTCAAGAACATTTGCAGAAATCTGATTCCTCAGATGGTTTGGTAGAAGAAATAAAGAAATCATTAGAAACTGTTAAATCAGAAAAAGATGAGTTAAATAAGCATCTTGTAAGTGTTACTGAAGAGAAAAAGCAACTGGATGAGCAGTTACAAGAATTGAAACTCAGTTCTGAGGCTGACAAAAATAAAAGTGATCAAGAATATCAGACTATGAAAATTGAGAAAGATGAGGAGATAGAAAAATTAGAGAAAAATATTACAACGGAGGTGAATAGATTGAAGCTTGAATATGAGTCTGCATTGAAGGAAAAAGAAAATGAACACACATCAAAGATTAAGCAACTTTTGAAAGAATTCAATCAGCAGATGTTAGACAAAGAGAAGGAATTTGAGACCTCTTTCTCTCAAGTTTTAGGTAAGTTTTGATCCAGGCAGTGGAGCATAACACCATTTTTAATGCATAACAAGTTATACAGTGTTGGAAGACCTCTGTCTCATGAATCTGAGTAGAACTACCATCCTTCCTCAACTGACAAAAGCTGGCAAACTTTCTCACTAAAAGTTTATATGCCAAGCTTAGCTCAAACCAACAACTTCAGCAGTGAGAGGTAAGGGATATTAAGATGATGCCTTGGACCACCCATTCATGGAGGACACTGGTCATGACAAGAATAACCATCAAAAGGATGATTATAAATTAGAATTGTGAACAAGATAAATGTATATGACAACTTAATTTTCTTTAATTGGTAAAATCTGTATTGAATGCCAGGGATCTATACTGAACTGAACAGCTAACCCGCCACCTGACATTTTTTGTTTTTAACCTGCCACCTGACATTTTATTTCTCAAAAAATGTCAAAGCAATTTCTTTAAAATTTTGACTTGAATAAGAAAGAACATTTAGGGTAACACAGACCAAGTCTGTATTATTTAACTTGACAATATCTGTTGTGTACAAGTATTGATTACTCTACTCTGTTTTATAACAAAGGAAATTGGAAATACAAAAGTGGCTGCTTAATTGTTGCATTCAGTATAGTTTTAAGCTATTTATGATTTTATTCTGTCCATAAACTTGCATATGACTCTTTGCACCATGTATTATTGTTAAGTATTAACACTTCAGAGAAAAGTGACCGGGTGGAACTTCAGAAGGACCGGGAACAGAAGGAGATGCTGGACGAGGCACAGAGAGATATTTATGAAAGAGATGAAAAACTTGATGAGCTTAGAATGGAGTACGAGTCGAAATTGAAGGTCAGTCTTAATCATGGGACATGTCTCAAGAAATTGTGTATTTATAGACACATACTTGAAACATGGCACTAGAAGCTTCCTCACATGAAGGGACCTCCGCGACTGAGTGGTCTAAGGCATTGTCTCATGGCCACTAACCACTGGCTGCTAAAGTCGTAGATACGAGTCCTGCTCGCTAGCTCCAAAAACTTTTATGTGAGAAGGTTTGTCAGCTACTTGCGGCAGGACAGTGGTTCTACTCAGTCTGAGATCTTCCTTCACCAATAATTACTAGATATGCAATATGTAACCTGAAATGTGTTGAAAATGGCATTAAACCCCATTAAAAAATTTTTAATGATTTATGCAAAGTGCCATAATTCTTATTTTGAATTATCACAGAATTCTCTCCCTTTTTGTACCTTATTTTGGGTTACTTTTGCTTGTCCAGAGTATATCTTCAACAGAATGAAAGATAAGTAACTACTCAATCAAACACCTATTCGGGGGAGCATCTATTGGTTCTACTTGTTGTTTTTTGCTTAGTATATGACATTGTCCTTGAACGAAAAACAACAGGTCTGGAATACATCCCAATGAAAATCATAGTCATGTAACAATGATGGCACTATCATTTTATCCTATTTATATCTATAGCCCTGTTGTTTGTTGCCAGGTGAAGGAGGGTGAGCTGAAGGAGATGTTATCCGACAACCAAAGACTGATCACAGAGCTGCAGCAGAGGCATGAGATAGAGAAAATAGAGCTGAGAGATGCCATGTTACAATCTCAGGTATAAATATATACATGTTTTATTTGATGTTGTTGGTGTTGAGCATCACTTTTTGGCAGTTGGAAAATATTTTTCTGCCAGTTAAATCTATCAACAACAATCTAGTACTGGTAGGATGCAAAATTTTACCAAAAATGCAGTGGTCAATGTGAAATCTTAAAAAAGAATTCTCTGATTTGAATCATGTACAAACGTATAGAATTACAATCAAATTTGTTTTAAGCAGCTAGTCTAGGGAAGGAGCAAAAGTGCGCTTTTAAGACAGGCTATTGGTCAATACAGGTTAGTTTGCTCTGAAAGCATTGAAACAGGAAATAAAAAATGTGGCTGTTTATGACAAGTGGCCGCTTAATAGAGGTGACTGCTGACACAGGTTTAACTGTATGTAAAATCTGCCCCAGAGCCATTTCGCAACTTTTATGTGGCAATTTGGGCTTTAATGAAGAAATTACATCACAAATACATGTATATATAATGAAGTTCACAGAGTATTTGACAAGATCAACTTATCATATAGGAAAAGGCGGTCACAGAGAAGGAGGTGATGCATCGAGAAGAGGTGGACACCCTCACACAGGAGTGGCATGTGGAGAGAAAGGTAGGTGCCCCTCTGCATGCATGGATCAATGTTGTCTAAATACTGTCTGCATGTACAAACTCTTTTTTAATTGTATTTGAGGCAAACATTAAAATAATGTGGGGTTTTTTTCACCCCTCGATCCTAATTTTCAAAATTGGGTAGGTAGGAAAATGAAATTATTTTATTGTTCAATATCAGAAGAATCGTATTTCTTTGACAATAATATTGCCTTAAAGGTGGTTTTACAATGTGGTATTATAATTATTATTATATAAAAAAATTACAATAAAAGTTACATGACTGTATACATGTAATTGCCTTGGATGATAAAAATATGGGGCCCATTTTACTAACCTAAGTAAGATTTAAGATTTTTGTGATAAACAAATTGTGATGCCTAGAAAGATTTCATTTGCGCAGTATTCTTTCATATTTTAAAAAGATACTATTTACAAGGCTAGTTGAATTTTTGTGTGACTTTTTTGTATTTTTTTAGGGCTCGCGAAAGTTAGTAAAATGATGTAAGTGAAACACTAAATGAATTTCCGGGCTTTCTGACATACATGTAACTTCAAATTTTACACAAAGAAGTTTGTAAACTTACAAACGTTAGTCAAACTGGCTACTGATCTCTATAATCTGAAAAAGAAAAAAAAAAGAATTAAAAAGATAGCTATTTATTGATTGATAACGAGAGAGAGAGCAATCAAACAAACACTATTTGAATGTTGGCCTGATGCAGATGAAACAATGCCGGTCATTGTTGAAGCTTCAGTTGCTACCAAGTCTTGCTTTTGGGCTCATTATACATGTACGTCTATTTTACAGTTGAATTGGTGTCACTGCGATAGGCTTTATTAGTGTTATATTCATGAAACACACCGTGTATTCAAAAAATTTGGTTATCTTTAATTACATGTGTGGCAAAGAAAATGCAATATTATCTACCATTACATTACTAAGCCTTGCTTATTAAGTTTGGTATCCAAATATTTGTTGAGTACGTAGTCCAGTGGTAGAGCAACGATCCGGATCTATAATCGGAGGGTCATGGGTTCGATCCTCCATCACGGCTATGTGTGGTGTCCTTGAGCAAGACACTTTTTTCACATATGCTTAGTACTGGTTATACCCAGGAAAACTTTAAGCGTGATTTGTATATGTTGTTGTAACTTGTTTCATAAGTGAAGTAAGGTAGATATTAAATATTAAACTTAATATTTGTTTGATGTATTTTTTAAAAAGCCGATATCAATGAAGAATAGCTTCTTTTTGCACTGGTCTGTCCCTTTATTTTAATAGTGACATTAAAATAATTGTTCATGTTTCATTTTAAATGTGTTTTTTTTATCTCAATGCCTTTTAGTTCAATATGTACACAGACATACACATTTCGAGCAAGATTTGCCTAAGTTGTAAGAAATTGTTTCACAATTGAAGTAAAATAAATACCGATAAGTTAAAACTTAAGTACGTATGCTTTAGTCTATCATGGAGTTATGTATAGATACTCACATGTATCTAAAAAACTGAACGGTACTCTAAATATAATCAAGGGACAGTACTTATCTAGCAAACTGAATGTTATTCTAAATATAATCAAGGGACAGTACTTATCTAGGAAGCTGAATGTTATTCTAAATGGTATTTTAAATATGATAAAGGGAAAGTATTTACCTTGCAAACTGAATGGTATTTTAAATATAATCAAGGGAGAGTATTTACCTAGCAAATTGAATGCTATTCTAAATATAATAAAGGGGAAGTATTTGCCTTGCAAACTGAATGGTATTCTAAATATAATCAAGGGACAGTACTTACCAAGCAAACTGCATGCTATTCTAAATATAATCAAGGGACAGTGCCTGAACAAGTCTGATTATATTTGATTTTTGTCCAGTTGATAACTCTTTGCATTCAAAATGCACCTGATGTATATCATAAATAAGGAAGCAGCTGAAGGTATGTAATTGTTAGTGAAAAAAAATAAATAAATAAAACATATGTAATAAGAACTTCGAAGCTTTTGAAAATAATATGAAGTGTTGTTTTTATGTCTGTTGATATGTGTTGGAATATGATGTTTTTATTATCATCTGAAAGCCTTATATTAATCAAACAGAAAATCTGACATTTCTTGTAATTACCATATACTCCTAAATAAATACCCCTGGGGTGTTGCGTGCTGCAGAAGAGATGCGTTTGTTTGTGCCTGAAATTTGTTTAAAAAATTTGTATGAAATGTGTAAAATGCCCTGAATCATGTTGCAGTTAATGAGCATATAGATCTCACTACGCAGTTGTGCCCCTTTTTTTGCCATGGAAGCAAGATTCTTGCACTATGTAATTTGGTTTGAAAATGTTCAAAATGTGATTTCTTGCTGCAAATGAGTAAAGCAAAAGCTGTCATAGTTTATTCTACGATAAGACATCACTGGTGTTAAAAAAAAGTAACTTTTATAGGATTTAAACAGATGCATGTATTTATGAGCATTAGAGGACTTCTTTTTTATAAAAATCTCAGGGTGTCACTGCACAAGCTGACCAACCTATTAGTTATTGTGCATTTTATGTGCAGAAACATTTCTGCTATGGAGAAAATAAATTAAAAAAGATTCTTTGTGGATTTTTTTACCATGTAAATCCTAGACTTTATTTTTATAGATCAAAGAACAACATTCAACTGTGTAGTGAGACCTATATTTTAAGATCAAACTTGAAATCTCCATGTGTATATTGGAATCAAGATGGCATTATATATTAAGATGGCCCTATTATATTCGCATAAAAATGGAAAGGGGGGATTTTTATTTTGGGGTATATGGCATGTACATCTTGAAGGACTTGATTTCCAAGCAGATGCTTTAACATTTGTAAGACATTGTTCAGTTGTTGTATATCAATGTGAGACATTAGTTAGCTTTTTTATATTATTGATATCATCAATATAATAGGAGCTAGGGTTCATTGGGGCCAAGGAAAGAGAGTATTACATAGGTGTGCTATGGAAAAACTGTAAAATCTCTTTTTATCATCTATGTTTTATATGGCTTTATTCCATTAAAATTTAAAAAAAAAACACGTGAAATCAGGCACGTGACTTGGGTCAGCATTTTCTTAATACAAGAGAAAAAACATTTAGCTGGGGCTATGACAAAATTAAGGCCAAAGGATCACAAGGTTAAAATTGTTAATGTCACACACTGGTATACAGTTGTGTATCTTGTATATTTTGTGCACATATTGTGAAACTGTATTTTTTAGTCTGTGCCATCGTTGTATGCTAAGCCAAAGTCAAGCTATGTCGCTCCTCAGGTATCATACTTTTATTTATTTTAGTTTTCATACTTCATTCGTCTTCCTCTTCCTCTCTCTCTCTCTCTGTCCATCTTGCCTTTTTTCATTAAATTTTGTTTAAAATCATTGACTTTTGCATCTCACATAGCTAAATTTTTTATATTATACACATTCAGCAAGATATATTTCAGTATAGATAAGTTTTATAAATAATAACCGGTAAATATAGTTACTTCTTTTTACAGAATCTCTAGATACATGTATCACTTTGATACAGCGATAAAGGTGTATTAAAAGATAGTGAAAAAATACTGTAATTTGTGCATGACAAGTTTATATAAAATGTGAACTTACTTTTTTTAACAATAAATCATTTGTAATTTAATAATGTGTAGTTTTATGGATTGTCTACATCAGACAGAGATGTTTGTCACAATTATGCACCTGTCAATGTTTTTCACACTACCGAGGGATGGCAGGAACTCTTAAAGGGAATTAGACCAGATTTCCTATTTGGTTGTCTTAATTCCCATTCATAGGTTTGACACCTTAGTCTAACTAAATCCCCAGGGTTATGATTATTCCAGTGTCTTAATCTATACCTGTCAACATCATCATGCAGGATATTGTTGTTGTCTAATTCCCTAGATGTGCCTCCACCACCGGCCCCCCAGGTGGGTGAATTTATTGATAGGTGCATTATTGTCTGCTTCTTGCTTCTGATGTTTCTATCTTAAAAGTTGGTCAAAATTCAGGCTGTAAATAACACAAAATTAGCATTTTATTCCTCCTTGCATGACCTCCGCCCCTCCCACCTCTTTAATATACTTGGAATGCAATATTATTTTTAAGACATAACATATATATAATTTACTCGCATTCTGATGAGAATATAATAAATGTTAAATGCATGCATCCACATATAAGGTTATCAATGGATTTGTTAGATTTTTATTGTTGATAAAACAAACTGGTATCAAAACAGATGTTACCCGCACATCATGCGAGTGGGGTGGGGGGTCATTAATTCAGTATTCTTCACACATTTACATGTATTTATTCAGACATCCAATGCTGATCTCAAGTCATCAGTTAGTTTAAAATATCTTTACATTTAAAGATGAGGAGCACATGAAAATGATCTTAACACTTAAAGATGAGGGGAACAAGAAAATGATCTTTACACTCAAGGATGAGAGGTACCAAAAATGACCTTACACTTAAAGATAAGGGGCATTAGAAAATGATCTTTACACTAAAAGATGAGGGGCACTTGAAAATGGTCTTTACATGTAAAGACAAGGGGCATTTAAAAATTATCTTTACACTTAAATATGAGGAGAACAAAAAATGATCTATACACTCAAAGATGAGAGGCAACAGAAAATGAAATTTACACTTAAAGATGAGGGGCACTAGAAAATGACCTTTACACTTAAAGATGAGGGGCACTAGAAATGATCTTTATATTTAAAGATGAGGTACACTAGAAAATGATCTTTACACTTAAAGATAAATGGCTCTAGAAAATGATCTTTACACTTAAAGTTCAGATGGGAATAGAAAATAATATTTACACTTAAAGATAAGGGGCACTAGAAAATGATCTTTACACTTAAAGATGAATGGAACAAGAAAATGATATTTACTCTTAAAGATGAGTGGCACTAGTAAATGATCATTACACTTAAAGATGATGTGCACTATAACTATCTTTACACTTAAATATTAGAGGGGACTAGAAAATGATCTTTACACTTAAAGATAATGGGCACTAGAAAATGATCTTAACACATTAAGTTGAGGCACAATAAAATTATATTTACACTTGAAAATGAAGGGCACTAGAAAATTAATTTTACATTTAAAGATTACAGTGGCACTAGAAATGATCTTTACACTTAAAGATGCGGGAAACGAGAAACTGATCTTTACACCTAAAGATGAGGGACACAAGAAAATGATCTTCACATTTAAAGATGAGGGGAACAAGAAAATGATCTTTACACTTAAAAATGAGGGGCACTAGAAAATGATCTTAACACTTGGAGATGAGAGGAACAAGAAAATAATCTTTACAATTAAAGATGAGGGGCACTAGAAAATGACCTTTACACTTAAAGATGAGGGGCACTAGAAAATGATCTTTACATTTAAAGATTAGGTACACTAGAAAAATGATCTTTACACTTAAAGATAAATTGCTCTAGAAAATGATCTTTACACTTAAAGTTTAAAGGGGAATAGAAAATAATAGTCATACTTAAAGATAATGGGCACTAGATAATGATCTTTACACTTAAAGATGAAGGGAACAAGAAAATGATCTTAACACTTGAAGATGAGGGGCACTAGTAAATGATCTTTACACTTAAAGATTAGGGGTACTAAAGATTATTTTTACACTTAAATATTAGAGATGAATAGAAAATGATATTTACACTTAAAGATTATGGGCACTAGAAAATGATCTTTACACTTCAAGGTGAGGTGCACTAGAGGATATCTTTACACTTGAAGATGAGGGGAACAAGAATAGGATCTTAACACTTGAAGATGATGGGCACTATAAAATTATCTTTACACTTAGAGATGAAGGGCACTAGAAAATGATCTTTACATTTAAAGATTAGAGGGGCACTAGAAAATGATCTTTACATTAAAAGATTAGAGGAACAAGAAAATGATATTTACATTTAAAGATGAGGGGCATTAGAAAATGATATTTACACTTTAAGGTGAGGGTCACTAGAAAATTATCTTGGCACTTAAACATCATGGGCACTAAAATGATATGCACACTTAAAGATGAGGAGAGTAGAAAATGATCATTACACTTAAATATGAGGAGAATAGAAAATGATCTTTACACTTAAAGATGATGGGCACTCTAAGTGATCTTTACACTTAAAGATCATGTGACTAGATAATGATATTTACACTTTTTTTCCTAATGAGGGGTACCACAAAACAGAATACAGTCTTCAAACTTTGATTGGTTACATGCCAAAGTAACGGGAGGGACATGCTCCTAAACATTATATTATCTTAGCCTGGTGGTTTTAACTATCAAATTTAATATCATTAAAAAGTTGTTTTATAAATCAATTCCTTTTATCTTTATATCAATGTCATTCTTTACATTACTAATTTGTTTTGGTTTGCTCCTTTCTTCATTTCATTTTCTTTACACTCTGTTTACCATCAACACTGTAGGAATAGCATTAACAAGTGCTTCAAGTAAATTCATGAGAGCTCTATCACTGTATTTACTTCATATTTTATGTGTTAAAAAAGTAAAATTGTATCTATATATAAATATGTAGAGATTACAGCAGTGATGCCTTCAGCCCTCGGTATAAGGCATCTGTGCCACATTATGATTCAATATACAAATGAAAATATCATGCTAATTGCTTTATTTGAGAATTATAATGTTATGTTAAATGTTTCTCTTGAGAATTATATAGCATGCTGATATTGGACAATCATATGCTAATTGTTTCTCTTGATATCATATGACATGCTGATATTGGACAATCATATGGTAATTGTATCTTTAGAATCATAATATTTATGACATGCTGATATTGAAAAATCATATGCTCATTATTTCTTGAAACATATGGCATGCTGATATTGGACAATCATATGCTAATTATTTTTTGAAACATGTCTTGCTTATTTTGGACAACCATATCCTAATTGTTTCTCTTGATATCATATGACATGCTGATATTGGACAATCATATGCTAATTGTTTTTTGAAATATATGGCATGCTGATATTGGACAATCATATGGTAATTGTTTCTTGAAACATACGGCATGCTGATATTGGACAATCATATGGTAATTGTTTCTTGAAACATACGGCATGCTGATATTGGACAATCATATGGTAATTGTTTCTTGAAACAAATGGCATGCTGATATTGGACAATCATATGGTAATTGTTTCTTGAAACATACGGCATGCTGATATTGGACAATCATATGGTAATTGTTTCTTGAAACATACGGCATGCTGATATTGGACAATCATATGATAATTGTTTCTTGAAACATACGGCATGCTGATATTGGACAATCATATGGTAATTGTATCTTGAAACATATGGCATGCTGATATTGGACAATCATATGGTAATTGTTTCTTGAAACATACGGCATGCTGATATTGGACAATCATTTGGTAATTGTTTCTTGAAACAAATGGCATGCTGATATTGGACAATCATATGGTAATTGTTTCTTGAAACATATGGCATGCTGATATTGGACAATCATATGGTAATTGTTTCTTGAAACATATGGCATGCTGATATTGGACAATCATATGGTAATTGTTTCTTGAAACATATGGAATGCTGATATTGGATAATCATATGCTAATTATTTCTTGCAACATGTCTTGCTTATATTGGGCAATCATATGCTAATTGTTTCTCATGATATTATGGCATGCTGATATTGGACAATCATATGCTTATTGTTTCTCGAAACATATGGCATGCTGATATTGGACAATCATATGCTAATTGTTTCTTGAAACATATGGTATGCTGATATTGTACAATCATATGCTTATTCTTTCTTGAAATATATGGCATGCTGATATTGGACATTCACATGCTAATTAATTATTGTTTCTCTTAAGAATCAGATGTCATGCTGATTACTTTATAATTGAGAATTATTGTATGCTGTTTTATATGATGATCATTTACATATGCATGTTTTTTCATATGAGAATCATATGTGGCCCAACACCTTTCTACATTGTACCAGCTGATACATATCTGACTGCAATCTCTGCCAGGGTGTATTGTATAATGCTCTATTAACTGATGTCATCATCTCAACTTTTGCATGATTCTTGCTATATCAAGTTACTCGCGCAATTGACAAAACCAGGACATGACAGTTCGATATTATTTTGTTTGTTTTTGTTAAGATAATAAGACATAGAATTGGTCAATGGCCATTAATCAATGAACATTTCCCATTAATTTTTACTTAATAGTTTTACTACAATATCTGATAATTTTGCTTCAATAGTATTTTGTTTTAGTTTTTGACTAACCCTGAATTCTTCGAAATAATAATTATAATTGGCCAGTCACAAAATATTAAATAAGTGCACGCATTTGTATGACATCTTACGGCAAACCTTACATGAACCTAACGGCAACGTGAAATCTCCCCAGCAAAACAAAATCGTGCAACCAATGAAATGCAAAATGATCCTTTTTAGCTCCGCCCAGCTGTAAATGTTTTCATTGGGAAATGAAATGCAATTAATCTATATAGTTTATTTAGGCAGATTGCAGTAAAAATGTAAATATTGAATTATGATGTCACAGTCTTTTGTTTGATGTCTCTAAGGTTCTGATGTTTGGTGATCCTGATGTTTGGTGATTCTGATGTTTAGTGGTTCTGATATTGGGTAATTCTGATGTTTAGTGGTTCTGATGTTTGGTGATTCTGATGTTTCAGGAATTGTTACATCATAACCAGTTGACCATGGATGCTGTCCAGTCAGGGTTTGGCTCCGGGGACATGGGTCAACAGGTCATTATACTGACCAAGGAGATTGAGAACTTGAGAGAAAAACACCGGTATGTGAAGAATTTTCAGTAATTGATGGATTTCTGAACATGAAGTCTACAAGTGAGGTTATTTCATCTCGGACTACAGTACTCATGCCTGAGGTAGCAGATGCAATTCGCCACTTGACCTCAAAGCAACACTCTGTATCGATTCAAAGGACATTGCGTCTCGTTACCATTCGTCTCTCACAGCTGCTTCAAGTGGGAAAGTTATCAGTTACTTGCAGAGATGGGGGTGTGCTCGAGTACTGGTTAACCTTCCAGGATCCCAGGAAAAAGTGGTTAGGTTAACTGATCATCTTGTAGCCCTGGATGGCATAAAAATGATGCTAAATATTTCATCAAAAACAACACCAAGTACTGGTTGTACCTAAGAAACTGGCTTGAGAGAGATTCACAAATACTCAGCAGTCAGACAATAATAAATTGATATAAGGTCATAATAAAGTGACTGCTAGATTGCCTACCCCCTAAATATCATGCCGCCCCGACCCTTTTTATTTTCATTAAAAAAAACATAAAAAAAAATAAATAAATAAAATCCTCTCGCCCTCCCCATTTTTAAGTAAATTTGGATGATAATCTAGCAATTAATTTATTATATTGTATAATAAATTGATATAGATAAAAAGGGTGGGATTTAAAGCAGGTACTGGTAGTTTACCAGAGATGATTGCCAAGACAGGTTTCATATAAAAAATAGGTTGTTATTGATGATAAATCTTAGAAAAATACTTAATTGTCATGAAGTAGGTAATATGTCACAGTTAACCAAATTACATGGATACTTAATAATTAACAAGTTAATAAAATGTGTCATGGCTAAAAATTTAATGTATCATGGTTATAATTGTTTAAGTAAATACTTCCTGGTTATAAATTTAAATGAATATTTCATGGTTATACATTTTTAAGTAGGTAAATATTTCCTGGTTAAAAATTTAAATGAATATTTCACAGTTATAAAATTTTACGTAAATATTTCCTGGTTATAAAATTAAATGAATATTTCATGGTTATAAATTGTTAAAATGAATATTTCCTGGTTATAAATTTAAATAAATATTTCCTGGTTATAATTTTTTAAATGAATATTTCCTGGTTTTAAATCTAAATGAATATTTAATGGTTGTAATCTTTAAAATTAATATTTCCTGGTAGTAAATTTAAATGAATGTTTCCTGGTTATAAATTTAAATGAATATTTCCTGGTTATAATTTTTTAAATTAATATTTCATGGTTATAAATTTTCACATGAATATTTCATGGTTATAACTTCTGTATGTTAAATATAATCCATACCAGGTTGGAGCTAGCAGAAATCCGAGGCCAACAAGACATGAAGAAATCATTTCTACCCCAACCTCTGATTGCATCTCCACAAGCTGGGTCATACGATCCTGAGGAACCAAGTCCAGAACTACAGTTCATTAATCTTCAGGTAAGAATGACAACACTGTCACATCTCCTTCCTGATTGATATACAGTAAAAACAGTTTTGTATTGATTTCTAGAATTGTTTTTATCTCTTGCTGGGTGAGCGGTCTGTCCAGTGGATTTTATGTTGGAAAGTTTGCCAGTAACAGAATGATAATGATAACTCATAAAAACGTGACAATAATCTGGAATTCTGGGTCCGCACCTGGCTCATGTTTCACCAACATATTTAAGTATATACTTAAAAATGTCATAGGTTCGAGTCCTGCTCGCTCAAAAAACATTATGTGACAGAGTTCACCAGTTACTTGCGGAAGGAAGATGGTTCTATTCAGATTCAATCTGAGGTCTTCCACTACCAATAAAACTGGATATGCCATAAATTATAAAACCTAGATGTGCTAACCCCATATCAGAGAAAAGCATCCACTTGATTCTGATTTTAGATTGGTTCCAGAACATAGGCAATTTGTTTCATTGGCATTACATGTAGTTAAACAATATTTACATAACCAGTAAAAATTAAGTTGAGTTTTTTATTTATTTAAGTAAAACTTAAGAAAATTGTGGTAAAACAGAAGCTTGGATGTAAACTATAAGAGACCACAGTGGTGGTATAGAGGTAGAGCATCTGCCTCGCATGCAGAAGGTTGTGGGTTCAATCCCCGGGCAGGTCATACCAAAGGCTTGAAAAAATGGTACTAGAAGCTTCCTTGCTTGGCACTTAGCATTTAGAGGACAGGTCTAGGTCTGGTCGGCCTGGTGTCAGTTTAATATAAATGGGTGGGGTAACATTCTATGTGTATATGGCATGATAATCAAATCAGGCAGCACTCAGCTTGTTGTCTCAAGTAGACTGAAAAAGTTGTTGAAAGCGACGCTTAACACCATACAACAAAATAAACTATTAGAAAAGACTGCCATCTGTTGATATGAATCCTTCATTAATTTCAATCAAAGTTTAATACAAATAGTTGGTGATGTTTTGAACATGACACAAATCAGTCTATTGATATTAAACGTGAAGTTGTCAGCACTGAAAAAAATGCACCTTTTTTTCAATTTTTGCTTTTTGATTATTTACTTTCTTTTCTCTCAAAATGAAATGTATAAGTTTTTCAATACAATTCCTACAAAATAAACTAAATTATGGATTGTTTATATAGGCTCAAGTTTCCCAGCTTCAGGGAGAGCTTGCTCAGAGTAAACTTCGCGAGAAGGAGCTAGTCAGTAAGGTAAACAAACCTTTATTATCTTTATAAACATAGTTTATTTATAACATGGTCCTAATACCACAGCAGAAGTCTAATGGCAGAGTGGCCATCTCGCATACGGATGGTCGTGGGTTTAATCCCCGGCCGGGTCATACCAAAGACCTGAAAAGTGGTACTAGAAGTTACTTCAGTTGGTGCTCAACATTTAAAGGATAGTTCTAAGTTTAATTGGTCAGCTCTATGTCAGTACAATGTGATTGATTGTGGTAACAAACTATGTGTCTGCGGTATGATACTCAAACGTGGCAGCATTTAGAATATTGTCTCGAGTACACACAGTCTTGATATTACTGAAAAGATGTCAAAAGTGACGCTCTACCCTATGGATAACAACAACAAAGTTTAGGGAGTGTATTATTATATATCATAAAATATTTCAATTTTCATGTTAGGATAATGTTCAGGTAGTGGTACTGGTGATACGTTACATTAATGTTTCATACTTCTGTTAGGTCAATAGCATATGAATATCACACTCGTGGGAGGGCAATAGTAACAATGTGATTATTACCTGAGGCAGCATTATTACTATCATCCTCTCGTGAGTGTGATATTGATTTCATTATATTGAAACCCTTTCCGGTTGTTTTGACATTGTTTACATTTTTATCTTGTCTTTTTGAAAAAAACAAAGAGCTATTGTCATGACCCTGGCATTGTCGGCATTATCGTTGTCCTCGTCAGCGGCTGGTAAAAGTTTTATGTTTAGCTCAACTTTTTCTCTGTTTCTGAACAAACAACTCAAGTTACGGTGACTAAACTTCATAAACTTCATTGACCTATTTAATGGACTTTCCTGCCCAGGCCCAACCAAGACACCCAACCTGCTGCCCATTTTTTTTTTCTTCTTTTTTTTTTCTCTTTTAAATTTGTTCTGTATCAAATCAAATACTTTGCCCCATTCCAACTTTGTTACTGACCCAAAGACCCAACCCATAACCCCCAATCCCCGTCCATTTTTTTTTTTAATTTTGTTTTGTATTAAATCAGATACTCTGCCCCATTTCAACTGTGTTACCTACCGAAAGACCCTCACCCATACCCACAACCCACACCCATCCCCGCCAATTTCTTCTTTTTTTTTAAATTTTGTTTTGTTTTAAATTTAATACTATTCTGCCCCTTGTTACCAACCCCAAGACCCCACACCCCCTCCAATTGTTTTTTTTTTAAATTTTGTTCTGTATTGAATTAGATACACTGTCCCTTTTCAACTTTGTTACCAACCCCAAGAAACCCCCCCCTTCAACTTTTTTTATTGTATTTAAACTGCACAGCCCTGTTTTTTAAACTTTTGCACATACACCGCCACATCCACACCCAGATTTTTTTTTAAAAAAACTGTATTACCGGTAAATTAAATACATTTCAACTTAAGTACTGGCTAGCTAGTCTTAGCCAGACATAGACATAGTGTATATTCTGCCCTAATAGTCCTACTTGCACATACCTGTATCTACTATTTTACTAATATGAAAGATGGTTACATTCATACAGATATATCTGTTTTTCTGATGGTACATTATAATATACTGTTCTGTGACAAGGCTAAAATAGTCGAGATAATGCTGTTCTTCGACATCTCCATTTTTTTTTTGAGATTTTTTTTTAATTTATTTTATTTTTTCAGTAATAGTATTGATTTTTTTAACTAATCACCATAATGCTTAAAAAGTTTACTTCACTGACTTTGACATATGCAATAGATACTGAAAAAAGACCAGTGTCTGCACCCGCTTGCAGTGCTCTTGTAAAACATAAATCAATGAAGAGAACGCTTTACTTATAAATTTTTATATGCATCTGTCTTCATTAATATTAGGAGCCATAAAGATTCCGCGGAAAAACTGAACAGTTTTCCTGCACAGTTGATAGTAAATAAAACTATCACCTTAAAACTATCACATGTTTGTAGGAATTAAACATGATTTACTAGAGATATAGTATTTGCTTTAGCTTAGAAATTTTGAAAATTGTTGATATTCAGTTCACTGGTGAAATGGACCTTACTGGTCTAACCCTAAATGTGACCATTTTACAAAGATGAGGGGTAACAATACCCACCCTTAGAATGAAGACTATTTATCTTTATAATATACATGTATTGTGTGTTTTATTGTGTATTCAGTTTGAAGACAGACATCATTCCAACAGCTATGGCGGGCCTCCCAGCCCTGGATATTTTACTGATGGGTCACCGTCTGGACCCCTGCTTACAGAGCCTACACAACTAGAGGTATATCCTGTAACATTGATTATGACCTGTAACACTGATTATGACCTTAGTTTATTAAAATCATAACTATTTTAACATTGGAGTAATAGAACGGCTCCTTGATTCAGCAGAAAATAAAGGAATCTGGGAAAATACTTTTTTTTTTAGATATTCTCATTTATTACAGCTTGATTTTGAAGTAAGCTATGAGCTTTTACAAATCTTTCTCAATTCTTTTTTTTTTTTTTTTATTGGTAGAACCAAACCATTCTACCAAGCTGGGTTTGACGTGACCTCTGCTGACTTGATCACTAAGTGTAATTTCAGTCCTATACTCATGACTGTTTTGTTTACCATTTATATTTTATATAACAAAATTGGTTTACTGTCTTCTGGGAATAGCTTGACACTTTTCTAGCACCAGCATTTTATGAGCCATGCATTTCATCCTGTTCCTAACATAAGAAAGAAACATTTCACAATGGTAATATAGCAGCTATCCTTATCTAGTATGTGAGAAAAGGTTTTCTTGCACACCAGAGAAGGATATCTGCATTTTTATCAGGGTTGGATATTAGTCTTTTTCCTAGGGCCAAGATTAAATTCTCGTGCTGTAGCATAACACCATTCATAAAAATCTCGTGCTATAACATATTCATTCATAAATACTACGGTATCCTTGCACTATAAAAAAATAAACCAGAATAAAAACCTTAAAATATCACATAGCAAAACCTTAAAACTGCTAAAACAGTCCCTCAGGTTGGAATTTTCCATCCTCACGTCAAACCCATGAAAGATACTTATAATCTCACCCACCCGTCCAATGTGACCAGTATTACATGTATACCTGATCCAGGAGGCAAGTTTGAAGCTTATTTAAGCTTGATTGGGAAGTAAGCACAAGATTTTTATTCATGAATTTTTTTTTTTGAGAGGCTATCAAGTAAAACCTGGGATCGAACATGTAACCACTGACTTTGGCTGTCAACATTCTATCCACTACACTACTGCCTTGTTAATTGGCCTGACATGAGAATGACTATGGCTTCACCCACTGGTCATGTGGTGTTGTTTGTCCATGTAAATACAATGGAGTGTTAACCTAGCAACTATCAGCTTGTCTATGGAAAATGGTGGCACTGGAAGCAGTATTGATCGCTGATTGGATTATCGACTTGTTTGATTGACAGGCTGAAAGTAGGTCATTTGAATTTCAATATACATACATGTATAAATAAATGTGATTTTGTTCCATTTCAGTACCTCAGAAATATCCTCTACATGTATATGATGGGTAAACAAACCAAGGTTGGTATTTACTTACATTTTTCTGATGCTTCCTAATTGATTGATTGATTGATTGATTGATTGATTGATTAGTTGATTGATTGAATATTTAAAATAAAGTTCTATGCCATTGATGGCTAACAGACGATCAGTTTACCTAATCACTCTTTCCTGGGATCTTGAGTAAACATTTTTGGGCATATGATACTCCAGTGTGGCTATGCTTATAATATTGTCTCATTAATACACCATGACCATGAAGGCTGATGACAAGTCAGTGATAAGATGCTCAACTTGTTATCCTGGGGTCGTTAAGCCAATACTCTGCTTTTCAACTAACTTGCAGACATTTTATTGAGACTTAAAACTTTCATTTAAAGATGGTGTATAAAAAGTTGGGCTTAGGCCATAATAAATTAATTGCTAGATTATCATCCCCGCCCGCCCTCTAATTTTCATGCCGCCCCGACCCTTTTTATTTTAATAAAAAAAACAACAAACAAACAAAAAACATAAAAAAATTTAAAAATAAAACTAAAAAATAGAAAATAAAATACTCCCGCCCTTCCCGTTTTAAAGAAAAAAAATTATGATAATTTAGCAATTAATTTACAATGACCTTACATATATCTGTGTCTTGCATTTGTTCCGGAATATTAACACTTCTTTAGTGATATCACCAACAATAGGGTGTGTTAGAGGAGGAGTGGGGGTGGCAACTGTTGGGGAACATACTACATGTTTTTGCTAACCAACCAACTTTAGATACACCAAATGAATATTGAGCTCAAGAACCATTTGTCAGAAATAAAACAAAACATGTTGTCATCCATTTCAGACTTTATCTAAAGTGATTGGTACAATTGTGAAGTTTTCAGAGGATCAGATGAAACAACTTATTGCCAAGGAAGAAAAATCAGTGGTGAGTAATGTTACAGTAGATACAAATATTCCAGTTTAAACACATTACTGATGATATGTCACAACCAGTTTTTTTTGGTGGAGGAAGATGCTGTAGCAAAATGACCAAGGGCCGACAACTCAAGAGGGTTGAATACAAGAATACACAAAGTAAAATTTACAATTTTCATTTTACTTGAATAAAATTATGAATATACAATTATACAATATATACAAATTAAAGATAATTACTCAACAAAAAAACAACAGCTGGTTTAAAAAGGTTCTATGATGGTATTAACACTTTTTTTACACAGTTCTATCTCCTACGTTCCATAATCTTTATGCGATCCAGACTGCTTATATCATATGAATGTTAAAACTAATTTTAAAAATGCACTAATATGGTATTTAAGATACTACTACCGTGTCCGGATTATTGTAGGTTTAGCATCACTCGTCTCTTGTGGCGGTGGCTATATAAACTGGGTTATCTTCCCTAGAACTCCATACTGAGTATCTGGCTTTACATCGTCTCGTACCGACTATCGACCGTACTCCGACGTCAGGTCCATCAAGTCGTCCATATGACGATTATGTGGGTTGCTGTCCTTATGACGGTACTACTACCAGCTGACTTCCTGTCACGTCTAGATACGTCGTTGACGTAGTGGACACATACCTCGCTTAAAACAGCTACAAAATATATATAAATTCAGATTTGCTAGTTACTCAAATATGTAATGACATGGCGTCTATTACTTACCATTTATCAATTTCATGGTATTTTTATCAATATATGGTAACAGTGCATTCAATTATTACCATCTAACAGGTTCATGGTAGATTTATCAACATATTATAACAGTGCATTCAATTCTTAACATCTAACAGTTTCATGGTAGATTTATCACTATATGATAACAGTTCATTCAATTCTTACTATCTGCAGTTTCATGGCAGTTTAAACAACATCTCATAAACGACCTTCCGTCAGTCTCAAAGTAGCAAATATATCTCTACATAATATCTCATTTATAATATAAATTACTGACCAATTCTGTATCTATTCACATTGTGAATATTAGAATAAGCATCAACAAAATTTAATTACACATATCAATCAATTCTTACATTGTGAATTTCAATACTTCATCGTAAACACAATATCAACAGCTCAAAGTAGGTTCTCAGATTCCTCGGCCTATATTCTAATATAACATTTCTCAATACCGTGGATGTGTATTAAATTACAGACATTATCGTCGGAATGGATATGAACAATTTATATCACTTAACTTAGATCTGATTTTATAATACATCAAAATATATCTATTAGACATTTAAATACAACATAATATAAAATTCACATACCCATCTGCCGTTATGTACTGGAACAGTAACATGCTCAATCCTTTTCATCACGCCAATTCCAAAGATGTTTTGCTATACTGGATAGTTTCCCCATAGCACAGTCAGAATATATAGCAAAACAGTCCACATACCTTAGTGAATTTCGTGCAAATCATGAAACAACAAACATTTCAATATCATACGATGTGGATTTTATGCTTTTAGGCAAATGTAAACTTAAATTAGTTTTATGACAAATAAACCCGTTTAATTATTCTTAATACTTAATGGAATTTGATGAACTAAACTTCAAAATGATTTATTCCTTAATCAAAAAATGAAATGTAAAAAGAATTTAAAAACGTTACTCCTATCGAGCTATAGATACATTCTAACAATTCCATGCTTCCAGTTCTAAATATAGCCTATATCATTACAATGGACACATACTAGCCGACACTACTAAATTAGACCACAACAGCCTAACTATTTTGTTACAGATGCATATACAGGAATCTGAGTAGAACCACCTTTCTTGCACACGGGGTAAAGATATCATTTATATCTCACCCTAGGGCCGAGATAAAATGCAATGACATTAAAACTCTTTTATGATGTAACATAAAAAATGTATGACGTAAATCATATGATTAGAAGCAACTGTTGTAAAAATGTAATGATATCCGTAAATAAGTTTAAATGAATATTAAATATGTTTGGTATACAAAAGAAAGAATAATTCATGGCCTTTTTGGTTCAGGTAGATATTCCGTCCCTTGGGATAACTGTTTTTGCGGTAACAAGCTGCTGAAAACAGTTATCCCTCGGGACGAAATTTTCTATCCGAGCCTCAAACCCATTTAAGATTCTTATACTCTTACACAGGTAACAGGCAAACTTTCCCATGTAAAATGTTTGGACTGAACTAGGCTTGAACCCACAGCCTTGCACAAATAACTGATCGAATCCCCTTCCGACCACAGTCTCCATGATGATTGATATACAACATTACATCTCATTATCATTTGTCTTTCACTGCTGATTCAAGTAAGAAAGTTATCAGTTACTTGCGGAGTCGGGTGCGCTCGAGTACTGGTTAACCTTCCAGGATCCCAGGGAACAGTGGTTAGGTTAACTGATCATCTGTTAGCCCTAAACTGTATGGCATAAAAATGACACTCAATATTCAATCATCCAACAATCTCATATAAAGTGATTGCTTGAACCCTATAATCTCAGAGGTGAGAGGTTATGTGATTTGGGAGTTGGCGTTAGACTACTTGACCCTGGAGGACCCTCTGTATAGAAGTTAACTCCCTTCTTTCACTATCTTTATTAACCCATGTCAGGATTTTAGGTTGAGAAAATTCCCAATCTCAAACTTAGATTTAGTTTATACTAATGTATTTTAGCTCGATTCCGATGAAAGCTCAGAGCTTATATGAACTGTTTGAGCGTGCTTCCTGGGTAGAGCCAGTACTGAGTGTTGTTTTATGAGAGGCATCGGGTTGAGCAATGGATCAAACCCGCAAGCTCTGGCGTGAGCGTCCAACACTCTATCCATTAGGCTACACCCCCATTTTAATTTAATTTAAAAAAAACTTAAATTTAAATTTGTAATTTTCTTAGATTTTTGTTGTTAGATTTTGTATTAAATGAGTGTGTGCCAACACATACACCGGGTGTATGTAATACCCTTTTATTACATTTGTTCAGCTTAATTCATCTATCAGCTACAAAAAAAATCAGAAAAAAATTAATATATTTGTTATTTTCTTTTTTGTTTTCACTGTTATTGTTTGTTTGTTTTTGAACTTAATCTGTACTTTCTTATATTCCAATTTAATTGAACAGTTTATTTGTTATTTGAAAATGTGTGTGTGTCACTTTCTTGCATTCAGTTATCAACTCTCTTTGTTAATGATTGTATCGTAAACTTGTCAGCCAACTTGACATTGCTATGTCAAATAATTTGTTTGTGTACACAGATTCTGTTTCTATATGCAAATATTAGATAACGATATTTTGGCAACTGTCAATAACGACTTTAGTCATTTACCAATGTCATCAGTTGTATTTTGTTACTATTTATAGTAACAAATGTAACAAATACATTCATTAACCTGTTAACAAAGGTGTTCACTTACATGTATATATGTCTTGCCAAAGGTCACATAATAGTGTATGTTGAAATGTGTTCATTCACAATATCATAAATATGAGATTTGTTGAGTTCTAGGAGGTAAAGTGATCTTGGACATTTGTTTTGAGGTCATAGACCTCTCACAGCTGAGATAATTAATGGTGTTTTTTTATTCTCATACACGATTAATAGTATAATAGTACATTTATTTTGTTATCTCATATGTCTTAGTCATAAGTGAGTTTAACTATCAAACCAGGGCTTGTGAGTTCGAATCCTGGCTTGGGCACAGTCCCCACAATGATTTATATATGACATTGCATCCCATTGTTATTTGTCTCTCACCACTTATTCAAGTGGGAAAGTTATCAGTTACTAGCAGAGAACTGGGTAACCTTCAAGGATCCCAGGAAAGAGTGTTGGCATAAAAATTATATTCATTTATCTCATATTGGCTTATATTAACAGACAGACCCTGGTTTCTTTCATATTTTTTTTATGTTCACATCTGAGGGTTAATTTCCCCAATGAATGAAATTGTCCTATAAAAATATGACCTACGAATTGAATTAAAAACCTGTTGCGTATTTTCTTCTTCAAATATTCAGTTTCATAGGGCATTTTAACCTAGTTTTCTATTATGATGATAACAACTAACACCTAAATGTAGACTTTAACTCTTACATTTATCCATTCTGCAGCAACTCTGAGGACAAGGTTTGAAATTTCTTACTTTTTTACTATGAAATAGATAGGTTATTAGCCTCTCTGTAGGTTATTAGCCTCTGTAGCTTCATACCTAACTATCTTGTCCTGCAGACGAAACTTCTGGGAATTTTGTCCCTTTTATGCTTTACTATTTATTCATGGTGATGGTTTGTTTGAGAATCATTCCCTGTTCCATTCCACAAATGATTAATACATTATTGGATTGGTTTGTTCTTCTTTAGCATGCTTTTTGTTATTGGCTCCCATTTGAAAATATTTTGTATTCATCTGACATTGTATTTATTGTGGTATACTGGTACTTGGTGTTTTGCGAGGTAAAATAGGGGAGAATAATTCAATTGTATTATAATCAAATTTATGTAAACCATTTTATCTAAATTATTTATTTGTTTTTGTTTTTGAAGTTAAGGAAATACATGTAGTTTTAGAGCATACACTCTTTCGTTAATTCATTCATTCTTTCACATTCATTCATTCATTCATTCATTCATTCATTCATTCATTCATTCATTCATTCATTCATTCATTCATTCATTCATTCATTCCATCACCGTTCATTCATATCATTCTTCATTATTCATTCCAACAATAACAATATGACACATTTAAAATATTTTATACACAACAGAAAAATATTATCCTAATTCCCTCTAGATGTAGTACATTAATATTATTGTATTAGCTCCATTAGACACGTAGGTCTTCAATTAATACAATCAAAGTGGTAGTTTCCACTTTGGATGATGATAAAACTATTCAATTTGTTCCAGTTCAAGGGATGGTAAGGAAATCAAATTATATTTTAATTTCAAATGTTTAAGGTATTCCTGAGAAAAATGTTCAATGCGATTCATCAAAAAAGGGATCAGTTCAGCATTTTGTCTGATTAAAGTTCAAAGAAAGCTTTTTGTTGGAAAAAAATGGAAGATTGTTAGTTTGAAGTACCTGGAGTAGCTAGAATACTTGCAGCACAGCTGCCTTGAAAAAGAAATATATAAAGTAATACATTTAACTGCAATAATTAATGCCATAAATTGATTGTTGTGTATAGGTTTATTATTAAATACCAACTGAACTTGTATTTTTAGTATTTTATTAAGCATGAAGTTGTTTGTGTTGGAGTCAGCAGTAAACTTGTACACATATTTAAGGTGCAGACAGATTCATGTTCAAAATGATTATGGTAGTTTGATATTGTGACAGATGTGTTATAATTATAGTAATTATACTAGACCGGTTAGATTGCCTGCTGTTTTAGTAGACTTTTTTATAAGCTTGTGCTTGGACATGGACTAAGTAGTTTAAGGCAACTTAAACACTTGTTTGTCTAAAAGCGAACATTGTAGGTGATCAAGATTGGATAATCTGTATCCTCAGATGCACATATTTTGAAAACATCTCAATGAGATAGATGTACCATTACAGGTAGAAAAATTCCTGATGCATTGATGCCTCGCCTTTGGTCTGGAAGGAAATTTCTAAAAAATATCTTGGAGCCTAACTTTTGGATCCAGACTTGGACTTAAAATTCACAAATTTTAAAAACTGTAATACCATTATTTTTGATACAGATCTGCATTTTATTGAAATACACTTTTGCTAAACCAACATTTGAAATACACACATATGAATATCGGTACAATGTATGTTATAAACAATAAAAACATTTTTCTTTTGTTTCAGAGCTGGTTACCTCAGTGAAATTTTGTAGATAGCTTCATTATTAGGAGAACTTTGATGGACAGAAAATTGATTTGCGCTGAAATATACAGATCACTGTAGGAGTGAATTGATTGGTGCAGAAATATACAGATCAACATGGAAGTGAATTGATTGGCTCAGAAGTATACTGATCAATATAGGAGTGAATTGATTGGTGCAGAAATATACAGATCAATATAGGAGTGAATTGATTGGTGCAAAAGTATACAGATCAGCATGGAAGTGAATTGATTGACTCCGAAATATACAGATCAATATAGGAGTGAATTGATTGGTGCAGAAATATACAGATCAGCATGGAAGTGAATTGATTGGCTCAGAAATTATACTGATCAACATGGGTGTGACATGATTGGCTCACAAATATACTGATCAACATGGGTGTGAATTGAATGATTCTATTGAACTTGGTGAAATTAAAATCATTTACTTGTTTTTGGTTGTGAAATTTATGCTTGAACCATAACGGTTAATATCTTGCATACCTGAGATAAGAATATCTGCATTTTTACCGGGGAGAGATTTTCTATCTACACATAGGGCTGAGACAAAATTCTTGCACTGTGCCATTGGTGCTTGAATCATTTATGACGTAAAGTATAAAAATATATGATGTAAATTGTATAACTTGACATCTTAAAAACGATGGAAGTAAAAATATAATAATGATAACTAAAGTTCGATAATTATTCAATATGATTGATATGCAAGGTATTGACTATTTAACAGAATTTTCAGTACAGATAGAAAATTCCATCCCTTAGGATAACTATTAACGTGAGAACTTGGCAGAGCCTCCTTCTCGCCAGAACAGTCATTCTTTAGGACCGAACATCAAACCTATGTATGATTCTTATAATCTATTGTTAATGGCTTGTGTTGATATTGTTCATATATATAACAACTGTGTTGTGGCCGTTAGAGTTCATTGACTATTTCACAATATCAGTCATAAAGAAATATTTTGTTATAACATTTTCAAAGTGTATAAGGGATCAAGTCCATTTCTTTTCCATTCATCATTTTTTTTATTTACTTTCGCCTGTTGCCATATAAATATAAAACTACTTTCATCTGTAACCAATTTATAAAACTTTAATCATCTTCATTACCATTATTGTTTTGCGCTTAGCTATCACAATAAAATGTGACTGTCGAGATGTTAACAGTTGCAAACCTTAATTTTTCTTGATATTGTCTGGTTTTCCCCCTGGATATGTTCAGTGATTGTTGGTGATATTGTTTTGGGCTTTATTTGTGTAAATTTCTTTTGATTTATTGTAGGAGTAAATTTTTTTTTTTCTGGTTTTATACAAGCAGAAAGAAGATTTGTGCATTCTATTTGACAGAAACAAAAATGAATATAATCATTACAGTTCCAATTCTTTATTTAAGATACATGCGTGATTTGACATTCTTTAAACATGCATAGAAATAGAAAAAAATGTCATTAATCATTATAATTCCAATCCTGATGACAAAATATATTTTTAGTAGTTTCAGATACCCCATCAAGTGAAATATATGAATACAAATTTAACTTATCTGTTGCATAGTAAGCTTAGGAATACTTAACTAGAAAAGTAAAAAAAAGTATAAAATCCAACTCGAGAGTTTTTATTGAAAATTAAAATAATGGCATTATCCAATGGAAATGCTTCAAATACATATATGAAGTGAGAATGTAATTATTGAAAAATGAAGCATTTAATCCCAGATGACACTTTCTCGCATACGGTACTCAGTAATGCAATTTCACTGCTGTAAGATACTTCCCTCTTAGAATAAAATTAGATAAAAGTCTGGCATTTATGAAATGCTACTGCCAGAATGTTGAGAATATACAAATGTATGTGTAGAAAAATGAGTACATGTACCTTAGTTGTATGCAAGGAAAAGAACCAATCATAAGTATATGCTTAAGGTAATGTGATTGCAGCCCTCGGTGTCATTGATGCAATACAAACCTTGACAGAGCCCCAGTTGCAAGAAAACAGTGAAACTGGGTAATGATAAAAAAATGAAGTCTTGTTCCAATAATGATATAGAAACCTGGTTCCAATAAAGCATGAAACTTGGTTCAGATAAAAACAGTAAAATATGGTCCAGATAAAACTGTGAAACTTATATTTATTTCAATAAAAACGAGGAATTTGGTCCCCCATAAAAACAATGAAGTCATGGTTTGGAATATCATTATCTAAATCTTATAGCCATGAAATATTTCTAAAATAATAAACCTCCATATCGAGCCAAAATTATCTAAAAAAAAGTTAAATACTCTATATCATAACATGTATATTAAATATTTGCTTAATTTTTCTTAGTATTCTAAACTTAGTGTTGTTACTCCAGTGTTTTTATTATACTTAAGAGGTTTTTGCTATTTTGATTTTGTTGGTAGACAATGTATTCAAATCAACTATGAAAGAGGCTAAGCTACTTTTTCCTTTAATTCGCAACTTGTATAATAAAAGGCAAATTGTTGATACACCTGTAAAGTTGTTTACATATTTAAGTGGGGATGAAGATGATAAAGATTTCCAAATAAAGGAGACCAAAGCAGCTTTGTACATAATTAACCGAGTTCCTTTTAGACCAGCTGTGCACAGTTGAGAATCTGACTATCAATTCAGGGGTCGTGAGTTTGAATCCTCACTCGGCCATATTGATTGGTACAATGTTTGTGTTCACCCAATGCATTGAATTTGTGTATGCACTTAGTTAAACTTATAAAAACAGTTTGTGAGAATGCTTGCTATTACAGATAATATAGTATGTTAAATTATTTAAAAAAATATAATTATGAAGAATTATAGTAAATTATGATTAAATGACAGTTTGTATTTATTGTAAATGTGCAATATTGTGCTTTTTATGTATGCATTTATGTCATATTAAAGTACTAGCTAGTGCTTTTGTTTATGATACATTTTGATTCTATAGAAATTGCATATGGAATGTAAAAATAACATTAAACTGAAATGTGTGTATATTATTGATAATGAACATATTGGTTGTACATTTATTTATTTTGTATAAATGTATACTAATCAAGGAATACATATACATGTTTTGTCCATATATGCATGCCTTACATCTCAGAGGCTTAAAAAGGAGGACTTTTTAAGGTCATAGGTTTAAGTCATGCTTGCTCCAAAATCTTGATATGAAAAAGTTTGCCAGTTACTTGCGAAGAACGATGGTTCTACTCGGATTCATTCTGAGGTCTCCCTCCACCAATAAAACTGGATATGCCATATATAAACTGCAAATGGCATTACGCACGATCAAAAAAAATAATCAAATAATAATGTAAACTGCAAAAACATATTGATGTTGATTCTTGAACCATTTAAAGATGCTTTAAATACTGATAACAATACTTTAAATAATAAGTAGTTTTGTGATGAGTCGTGGTTATATCCCAGCTGATTATACATGTATGTAGCCTGTGAGGTGTTGTTTTAGTTTAAACTGAAGTATTATACTTCGATTGTGAAACATGTTATTTCAACTTATACAAATCGCGCTTAAAGTCTTTCAATACTAAGCCTATGCAGAAAAAGTGGCTTTGTATGATATCCTACCCAGTAACATTATACAGACACCCTGCTGACCAGACCTACTACATTTTCTTAATGCTGAGGGACAAGTGAAGTAACTTCTTGTACCATATTTCAAGTCTTTGGTAAGACCCAAATGGGTATCGAACCCATGACCTTCCGAATGCAAGGCGAACGTTTTATCCCTAGACCACCGCTGCAGTCATAAGTTTTGATATTTGCATGCCTATGTTACATGTAACTACTGTTATTAAGTCTTGTTTCAACTAGAGGTATTTTGGTTTATACTTAATAACTACATATATACCATAAATTGTTCATTTATCAGTCTTTTTGTATTGTATACTCTAGTTGTTGTACTTGCACACAGAGAAAAACAGAGAGTAAAAATCATGTTAAAACTTGTCAGATTCATAAAATAATTTATTTATATAAATAAAAAATGTAATCAACAAAGCTGTAAGCTTACGTCATAATCAAGCTTAAGTAGATGACATGTTGTATGAAGCTTCTATGTGAATGTATGTGTATTTGTGCAGCACTTGTGTGCCTGAATTTATGTTGACTGTATGGTTATATTTGCAGTTTTGCTACGGTACAACTTCAAAACTGTTTATTTTACCATTCTGATACGATGTGCTTTTTTAAACAATAATTATATATACTATAACTATTATAAATATAAATTGATTGAGATATTTAAAGGGATTATATTGGCATATTACCGTCATTTCACTGTCCTAAATACACACGCTTAGCATGAAGATACACTTACAGCTTAGAGATATACGTGTCTAAAGTGTCTAAATGCATAACCTCTTTATTACAAACATCGGGTTTCTGAAGCCACGTTTTTGTTTTTGTTTACATTTGCCATTTCTAACGAACCGCATTCAGGTTTCCGATCAATCATACATTAGCATTATTTTGTGCATACTGCATACAGGAGAAGTCTGGATTAACAGCGTGTTTGTGTTACTTGCCAATATAATCCCTTTAATGCTTCTTTTGAAATCTGGTCCTCTATGGCCGAGGAGTCCAAGGTGCCATCTGAAGATCACTTACCGGGTACGTCTCACTGCTAAGGTTGTGTGTTTGAGTCCCACTTGCTCCAAAACCTTTATGTGAGAAAGTTTGCAAGTTACTTGCTGAAGAGGACGGCAGTTCTACTCAGTCTTTCTCAATTAATAAAACTTGATATGCCATGTATAGGCTGAAAATGGCAGTAAACCCCATTCCAAGAAAAAATTACAGCTTTGCAGTTCTGTAGAATTTCAAAACTTTTTATTTGACCATTCTAATATGATGTGCTTTTGAAACAATAGTTGTTAAAAAGATACATAAAAATACACACAAATAAAAATAAAGCTCTTACCTGGGTGCAGGTTCCTCATTACATGCAATTCATTTTGTTCTGCTGAAGTTCACTGGTCCAAAATAAAAAAGGCTAGTCAAGTTTGAGACATATATACATATATATATAAAGCACTACATTGAAAATCATGATATTTTTACCTTTTCAAATTTTGTTATACACCATTCACGCACAAAATGACCAAAATCAAGTGTTGATGTACTGTAAAACACCATTCATTAATTGTTACATATACCAGAGATGTAGGTGCCATTTTTTGTGTATCTTCAAAACACCAAGATGAAGAAGAATGTTTTTAATATTGAGCATTTCGCACCTCGTCCATTAATGCCCCAACAGAGATATACAAGCCACAAGATGGCTCTGGGCCATTTTTTATATAACTATACACATGTACATGTTTTAAATCAAAGAATACTCTCTCGAAACCACTGCATTGTTTTTGTTATAATTTTGCATACTACTAACTTATTGTTAATACATTTAATATTTTGCTATATTATGCAAAAAGTATAACTCCAACTGCCAAAAATTTGAAATTCAAGAGAAGCTTGCGGGTTCATGCACTCTAAATTGTAAACAAATGCATGTGGATCAGTGGTTATACGCTCTCAGCAGACTTGAGGCAGTTGACTAAAATGGTCTAATTTCAGCACACTGTACCTTTACTGACAGCTGTTATGGGCCTTTAACGTTATAGATTCTCCATATTTAAATCCAGTGGTGAGGCTCTGTCTCTTATTGAGCACTTACCTTTCATCATCAAGGTTGTGGGTTCAAATCTCATTTGGTCAAAACACTTAATGTGAAGATTTTCCAGTTACTTGCAGAAGGATGGTGATTCCACTGAGACTGTTCATCTTAGATCTTCCTCCACCAATATAACTGATTGCCTTGCATACCCTATAATTTGTTGAAAATGGCATCAGATAAGATACCCCCCCCCCCCTCCCCTCCCTCCACCCCTCTTACAAAATATATATACATTGATCCATATATTTTATAATTTCATTATGCTTTGTGGGTGTTTATGCTTGCTGTTGAATATTTTGTTGTTAAGATTAAAATTATATGAATTATTAAATAAATAAAATGTTATATTTTATTTTGTTTTTCTGTTTTATCTATTATTCAATAAATTGCATTATTGGAAATGTAATGATAACAAACATGTGTTAATATAGGGTACTTGTGTAACATTAATCAGTTTCACTATCAATTCATGGTAGCTGAAACAAATTCTTGAACTGGCCAGATCAGGTAATTATTGTAAAAGTTATGGCCATTAAAGCATCATTGAATTACACTATTTGACCTTGTTTGCTCTCTGGCATCTGCATGATAATCCATGTTGAAATTTATTAAACAAGTTGTATTATTTCTTTGTGTGTGCATTCTAACACTTGATTTTGATTTTATTTTGAATCTGCCTTATAATGATCAGATACTAACAAGTTAATCTGTAAAATCATTCCTAAGTGACCTGACGCGAGAGGGACTTAGCGAAGGGAAAGCAATTGATTCAGATGTTATGAACGCTCATGTATTCACGCAAAATCTCTAGAAATCTCATTTTCAGATAACCTAACTTCCAGAAAGTGTTACACTGATCCAATGCATCGTCACAAAATCACTAACCTCCCACAGCTAAGGTCATAGGTTCGAGTCCTGCTCGCTCCAAAAACTGTAGGTGAGAAGGTTTGCCAGTTAATTGCGGAAGGATGGAGGTTGTTCTATTCAGATTCATTCTGAGGTCTTCCTCCACAAATAAAACTGGATATGCTATGTATAGCTTGAAGTGTGTTGAAAATGGCGTTAAGCCACGTTAAAAAAAAAAGAATTCCCACAGCTAAGGTCTTGATCTTTTTCAAGATGTTAAGAGCCAACAAAGGACATTTTAATGATTTTTAAAGAAAAGGTTTTAATTTACTTTACCAGTACATATGATACACAGATACAGAAATAACCATGTTATATCAATAGTCGTAATGTATTTCCTTTAGGCTGTAATCAAATAATTCCTATAAAGATTTTCATCCAAGATATTTTCAGCCAAGAGACGAGGTGCAATTTTATTTTTATTTTTTTGGTTTTATATGTATTTTTCAGATGTTAAAATGGAAGTGTCATATAAGTTCAGAAAGTTATTTTAAAAAATATCAATTTATTCTTTTTTTGACAATAAGATAATAAGAGATATGTTGTGGTGGGTAAAAACAGGTGTGTGTTAAGGTGATGGTGGGGTGGGGGTAGCGTGGATGAAAATCTAGGAATTAATTTATTATAACCTTATATATGCATGTACACGTTTGATACAATTGGTTTATTTTATTCATTTATATGACAATATTAAAAACATTAAACAGATCAAAATGGCAGTAGGAACAAGGTAACAATGCGAAATTATACCTGAAAAAAGTGTAAATAAATGGTCATCAAAGTCTTTCAGTCCAACCTTAAACATTGAACACAAGTGTTATTTATTTTGGAACAAGTTCTCACAACTTACACGTCTTCCTATGTAGAACCAGTACTAAGCATATGCAGATGTGTCTTGCTCATGTATACTACACATAGCCGTGGAGGAGGATCGACGTTTAAAACATGTGCACATTAAGCAAATTGAGATCTATACAATATCAATTATTCAATTTGATATAGCATATTTAGACCCTATTGTAAATTAGTCCAAGTCGGGTTCTTGTACAAGTGATGTTCCCTTATCAGATATGAATATGTTAGCACAGATAGATTTAAACACCTCTAACTCAGCATTAGCGAGCGCAGCGTCTTTACCGAGTCTTGTGTTGTTATCAAATACGTTACTATATTCTGATTTCACTTCAAGAGCATCACCTTGGTTTGATAAACGTTTATCGTCAGATTTCCAGTCTGATATTTTCTGCTTTTCATTCGACTTTTCTGTATTTGGTTTAATGTCTTTTAAATAGTCAGTACTATATTCACCTGTTGCCAGTGTATATCTGTAACCCGATCCATTGATATCTTTCGAAACATTTAACGTAGAATTGAGAACATCGTCAACCTTTTTCCTTTTCGTCATGTATTCGTCCGTTTCCTCGTAAGATGATGCGCTGACCTTAGCTATAGTGTCGTCTCCTTTATTTGGAATTATATGTTGCGGTTTAATGCCTCGTTTTCGTTTTGCTGCTCCTGATTGGGTGCGTATTTCTGTTGCTTCTGATTCGAAGGCTTGTTTCGAGGTAGTTAACGGTTCGGGAGTGATGCAGTTATTGCAACTGCCGTTCTCAAACGTCATTTCCGGTATAGGCCTGCTGGCAGACGACACTTTTGCAAAATCTTGCATCGTCGAAATATTGTTTTCTGTTTGTTTGTTAGCACGTAAATCTAAAGGCATTGCATTTCCTGGTGGTGATTTATTCTGCATGTGAGGTATAGGGAATGCAGGATGTTCGTTAACATTGTTACCGGCGCTTTTGGTCAAATAGTGAAAGTCGTTTGAATTAACAAACATACTGCTGATGTTATTTAAAGGATCCCCACTTCCAATAGGCGAACTTCTTCTTTGTGAAGGCATTTCATCAGTATTGGGACCTCTGCGTGTCTTTACTTCAACTGGCGAATACTGTCCATTAGTCGGTAGTTCAACTTTTGGAGTCAATGGACCCTCGTTGTAGAACGACTGCTGCAATATCTTTCTGGCGGGAAAACCTCTAGCTCGCTGATTTTGAAACCAGACGTTTACTCGATCCAGAGGTATGTTAAGGCGTTCAGCTACAGCGTTTCGAACATTCATTTGTGGATTAGGGTTTTCTTCAAATAGTCGGCATAAAACGTTTAATTGAAACATAGAGAAACGCTCTCGTCTGCTGTAGGTCTCACGCGGACTGCTTCTTCTGGCGTCTGTAAATCAATGAATTTTATAATGTTTAATTATTATTTTATTTTATAAGGTTAAGTGTCAATTAATGACTTCATTTTTTTATTTTAACAGTCTTTAAACAGTTTTAGTCTTTTTACAGATATATTAGTGTCACACTATCGCCACGTATGCATAAAATTTACACGATATCAATGCGATGTCTATAAAACAAACATAATAATACACAAAATAAAAAACATGTTTGCAGTTAGAATATCTATTTCGGATTACTAAACTTAATGAAGTAATATCAGTACCTTTATATTTCTTTAAATAATATTATTTTCGTTCCGCAAAACACCATTCTTTGCTTAGTTATTATCTTTATTTTTGTCTAAGCTATATACACGTCATATAACAAAACAGCTATATGAACGTTTAAACTTGTACAAAGCCATTCTAAAAGAATTTTAAGATTGACTCATTCATTCATTCATTCTTTATGCATATCAATGTAAAGCACAATTATTTTACACGATAAAGTTCTTTGTAAAATATTGCTAATCTTTATACTAAAAGCTGCAATCAACCAAGTTTTGAATTAAAAGCTGAAGAAGAAAAAGAGCGCTATTGCGCATTTTTAAAATTATCTTAAAAAGATCATTAAATTGAGTAATTCAAAACAATGATATGCTAATTATTCTGTATTAACATACTTATCAACCAATTACATTATCAAATCTCTTTGTTCAATTAATATGCCTCGCGTAAAGTATTGTTGTTATTTAGTCACTGGTTTTGATCTTTATTGATTTTCTTTCTATGTCCACTGAATTATTTCATAACAAATACATTAAAACATATATTTGTGCGAAAGAAATACACCATTAAATAATGTTTTGGTTTACAAAAGAAATGTACTTGAATTGGACGTTTTTTGAAGGTTCTTTAGTTAACTTATTAAATTAATATAAATCTATTCTTCAGAATATAAGTAAAATACATAAATAAAAACAACACTTTAAACTACACATACAGAAAATAAATCAGAATTACATTTTGTCTCATTTTCAAATCAAAATGGAAGCAAGATGCAATTATCATATTTTCTATATCAAAATATCATCGTAAAGAGAATTTTATTTGCAATGAACGTATACGTTGTAATAGGTTGGCAAAAAATCACAACTAATGTTTATAAGACATTAAAAGTGGCCGAAAACGTGTTTTGAGTATTTTTTATATAGAACATATAAGGAGCATTAAGCTGTTATAAAATCAAAAAAGGAAGCAAGGAGGCGTAAACTTATTTTAATTTTTATTTTATCATGATAAAGGTTATATTTTTAACTTAATGGCTAGACGTTGTAATAGGTTTGCAATTTAATAATGAAAAAGTTATAACGATAAAATTAAATTTCTCCTATATGTTTCTATGTAAACCAAATATGACGGTTTAGCCAGGTAAATAGTAAAAACCGCCGATATCAAGGGGGGTAACTTCTCTCGATAAGCCAGTGGGATGTCTGAAATAGTCCCACATGAGTTATTTTTACAAAAAAAAAAACAACCTGTAAATGCATTACGTAACTTATCTTAATACATAAAATAAAGTTGGTAGTACGACCAAGCCAGCGGAATAAAAACGACATTTTAGTGTGCAGAAGGCCATCAATTTAGATTAAGCATATTTATTTCTCAAATAGTCTTGGGCATCTGCCAATGCTCAAGACTGTTTCGCTTTGGGGGAAGTGTTTGTCAATTTTGGATTTCCCAATACAAATGTAAACGGGTGGACTGCGGACTAACGTCAGTTTGCTTTTGATATTCGTCTTGGTAGATACATAATCTTACTTTCTTGGTATCCACTTTTGAAGATTTGAAGATTAACGCACTTGAATATTGAAAACCGAATATCAAACTAACTTCATTCTATACAGTGTTAAGTATAAAGTACCTTGTGAATGTTTTAACATGTCCAATGTTTTCATCTGCTGATCTTTACTCTCGAGCCACGCCTTCATTTTTATATAGGGAATACGCCCTCTTGGAGATAGCTCCGCCCACTTTTTGCTCCGCCCCTTTTCCATGAGAAAGCTCAGATTCCCCTGGCTTGTGTCTTGCATGATAAATCGTGCAGCAAACCTTTGCGACACGCCGTACTTCTCTAATGTCACTCGAAACTCTTCCACCAGTTTCGTGACGTCAATAGTTTCCTAAAAAGATAAAACATATAAAAATCAACATTTCTTGACATTTTTGTTGCAGCATACATTTTTTAAATCACAAGTACTTCAACAGTTTTACAATTCGCACAGAACGGGTTCATTATAAAGGGAATTCCATTGTGTAAAGAAGAATTTTGTATTCGTATTTCTAAGTGGAATGGAAGTAAGGATATTTGAAAACGAGATTTAGCGAGTTTGTGTGAATGCAAGAGCGTTTATAACATCTCAATGAGTTGCTTTTCCTCCTCAATATAAGTCCTTATTAATAAATAATAAATACATCAGTTGTGGCACCAGTATTCACAACTTCTATACATAGACTGTCAATCTCTATCTGTGTTGAACCAGTACCTAAATGCATCCTACCGTTATATCAAATTTCTTTTTTTTTACATAATAAAGGTTGGTCGTTAACGTAATAAATATGTGTTCAATTCAAATAACTTTAAATATTTCCAATAAACTATATTGTTCCATATTATGAAATGAAAAAAATCCAAAAGAAATAGAAATCACTGAAAGCGTTTTCATCACAATGATAAATACGAAATCAAAGTACCCAAAGTACTGTTACGCCTTCCTAATTTGATTGATATTATTGTAGTCTTTGGTTAATTTTTGCAATATAATACAATGTCCGCAATCTATCTTAATCGTTTGATTTGTTTCTACTTGCTTATATAAAATGCGTGGAACAAAATCATATTCGAGGAGTAAAGGTACTCTATGTCGTGCATAATCATTTTGGCGTTGATCAACAACGCAAAGCTTGGTCACGACGACATAAGCATAATCTACTCTCTAAAAAAGGCGTAACCCACCTCCCTCTAAAAAAACAAAACGAATCCCATATTTTATTATTCTTCACTATATATATTTCTACTGAAAACCATTTGTACCCGTTCAGATTTTGTATTGCGCCCCCTAAGTACGCCCCATCTGAAGTGCTGGACTCGCCCCTGCACCTAATACACTGTGTGGGGTATTTCCAGTCATATTCTACATTTACAAATAAAATACAATAAAAGAAAATCTAATATACATTCAGAAAAGTAACAAATATAGATCTAGCCTTTATGTAGAATGACCCGAGAACCTCAATGCCTCCTAAACTATCATGTTTCAGTTAATTCTATAACCGATACTCAATGGTCGCCTCTTACACGCCAGTACTAGTCTACTGTTATTTCATTCTTGCCATCACTACAAAATAATGTAGGCCTAATGGTACATAAAAAAGTTAGCACGTACATGGAATCCAAATTGATGGTCCAATCCGGCATATATGCGTTGCATTGCATCTATATCTTGTAATTCTTTGTGATTTCCCACAGGGGAGTACCCTTGCAAAGGTGAATGCATATTGCTACTTTCGATGGAATTGTCACCGCTTTCCATTTTGCATTCCTTTCGTTTGTTGTTGTTGTATTTTGTAGTATTATGATCAAGTACGTTTTGATTTTGTTGCACGTGTTTATTTCCATCGTCCATCATGTCACGTGAACCAAATACCGGAAATGCCGGATGTAATGGGTTCTGTAACATAGTTTGGTAACCGACAGAGGAAGGAGACACGTGACCGGAAGTAGATGGCGCAGTGCCTTCTGTGAATATTTCCCCAACAGGCGTGCTGAGCAGTTTGCGGTATAATTCCCCGTATAGCTTGTTGTAGTCAAACTTATTACATTCTGCGCTGTCGCCGTTGACCTGAAAGAAAAGAAAAGAAAATGGCGATGGTGACATTTATGATATTGATGTGTATGCAAATGCATTGATCAATCAACAAAACCAGGCAGTTATCAAATTTGACAGTAGTCGCGAGTATTGTTGTTCTATGTATCATCAGATGACATGGGGTTAAACTTAAAATTGTACTTTATTCACAGGGTATACCACATTGTCGGAATGAATTTGGTTTTAATGATTGTTTACACAAAAGTTTATATTGCACTAGCAGCGAACAGATACCAGATTAGCTCCCAGTGGCGTAGCTGCCTTAACCACACAACGCACTTGTTTCTGCGAATGCATCATTATATCCCCTGGAAATGCCCGCAGAACAGATGAAATGCATCCTAAAAATCATTCACGCCTACCTAGAACCTGATGGACTTGCACATCATTTTAGGGTCAGTTATGCCACTTGCTCCCCAATTAAAACAACTAACAAATTAACATATGCCATCAGCAGATAATTTACATGTACTATGCAGGATGAACATAGAATCTTCATTCTGTATAAAAGCTGAGTTTCATCGAATTTTATCCAATACCTAATGTGTCGCCTTTATATGACATGCACAGATAAACATGACCAAAAATGATAGAATCATTAAATATTTTGATTCGTTATGTATTAGGCTTTATCTAAAAGAGTGAGTGATGGAGGTAACCCTCAGAATGAATCTGAGTAAAACCACCGTCATTCCGCAAGTAACTGACAAGCGTTATCACGTTTTTATACCGAGCTGGACTCGACGATTGGTCCTGAGACGGGCGTCTAAGATTTTCAAAATTATTCAATTTTCACTCCTGGTACAGATCGAGCACTGAGTATGCATGCATTCAACAAATGAAAACTGGTACCACGAAGACAAACGTGACTACCTCTCCGACTCGTTGTTATATACGCGCTGGGAACCTGTATCACACCGAGCGATTCCGATGACCGGATTTACGTTTTTTAATATTATTAAGTGTAGAGTCGTAAACTACTGCTGTAAAGTAATTAATGATAGGCAAGACAGAATCAGTAATTTGCTGTGAGAGTTAATGTTTGAACTTGCCAAAAATATATCACAGTCCATGGATAGTCTATGTTAAAACATTATTAAATCAGAATTTACATACTATGTGTTAAATCAATGTGTACCAACTTGTTTTTCGAAATATAAAACTTAGAATTAAATACCTATTTGAACAAGGAACAGTCAAATGAATGAAACACGAAAGTATACAAACTACAAATTTTTCTAATCAACATTTGAGTAAGAAAACTATTTTAAATTGCCGCTCGCTATTTAAGCCATAACTTTCTGTCATTTTAGATGTTGTAATAATAACTTACCTATTGAAAAGGATATTTTGTATGGTATTCAAAGAAATAGAAGATACTATCATTTATGTTATACTAATACCATAGATGATAAATTCATTTACATTTTAACTGTGTCCACCTTATCTCTGACAGCTAAGGTCTTGTGTACACCAAACATGATAAACTTTCAAAAAATAGTGCAGGGGGTGGGGTGCATGTTGTGTGGGGACAGCCTATACTTTCTCAGACATTCTCATACACTTTCTTCTCGGGTTGCCGCCCCACCCCACCCTCACAATTGAAATGCTCCTACGCCCATGTAGCTGTGTATGACTGATGACCGCATTGGCTTAGTTTCTGAATAAGCAATTGATAATACTGTTATAAGTTGTCATATAGTCATTTAGTGAACATGCATCGGATATGATATGTTCGGAACAGTAGCGTGTATTCCGAGCACTCGATGTTCGGAATGGTAGCGTGTATTTCCGAGCACTCTATATTCGGAACGGTAGCGTGTATTCCGAGCACTCTAGGTTCGGAACGGTAGCGTGTATTCCGAGCACTCTTATGTCCAGAACGGTAGCGTGTATTCCAAGCACTCTAGGTTGGGAACGGAAGCGTATATTCCGAGCTCTCTATGTTCGGTAGCGTGTATTCCGAGCACTCTAGGTTTTGAACTGTAGCGTATATTCTGAGCAGTCTTATGTTCCGAACGGTAGCGTGTATTCCGAGCACTTTATGTTTGGAACGGAAGCGTGTATTCCGAGCACTCTATGGTCGGAACGGTAGCGTATATTCCGAGCACTTCAATTTCGGAACGACGGTAGCGTATATTCCGAGCACTCTAGGTTCGGACCGGTAGCGTGTATTCCGAGCGCTCTTGTTTGGAACCGTAGCGTATTTTCCGAGCACTCTAGGTTTGGAACGGTTGCGTATATTCCGAGCACTCTAGGTTTGGAACGGTTGCGTATATTCCGAGCACTCTAGGTTTGGAATGGTGGCGTATATTCCGAGCACTCTAGGTTTGGAACTGTAGCGTATAATCCGAGCACTCTAGGTTTGGAATAGTGGCGTATATTCCGAGCACTCTAGGTTTGGAATGGTGGCGTATATTCCAAGCACTCTAGGTTTGGAATGGTGGCGTATATTCCGAGCACTCTAGGTTTGGAATGGTGGCGTATATTCCGAGCACTCTAGGTTTGGGATTGTAGCGTATAATCCGAGCACTCTAGGTTTGATATGGTGACGTATATTCCGAGCACTCTAGGTTTGGAACGGTGGCGTATAATCCGAGCACTCTAGGTTTGGAGCCGTAGCGTATATTCCGAGCACTCTAGGTTTGGAATGGTGGCGTATATTCCGAGCACCCTAGGTTTGGAATTGTAGCGTATATTCCGAGCACTCTAGGTTTGGAATTGTAGCGTATAATCCGAGCACTCTAGGTTTGGAATGGTGGCGTATATTCCGAGCACTCTAGGTTTGGAATGGTGGCGTATATTCCGAGCACTCTAGGTTTGGAATGGTGGCGTATATTCCGAGCACTCTCGGTTCTAGTCTCGATTTTACTGCATTTTGTTTCATCTACAATATAACTTACAGGGTCGTGTCAATGTTTTTACCCATAATTATTCACCAAACACAAATACTGAAAAATTGAAAATATTAATGTGTATTTTGTTATTTAAGTTTGCTTTACAAGTAGGTATATTTATGGATGTTTTTTTTTTAGTTTTATGTATTTAGATAAGACTTAGTTGAATGTTGGTGAATTACTATTATTAATTATTATTATTGTTATTATTATCATTGTGCATTAGGATTTACCGGGCATTCATGAATATTTCGTGTTATTCATAAGTTGATTTTCGGTTTCCAAACTTATGGATGTTTATAAACCGATACCATTACATTATCACACAGTTAAAGCGGCATTTTATCGCTCCCACGAGTACCGAACGCGAGAATATATTGGCGAAGATTATTTAGTGTCAGGTAAAACCTTACGGACAATATTATTATTATTGTTGTTGTTGTTGTAGTAGTAGTAGTAGTAGTAGTAGTAGTAGTAGTAGTAGAAGTAGTAGTAGTAGTAGTAGAAGTAGTAGTAGTAGTAGTAGTAGTAGTAGTAGTAGTAGTAGTAGTAGTAGTAGTAGTAGTAGTAGTAGAAGTAGTAGTAGCAGCAGCAGCAGCAGTAGTAGTAGTAGTAGCAATAGCAGTAGCCGTAGCAGCAGCAGTAGAAGTAGTAGTAGTAGTATTTGTAGTAGTAGTAGCAATAGCAGTAGCCGTAGCAGCAGCAGTAGTAGTAGTAGTAGTAGTAGTAGTAGTAGTAGTAGTAGTAGTAGTAGTACTAGCAATAGCCGTAGTAGCAGCAGCAGCAGTAGTAGTAGTAGTAGTAGTAGTAGTAGTAGTAGTAGTAGTAGCCGTAGCAGCCATAGCAGCAGCAGCAGTAGTAGCAATAGTAGCAGTAGTAGTAGTAGTAGTAGTAGTAGTAGTAGTAGTAGTAGTAGTAGTAGTAGTAGTAGTAGTAGTAGTAGTAGTATTTTATGTGCCATGGTTAGCAAAAAGATAGCAATTGCACTAGAGCTAGATAATTATTAGTAAATATTCTATGTTATCAGGTCAAACGAATGATAAATACCTGATAAAGAGGTGGTGAAAAACGTTCTAAAACGACACATCGACATTTTGTTGTTGTTGTATATTAGCTTATTTTACACCACCACCTGTTTCTCAGCGAGCGATGCCCCCCCCCCCCCCACCTCCCCCTGAACAGTGTTGGTCATTTTAGACTTGTTTGGGTATACAGATAGAAATCCATCGTAAGTCTCTTATGGTTCTTTAGTGTATAGCACCGTCACGCGGACCTTCCGTTTAAAGTCCCATCCGAACGAATGTTAGTATTTTTGTTTGACCAGTCCAGGGAATCGAACCCGTAACCCCGACATTTTGCTTTTTTTTGGTTGACGAGTCCAGGGAATCGAACCTGTAACCCCGACATTTTGCTTACGCTTGTAACGCAGTCACACAAATGCACTAACCGTGACCAGCCGATGGGGATCGGAGATGGATGCGAAATGGAGGTTGGGAGCTCAGATTTAGTACAGATATATTTATATATATATATATTTACGACATAGATCATTATTAAATTACGACAAGCCCGAGACTATCTTGCGGGGATTATCTCCCTTCATGCGATGTGCAAGGCATTTATATATCTCTTTCTCTCTTTTCAGAGCACCCCTCTCTATCTTATTCCTCTCCCCCTTCTGTCTCTCTCATGATGCACATAACTCATGGATGCATGGTCAAAGTAAGAACCTTACATCTGTCAGCTGTTCATGGTTGAAGAAGATTGATACCATATGGCGTTGTTTCCAAAGTTACGGTGATTATGATATCAGCCACAGTGATCAGACCCCATCCCCTCAGTGACAGTTATCACTGGCGGATCCAGGAGGTCCAGACATTCTCGCTCCCGACCGTGATTCTTGAAATATTGCTGATTGACGGCATTTTCAGGTGAACTAAGTAATATTTTGATCCCTTGTTCTTCTCGGGGAAAACATAATTATAAACTAATGGAGATGCGAATGATTTAATTGTGTTCGTTGTGTTGCGATTCAGGACGAACCCTGACATTTAGCCATGCATCCCAACTTAACTTGTATGATAAAAAAAGAAGTATGGCAAAAAAAAACCACCTTAAAACGAAAGTAACAGTTGTTTACCTGTATGTTTGTTGTCGGTTCTTTTATCGGCTCCATCTTCACATCCTTTATAACTTCTTTATTCATCTCTTTAAAGAGCTTTGTTTCCTTTTTTTCTTCTAACTTTATGTTGAAATGGATTCACGTCTTCTCAAATAGTTAAAATGTCCAGCAGTAATCTTATGAGATCATTATAAAATCCATGTCACCGAGATTAAAACCGCGCTATCAATCTATTTAATACCACTCAAAACACAGTAACACACTATCAATTCACCTTGTATCACTCAAAACTAAAATCTTTTAAAAATATTAGTCTAAATAAAAAAATCATCTGCATAGGCGTGTACTGTGTGTATAAAGGTACGTCTTATTGTGGCAAAATGTTATACATGGCGCTTTATCTCTCCACTCGATCAATCATAATCAATCAATCAATCAACCCCGGGGCAACCAGCGGGAAATAAATTAATCAGAGTAGGGGCGATAAACGGGGGAAATGGAGAACAGTGGATATAATTGATTGAGAAATGTCACTCAGTTGTGGTTTTTGACAGCTATTGTTTGTCACTTCGGCCTACTAATCATACACGTAATTAATCAATCAGCCCATCCGCGGGGCACGCAGCGGGGGTAATCAACACATTTAGGGGGTGACAAGAGGGTTACGCGTTATATGGTAGGAGATGTAAAATATTGTATTATTTGTGAGCTCGTTTTGATCATATTTACAGATAAGATGGCGTTGACTGCAAAGCGTAGAAGCCCCGTGGGCTTTATATATTGTTACGTACATATTAAAATGTAGATCTACATTATCATGTACGTGTCATTGTGTTTCTCTCCTTATCATGCTATAAAACTATTCTATAAAATTTTATTTTGGGAATTAAAGCGTACTGGAATATATGCTTAAAACAGTGCCTGAAATACAATTAAGGAGTCCGGCTATTTGAAAGCAACAACAACAACAAAACAGATGAATAAAATGCTGGTTGAATCAAGTCCATTTGAAGTTGATTCGTATATAATATTTTTATGTAACTTTTATTTTCAATTAGTTATACAAATCTAGGTGTTCTGTTACAGAAGCAAACGTTTTATGATAGTTAAATGTGAATGCGCGTATGCTTATATCAGTGACTTAACAATCTATGTCGCTGCTTAATATGTCTCTGGTATGACTTATTTAAACGCTGAGATATGTTGATATGTAGTGACTGAGTAGCGAGCAGTGGCCTCTATATCCAGATCATACTGTATTCATTTTGATTGGTATACTATTATTAATTTTATTAAAACATTAAAAAACAAGAACTTCTGATCTTTAAAGATATTGTTTTGCCTGAGTAGCGACACTATATACAAGAACTTCTTATCTTTAAAGATAGTGTTTTTTTTTATAATCTTTATATATATATATATATATATATATATATATATATATATATATATATATATATATATATACATATACTAGGCAACAGTCATTGTTAATATGTCCATAACATGGTAGTCTATGAATAACGATTTTAAAGTTTATTCATTGTTTTCTTTCACTAACAAAATGGATTGAATAGACATAGCCTGGAATGTATGTTGCAACGGGGATTCTCCTCGTAATTAGATGTATATACAAACAAATTTTACATTGTTTTAACATGGTCAGCTTTGATAATAACAATAACTTGTATATAATTCTTTAATAATACAGTTCATTTTCTGCACGAGTAATTTTCGCATAGTAATGCAATATATTGTATTGTATGATGTTTAGGGTCGCTTTAAGCAATCTTTCAGTCATAACATTAGTAGCGTCAGAGTGAGAAATATTTTTAGTGGACATACTGGAGTTATTTCAACATTCGAATCTATTTTTTCGATATTCGACTTGTAACTAACCTCAGCCTTAACCAAACTTACCTCAAATATTGAAGAGATATTCACTTAAACATTAAAAGACAAAACACGGATATCAGTCTACAAACACTTTTATTTGCTTTTCTGACAATATCAAACTGCAGAATTGTACCACAGACACATGAGAGGAGAAATTTCCCCGACAAAACTACATCTCCGTTGTGTTTTTTTTAAATAAAAAGGTCAAAATGTATCCCCGTCCACCCACCTAACAAAATGTTATAGTTACAGCAATCTTTGATAGGACAAAATAACTCCTGGTCAAATATTGATATTATATAAAGTTATACACAGTCGTATCTGGCCGACAAGTCCAGGAACTAGTCCTCTAGGACTATGGTGTACGAAAAGGGTCAAAAGCACCGGTACCGGTGCACCGTTAATATTTTTTTTTAACAGGGCCACAAATGAAATTTTTGCCTGTATTTCTTATTAGACCGTTGGTGAAATAACACGCATGGTGGAAGCGCCCTCCGTGGAACAGTGAAATAATGGCGACAGAAGCAGCGAACGAAATGTAACACCCGATATTTTGTGTAAATCGTACCACACTTAACGACAACAGACAGTTTCACAGCTCCCTATCATTTATCTATCTGGTGTGAAGGTTATGACGGTAGCATATGCTCTCTGTCGGAGATGTCACAAATAGCGAGGGGCACCCAACGGGATTATGAAAATAAGCGATTTTTTTTTTGCGAAACTATAATACGCGTCTTTTTCACAAACATTAAAGGAACACAACGGTGATTTTTAAATAAGATTTTATTCATGTCAAGTTTAACATCTTTTAACCATATGAACATATTTAATCTCTAAGTATAGCAGTAGAAATAAGTTATTAACATGTTTCTTTAAAAATCAAGGGCATACATAGAGGTATATAAACCCTTGATAAAACTTGTTGTGCAGGCACGTTATTTTTGAAAAAAAATATGATTAAAAACATATTCATATTTTATCGAATTATTCTAACATACCGACAAGAATGATAAAATCAAAATGTATTGAGAACTGTTTTTAACACAGATGACCACAAATGTTCGACATGGGATGCCTGCCATTTTTTTTAGAGTCATGCTATCAGAAACGAACTTGCTCGTAAGTGTCTTTATACAAACTGAGATATTTTAATATTTTAATTTCATATTTTCATTTATGCACTTTTCAGAAAAAGAGTTAAGAGTAAATTCGTGAAACTTTTAGGATGCCCCTTTAATATGGAGTTGCGACGGCAAAGTGCTTTTGTTACATTATATAAACTGGTGTGATCTGAATCCAGTTGTGTCCTTTTCTGAATTGTTCATTTTCATACAAAGAGTCGTCATAGAGATGAAAAGAGTGTGAGGGCAGGTGAGAGAGTGAGTGAGAGAGAAATTAGAAGAGTGAAAGACAGAGGTGGAAGAGAAAGAAAGAGAGAGACAGAGCGCAGTAAGAAATAGGTAAATTCGATTCTTTATTTTTTTTTAGCGTTCTCGGATTCTAGATAGCAGCCGCTTTACAAATCAACGAGCGTTGCTAGTGACAATTTTAGTTTTCAAATTGCGCGACATATATTTATCGTAGTTAATAGCATGCTTGCTTCTGGGCCACACGTCCGTCTTCTTCAACGAATATAAAAGTATAGCGTTTACAACTGTATGTCAGAATGTTCCCTGTCATACTAAATAGAACAGAGAAATAATTAATCTGATTAATATATATATAACGGTGTGACAATACCACATTAGTGGTTCTGCATCGGTACTGGGAGAATATATATAATTGCCGAATACTAAATGTAGCCTAAACAATCTGTTATAAATTAGCGGTCCGCTGAATTTATAAATGCACATTTTGATTTGACTTATTTCTTTTTATCTGTTTGAATGAGGTCAACAAGGGAACTATAAAAATAGTTTTAACGGTATAACAAATACAGGTAACTTAGCTATATGTTGTTATCATGAAAAATAGTTCCCCCCACCAAATCTAATGGACCTTCAAAGGAACACGCAACAATTTTGATACATGTTTACTTTACTTTATTTCAGAAAAAAGAATATATCTATACACTGCAGGTATGAAATTAAAATAGCACATTAAGGCATACTACCACCATTGCTTCCGTGTGGTAGTATAACCGCGATTATAATCTATTCTCGTTTCTTCTTTAAAAATGTATTTTCCTTTCTCTAATGCTCATATTTTTGTTTGAATGACTTTATTGATGTATTTTAAAAGCATGGAAGCATTGCCATGTTTGAATTGTGGATGCTTGGAAATTGGGGTATGAATACATGATTTCGCGGGAAGTCTACTTTTACACACAGATCAGAAAAAAAATCTTATATGCTACATGCCCGCTACTGTTCTCATCATAATTTGGTAGTGCAAAGGTCAACACAAACAATAAAATGTAAGTTTCACTTCTTTCATTGTGTCTCTATGAGTGACAAGCATGCAGACTTTTATTGATTTGCTATAAAATAAAGGAAAAAATCAATGGTTGGCTTACACCTTTAAGTGTACAAACTCTATATTGGAATGGGACATAACTCTTGTAAATTGTTGAAAGACACTACATTGCTTATTTGCTATCACATGTGGTTAAAAGTGCAACAAGCATTGTATTCTCAACATGTTTTTTCGGCACAGTAAAAAAAAATCAAAGAAACTATTTTTTGGGGAGTATTATTTTTTTAAAGAGTTTTTACTGATATTTTCAAAACCAATCCCGACTTCGCTAGTTTTACATTCTTGACTATGGAGTTCCGGCATCGTAGTATAGCTACTTATCTCGATATGGGTATACAGTCAAACCTGTGGAAGTGGTCACCTCTGTTAAGCAACCACTTGTCTTAAGCAGCCACATTTGTTAATTCCCATGTCTATGCTTTCAGAGCAAATTAACATGTATTAAGCAACAACCTGTCTTAAAATACCACATTTGCTCCTTTCCTTGACTGGCTGCTTAAGACAGGTTCCACTGTAGTATGTGTCCATGCGTTTAAATATTGATTTTAATGCATGAATTGTCAGTAAAAGAACAAGACTCCCGAACCCCCGAAATGGCCCTGTATACTAAATTCTAGATAAAACCCTATTCTTTAAAAAAAAAATTGTTTTTCGATTTTCTCGCATAATACAATATCATCAAAGTGTGCATGTACAGCGAAAATCTACAATTTTCTTACATTTAACACAATCTGGGTTAATACATCATGTGTTTAACAGTGTAGGCACTCTTGCTACCAGAGTATCTTTACACATATTACTCGAAGTGTACCAGACAATGATCAGAAATATATTTGTGTAGCAAGCATGCGTTCATAATCAAATAATTATTCAAATGCCGAAAATAGGACAAAATGAAGGAAATAAGCATTTTCGTTAATTTAACTCCATTTGAAGTCATTTTAAGAATAGAAAAACATAAATTTAAACATAGAATAAACATATTTTAAATGAATAAAGTATATTTGTTACAGGCACACCTAACTTTGCTGAATAATAAATGCGTTTTAGTTTAAACATATTTTATTCACAAATAGTATACAATTACATTGAACATATCACATATTAGTTAACACATGTGTATACAATTATGAAAGGGATTACAGCTTTTGTGAATCTGTCTCCCAAAATCAATCTATTAAATATGTGACAGTATTACAATTATATATATATATATATATATATCAATGAATGATAGTATAAGGATCTGTAGATGTTCCTACATATTATATATAGAGATATAAATTTCTTAATAGAATATGTCAAGAAACTTTGCATATTGTAACAAACAGAGAGAGAGAGAGAGAGAGAGAGAGAGAGAGAGAGAGAGAGAGAGAGAGAGAGAGAGAGAGAGAGGGAGAGAGAGAGATGGGTGAAATTTTGCTGTTCGTCTCAACAGGAATAGGAATAGCCATTGAGGGACTTAATGGTATGGTCAGTTATGTACAGATATATCGAAACTAAGTTCAGATAAATGTTAGTTAAAATTAAGATTTGAAAGGATTTGAAAATATTAACTGTTAAGTGGTTTATGCGCTACTTGATTCTTTTTGATGCTATTATATAGTCTTGTACTGTTAGAAATAAGCTTGTATTGATTTCAATGGATAACAAGGGATCTCCAAACAAAAGTGTATTTACAGTTGGTTGTATGCTTAATTCTCGTATTTTTTGTAACATAATGTCTCTCTGCTCCGTATACAAAGAGCAAATGAAGAGGTAATGATCTGTGTTTTCTATTAATCCACATGTACAAAGTGGGTTGTTGATTAAGTTTTTAGTGTATAGAAGATAATTAAGAGGACTACAGTATGTTCTTAGGCGAGTGTGTTGGATCTGTGATAATCTCTTCCCTGCATAATAGTGTTTTGGAGTAATAAGTCGGTTGCTATTGAGTTTATTCTTAAAAACTGTAATTGATTCTGAGTTTTTTATTTCTATTGATAGTTCGTTCCAGTCCCTTGTTGTAGAGGGAAGAAAAGATTTGTAAAAAAGCTGGGTATTACATGGTAATGTACGGTTGTCATTTGAATTTCGCAGGTTGTACGTAACTGTATTACCGATGTTTGCAGGGACTAGAGCAGTAAGAGGAGATGGTGCAAGGTTGTGAGTCATTTTATAAAATAAGGACAATTTGTGTTTTTTACGTCTATGTATTAACCATTCCCAGCCAATTTCCTGATAAAGTGTTTGAATTGAGATTAGTTTAGTAGTTCCAGTTGCTATTCTAGCTGCTTCTGTTTGAATGGATTCTAGTTCTTGTTCTTCGTATTGGGTACAGTTATCCCAGACTACATCTGCGTATTCCAAGATGGGTCTAATGAATGTTAAATACATTATTTCTAATGATTTTCGAGCTAATTGAAACTTAAATTTTCTCATAATATTAATTTTCTTCCAAGCCCTTTCTTTAATACTATAAAAGTGTTCGTGCCATGTTCCATTTGAAGATAGAGTTAGACCTAAATGTTTATGAGTGTTTACTTTGTTAATGGGTACGTTATTCATTATTAGGTTTGCGTTTTAAAGGGACATTACTGAGGCTCTCCCAGGGGTTTCGGAGATCTGGGGAATATGACCAATTATTTTTAGAAATCTGGGAACATGGACCATTACTTTCATGGATCCAGGGATCAAAGTCCGTATTTTAGAGATCTGGGATAAATGCGTTTTGGGAACTATGACAAATACTTTTGCGGATCTGGGGGAACAATAGCCATTACTTTAAGAGATCCAGGGAACAGGGTACCCCATGGGACTTCGTGAACCTGTCCTTCAATATTGTCGTTCGCCCCTTTAACGTCTGCTTATTAACACATACAACTATAATGCAGGTAAACGCGCGACAATCCTTTAATAACGCTGTAATGTATATATAATAAATAATAAACTCATTCTCTCGATCTTAATCATCATAAATTTTTTTTTTAAACAAAAACTATTTTTGATATATTATCGCACCAGGCGAAATGTTTTCCTGTCAAAAATGTCTGCATGACTTACCTTACTGAATTTTACGTATTAAATGTAATTTACATGTAACAAAACGATAAACAACAGGCCTGATGAGCAGACGACATTTTTTTTAAAAAGGAAATGAAAACAGTTAAAACGTAGGTGTCGCCGTGTACGTTGTCATACTGATCGTTCCCTGCCAATGACGTCATTATACAAGAGAAGATACACGTACAGAAACAGCAATATACGATTTATTCATATATTGATCATCTTGATATCATAACAAATAATAATTTTGAATTGATTGCCAGCTTTCGCGCACATATGTGGGAAATTTTGAAGGAAATAATTAAAAATCGCCTGCTGCAAGTCACGGCATATGCGTGTCAGAATACTCAGTCTGAAATTTGGCGGCCAGTATTCAAGGCATAGTACCACCATTGGAAAAAGGAAGTGCTTCCGTGGGGTAGTCGCATAATGGCGGTTTTTCACTGTTTTTTCTTCTTTAAAAATGCATTTTCCTTATTTAAATGCTCATTTTTTGGTTTGAATGGCATTATTGATGTATTTTGAACACTTTGAAGGCATTTTCATGTTTGAATTGTGAATTTAGAAAGAAATAATTAATGCTTGAAAATTAAGGTATGAATACATGATTTCGGAAGTCTACTTTCACTTTGTCAACATTGTACACACTGAGCAAAAAAAAATCTCTTATATGACACATGACCCCTACTTTTCTCATCATATTTTGGTAGTGCAGAGGTTGACAAACAGTAAAATGTAAGTTTCACTTCTTTTATTTGGGTCTCCCTTTTAAAGAAGGCCTTATTTTTCTATTATTTACTATAGAATAAAGAACAAAACTCATTGGTGGGTTTACACCACAACACATGAGCAGACGACCATTCTGCATCAAATAGCGCACGTGGTGCAAATATGGTTAAATTGACTGCAAGTTCAGTGAAGATCCGCCGTGAAATGGCCAAATATATGTATCCCGTCTTCTAAAAATACATAGCTTACCTAAAACTGTCCATTGATATTGGACTTATGTCGCTACCTGTTGAAAAAAAGCCTAAAAGATACGCACCTAAATCCGCCCGTAATTAACATTTACAGTATCACTTACAATTAAAAAAAAAGACGAGAGACGATACATGTACTGAATATCAGTGAGGTTGCACAAGAAGAGGATCGCGTCTGCATAGATTCTTCTTTGCTAAGACCAACAAAAAGTACCTTTGTTTGAGACATTTTTTTACAGACGATCCTATTTGTCTCCAATTAAAAAAACACACACATTTTTTTTTGATTATCTGAATGGTTTCCATTTCACGGTCACTGCCTAACGAAGTGTGTATTTTGAACACTATAATTTGTTTGCTACATATTATCCAACAGAACCATTCACTGTGACGGCACTTAGAATATTGTCCCAAGTAGACACTGTCCTGTATGACTGACAGAACAATTGCTATTATTGTAATTGAACTGTACTTTAATATCTCAATGACATAACTTGATTAACATACAACAACAACAGACGATCAACTTGTTTTGAATAATACTAGTACCTCAGGAGAATAAAATATCATAAATACATACCCTTTTTTCAGAGGCCAACCAGAAACGAACATATTTATTTTGCTAAACGTAAACTCCCTCTACTATACATTAAATAAATATTGAGTGCACGCTGACAAGGGAGACAACTGCGCTATAGCGTCATCTTAATTTATATGCATCGGTTATTCCGCTTTATTATTTTAACTACATATCACTCGTTCCCTTGCTAAAACATCACGAGCAGTAGCAGCAGAAGAAGCGTAATCATCATCAGTAGCTTCAACAATATCAGTATTACAAGTTTTATTATTAATAGTGGTAGTGGTAGTAAAATATTGTTCTAAAGTCATTTAGTATGTGAAATGATATTTTCTTTTGTAAAATAATAAAAAAAACAACAACAACAACAGAAAAGCAATAAATTATAAATAATTATGAAGTGGATCAAAGTGCTGTCAGCGCCGATGACCTGGGGCTGCATATGACTAGGTGACAAGGTAAGTTAGGAGCAATATAAAGATACATTATTCATTGTAAATATATAAGAAATAAAATGTGAATTGTATGTTTTATGTATTTATTGTTAAACTCATACAAAATATGTCAGACATATCGTCAAATAAAAAGGCTTCACTACCTAAATAAAGGCAATTTTTTGATATCCCTCGATAATTTCTTATAATATGCAATGATTGAGATTAGTGCATTTAAACAATAGTATCACACACGCCACATTTGCCTTTTCCGTGCAGCCGGAATATATCATGACCGGGTCAACCGCAACCGCAACCGGGTTTTAGTATCATTGTGAAAACGATGCCATATGGAAGTTGTGTCAAATACTGTGAAATTCCGAATATAAGAGAAAGTATCTGTATTTGGCTTTCGATCATATGCATATATATTAATTCAAATACATACTTATCACTCTTATACATACTATAGTATATGAATTAAGTATACATTGGTATACTTTGGCTTAAATGGGCGTACTAATAATCTAGTAGGCTATGCTATTGCCAAAATAAAACAAATGACAGTATATTTCATAGCATTGTGGTTAGCCCAACATTGTAATCTTTTATCAGAAATTGCTTAAGCCAAAAAACTTCTTTTCAAAATCGTGTTTATATTATTTATGATTGATTTTGTTAACACAACTGTCTGGTTCTTGCACCACATATATTTGTTTAACTGGTTTAATACATCATATATAATCAATGTCACCCATTTCAGGTATGCATTTTGTTAGTTAAAACTTATCTATTTTACTTCGATTGTGAAACAAGTTAGGCCAATCACGATTCCATGGTAGAAACTATACTAAGCATATGCGGATAACGTGTCTTGCTCAAGGACATCACACATAGCCATGGCGGAGGATCGAACCCACAACCCTCCTATGCTGGACCCGATGCTATACCACTAGATCACGAGCTTCACGTTGTTGAACGTTCATGAGTTATGAACTTGCATGTTACATGTGCAAAGTAAGTTCATATCTCACGAACGGACAACAAACAATATGCATTCTTTAAACAAGTGACCAGGGGGCATATTCAATAACATTCTTAAGAATATTCTAAGTTTTGAACTTAAGGATGCATTTGAAAAACATATTTTTAGACCAAAAATGTTCAAACATGTAAAGACACCTATTATAATATACGTAGTCAAATAAACCCTCACAATAATTCTATATGTCATGGTAAACAAAAACTTTCGTATTTTCAAGCCCATTTGTAAGAATATTCACAAGAATGATTGGTAAATACGACCCCTGATATGGGTGCCAATTAAGTCAATTAAACAATTGTTCAACAAATAAGTTCATTTCATATATTTAAATCTATATTACTAATGCACTTGGTTAACTCGATCATATCTTCTTTCGCATTTATGTAACACCGATACAGCCTGGGTAAATTGTGTGTTGCATCCTTGAGTATTGATTGATTGATTGATTGAATATTTAGCGTCATTTTTATGCCATCGAGGGCTAACAGACGATCATTTAACCTAACCACTGTTTCCTGGGATTAACCAGTACTCGAGCACACCCAATCTCCGCAAGTAACTGATAACTTTCCCACTTGAATCAGTGGTGAGAGACGAATGATATTGAGACACAATGTCGTATATCAATCATCACGGAGACGGTTGCCGGGCGGGGATTCGAACCCCGGATTGATAGTCAGAGGCGTAACCGACTGAGCTAATCGGGCCCGGCTCATCCTTGAGTAAAAGCTGATGAAAGGTAGGCGAATGTCTCGCCTCTTGTTAATTACCCGTTGCCTAATGACCTCAAAACAGTGAATAATTATGACGTTTTTTATGTAAAATTTATCAAATCGCAATTCTTGAACAAGGTTGAATTTATTCAAAAAGATGCCCGAAGCCACAAATGACCGTTCATGCGCATGCGTTCATGGGACAATGAACATCAAAAGTCTATATGGGTTTAACAAAAGAGTTGCATCGCGATTGTAATATAGAAGGTAATGTTGTCCACTTGTATTTTCCATAACCCATATAATGTTTAATATCTGTTAATGCAGCTGTTAATGGAGAAATCAGTTTGGTTATACACACTTATTTGAATTGATATGAGATATTTTCAAATAAAACTATCATCTATATGTACTTGCTAGTACGTGTATATACAAAATAAACTGAATGCGCATAAAAACATACATACTTAATATTAAACAACAACACCTTTGTAACTTTATACGTATTTATAGATAAAATATAATATACAGGTCATGCACTTTAAGGACGGCTGGTCGTCTAGGGTGCCAGTGTTGCGGTTGAGTTTGCTGATGAAGGGTTGTAGGTACCAGGCACGAACATCAAGTCATAAGCGCCCTCTCTACCCATACGGTACGAATCGGAGTTCTTATTGTCCCATAGCACCTTTACCCAGCCTTTCGACGTGTCCGAGTGGAACGCTGTCACAGTCCCCGGTCCATTTCCATCCTAAAATCAAATGTTTATAGTAGTGTATTTCAAAAATCTTATAAGTTATGTACACAAATACATATACTACTTCAGGAGAACGTCATAAGCATTATGCTTTCGCTCTGTTATTACATTTACTTGTGTTATTGTATAAAGGTATATAGCTTTAGAAATAAAATATAATTAAACTGTCAACAACAACAACATCAACAAAAACAACAACAACAACAACAACAACAACAACAATAACACAGCAGCAGCAGCAGCAGCAGCAGCAGCAGCAGCAGCAACAACAGCAGCAACAACAATAACAACAACAAAAACAACAACAGCAGCAACAATAACAACAACAGCAACAGAGCAGCAGCAATAGCAGCAGCAACAATAACAACAACAACAACAACAACAACAACAACAACAACAACAACAACAACAACAATAGTTTATACTATTATAAATCAGCTCGATTGCGAAGAAAGCACAGAGCTTATGTGAATACCTCTCGAGTCTTTTCCTGGGGAAAACTAGTACTGCGTAATGATTATTGAGAGGGGCAGTAATACTACTAATACTACTATTACTTCTACTAATAATAGTGATAATAGGGCTGAAACTCCGGATTGGGTCCGTTAAACAGCAGCACATTTGGACACGTTGATTGGTCAGTTGCTTCAGGGAAAGTTTGAATGATTTAACAGTTTATTAACCGTTCAATAGCTATGAATTGTGGCGGGAGAGGACATGGAACTCCCTGCCTTTTCATTGGGCGATATACCTGATTGGGGAGACACCAGGTTCTATGTATAGACTAAATTTAAAAATGACATTGCAAGCATGTAAGCTTTGGATAAGAACTCTATAAGATCTAATCTTTCGTTATGATCCATTTCATAGTGTGTACAAATGTATTGTATTGATGGAATATACGAAATAAAAATATGTTTAAACTAAGTATGTAAGTATGTAATTACCTGATCTTTCCATTTCCAATCCTTTCCTCGTTGGACCCTGGCACCTATATATAGTGCCTGCGCCAGGGCCGGACCGTAAGTGGGAGGAGGAGCGTCTGTGGGAAGTGCAGTTGCTAAAATAAAATTAAAAAAAAAATTGAAAAAAATGAACGTATCATACAGTACCGCGTGCATTAAAGACCGGTTTGCTTTTTACTCGAATACATATCAGTGAAGAAAGAGTTGGACTCCTTACAAACAGAGTGGGAAAAGCTCAAAACAATGTTTCAAACACTGAATGACGAACACAAACAAGAACGCATGTTTTATTCTTTGTTGGGAATTATAGTTTAGAAAAAAAAACGCCATTTACATATTAGGAATTTAAGGCAGTTTAATACATATGGCAATTATGGGACGTCAATTTACGTGACAAATATGGGAGTTAAGTGGACAATATCAAAACCTCATTATTATTGTATGAATCTTTTCCTCTTAGTTTGTAATGCACATTTAAATTAAAGTGCTTAATGTACACAATGCATTTAGACACAATTTAAAATAAAATGTATTGGGCTAAAATATATAACATTATATAACATTTACTTGTCAGTTTTTGTACAGTGTTGTTTTCCAGAATCCTCAGATCCTCCGACAACCTCATTATTTGAGCTTCTTGGTTTTTGAAAACATTTCCCATATCTTTAAATTGTGCCAACATTGCATCTTTGTGTTCAACTTTCAAATCATCGAATATTTTTGTAATATTTTCTCTCTGTGTCTGCAGTAACACGCTCTCTTGTTTGTGTTCGTCATTCAGTGTTTGAAACATTGTTTTGAAGTTTTCCCTCTCGGTCTGTATGGAGATCAATTCTTTCTTAACGACGTCACGCATGTTTGTCATCTCTTCTTTCATTTGTCCTACGTTAAATTCCATCCTAATCATCTTTTCCAATAACTGTTCTTCGAAATGGAACTTAGAACACGCGGGTTCGTAGCATGCTATATTGCTTATTCCAACACAAAGTATCAAAATGAAAATAAAAATAAGTCTCTTGATTCTTTCCATTTTATGAATCTACAAAATTCTCTTCTTATTTGTATGATGTTCCTCCGCAAACTGATCTTGCATGTGCTATGCGAGCTGGTAATTCTTTGTTTGTTATCTAAACGTCTGTAAAGAATTCAATTAACTGAGGTATTTAGATGTTCTCTAAGTTTTTGTAAAGTATGTAAACAACATTGCGAAGTCGGTAAAATGATAAATGTGAAGGTTTAGACGCATTTTGTTTTTGCATTCCGATGCCATTTTTAGATTGCTTAGAGAAACAACAATAATATATGATGAAAAGAAATGAAATGTATAACACCTATCGCGCACGTTAACATTGGCTTAAAAGATGTATATCAGACTGAAGTAACCCCACCACACCTCCACACATATATCACGCCTGCACATATACTCACTGAGCCCACATTACCACAATGCTATCAATTTAAACATGCCAGGGTATTGTGTTTTATTGTTATTTATTTAATATTTACATCAAATTTTATATTGTAAAACATACCATATAAACAAACCATGATTAGTTCTAGGTGTACTAGTTATCCTTTAATAATTTGTAAAACATACCATAATACTGTAGTATCTAAGTTAAACGAAAACAGAGCTTTCACTAAAAGGCAACACAAATATACATCTTACCTAAAACTGTCCAAATATATTGGACTAATATCGCTACCTGTTGAATAATAGCCTGAAAGATACACACCACCTCGGACCAAAACTAAAATCCTGAATCCGCCCGTAATTAACATTTCTTATAAAGAATAACAGATCACCAACAATTAAAAAGATGACACGATATCTGTACTGAATATCAGTGAAGTTGTCCAAGAAGAGGATCGCGTCTGCTTAGATTCTTCTTTACAAAAAACAGCAACACAAAAGCATTTGTTGGAAACAATATTTTTACACCACCACCCTCCTCACTTCTCCCAATTAGAAATAAATCATGTTTTGATTACACGATCAGTGCCTAACGAAGTGTGTACTTTGAATACTCTAATTTATTTGCTGCATCATATCCAACAGGGCCGTCCAGTGTGATGTCACTTAGAATACTGCCCCAAGGATATGACTGACTGAAAATATGCTATTTTTGTTATTTTCACACACACCCACACACACACACACACACACACACACACACACACACACAGAGAGAGAGAGAGAGAGAGAGAGAGAGAGAGAGAGAGAGAGAGTACAATGAATCTTCGATATCTCAATGGCATAATTTGGTTAATATACAACTACAACAGAGGATCTTGTTTTGAATATTACGAATACCTCAATAAAAATTTTAGCTGAAAAGTGGTGTAGTTGAGATGTGAACCCTCAGGGGTAATGTTATTGTGTAAACATTTACAGTAGATAAGTAACAATTTTAACGAAATAGTTACGTACATAAGTAATACTAATAATAAAACAATTGCATCCACTAGCTCAAATGTACAGCTTTAACAACTAGAACTCGTTATATTAACAAATAATACAGAGGTGAAAGTACCTATAACTGCTCCCTCAACCAATGATGTTGATACATGCAGTGGTCGGGTGATGAGTTCGCCTCTACCCCCTTTCCCAGTGTTGGTCAGGAACACATTATAGGTGTTCGTCTCTACCTCCTCTCCCAGTGTTGGTCAAGTACACATTATAGATGTTCGCCTCTATCCCCTCTCCCAGTGTTGGTCAGGAACACATTATAGATGTGTTCGCCTCTACCCCCTCTCCCAGTGTTGGTCAGGAACACATTATAGATGTTCGCCTCTACCTCCTCTCGCCTCTACCCCCTGTCCCAGTGTTGGTCAGGAACACATTAAAGATGTTCTCCTCTACCCCCTCTCCCAGCGTTGGTCAGGAACACATTATAGATGTTCGTCTCTGCCCCCTCTCCCAGTGTTGGTCAGGAACTAAATATAGGTGTTCGCTCTACCTCCTCTCGCCTCTACCCCCTCTCCCAGTGTTGGTCAGGAACACATTATAGATGTTCGCCTGTATCCCCTCTCCCAGTGTTGGTCAGGAACACATTATAGATGTTCGCCTCTACCCCCTCTCCCAGTGTTGGTCAGGAACACATTTTAGATGTATTCGCCTCTATTCCCTCTCCCAGTGTTGGCCAGGAACACATTATAGATGTGTTCGCCTATATCCCCTCTCCCAGTGTTGGTCAGGAACACATTATAGATGTTCGCCTCTACCCCCTCTCTCATTGTTGGTCAGGAACACATTATAGGTGTTCGTCTCTACCCCCTCTCCCATTGTTGGTCAGGAACACATTATAAATGTTCGCCTCTGCTCCCTCTCCAAGTGTTGGTCAGGAACAAATTATAGGTGTTCGTTCTTACCTCCTCTCACAGTGTTGGTCAGGAACACATTATAGATGTTCGCCTCTACCCCCTCTCCCAGTGTTGGTCAGGAACACATTATAGATGTGTTCGCCTCTACCTCCTCTCCCAGTGTTGGTCAGGGACACATTATAAATGTTCGCCTCTACCCCCTCTCCCATTGTTGGTCAGGAACACATTATAGATGTTCTCCTCTACCCCCTCTCCCAGTGTTGGTCAGGAACACATTATAGATGTTCTCCTCTACCCCTTCTCCCATTGTTGGTCAGGAACACATAATAGATGTTCGCCTCTATCCCCTCTCCCAGTGTTGGTCAAGAACACATTAAAGATGTTCGCCTCTACCTCCTCTCCCAGTGTTGGTCAGGAACACATTATAGATGTTCGTCTCTACCCCCTCTCCCATTGTTGGTCAGGAACACATTATAGATGATCGCCTCTACCCCCTCTCCCAGTGTTGGTCAAGAATACATTAAAGATGTTCGCCTCTACCTCCTCTCCCAGTGTTGGCCAGGAACACATTATAGATGTTCGCCTCTATCCCCTCTCCCAGTGTTGGTCAGGAACACATTATAGATGTGTTCGCCTCTATCCCCTCTCCCAGTGTTGGTCAGGAACACATTATAGATGTTCGCCACTACCCCATCTCCCAGTGTTGGTCAGGAACACATTATAGATGTTCGCCTCTACCCCCTCTCCCAGCGTTGGTCAGGAACACATTATAGATGTTGGCTTCTATCCCCTCTCCCCTCTACCCCCTCTCCCAGTGTTGGTCAGGAATACAATATAGGTGTTCGCCTCTACCTCTTCTAGCCTCTACCCCCTCTCCCAGTGTTGATCAGGAACACATTATAGATGTTCGCCTCTACCCCCTCTCCCAGTTTTGGTCAGGAACACATTAAAAATGTTTGCCTCTATCCCTTCTCCCAGTGTTGGTCAGGAACACATTAAAGATTTTCGCGTCTATCCCCTCTCCCAGTATTGGTCAGGAACACATTAAAGATGTTCGCCTCTACCTCCTCCCGCCTCTACCCCCTCTCCCAGTGTTGGTCAGGAACACATTATAGATGTGTTCGCCTCTACTTCCTCTCCCAGTGTTGGTCAGTAACACATTATAGTGTGTTCGCCTCTATCCTCTCTCCCAATGTTGGTCAGGAACACATTATAGATGTGTTCGTCTCTATCCCCTCTCTCAGTGTTGGTCAAGAACACATTTTAGATGTGTTCGCCTCTATCCCCTCTCCCACTGTTGGTCAGGAACACATTATAGATGTGTTCGCCTCTACCCCTTCTCTCAGTGTTGGCCAGGAACAAATTATAGATGTGTTCGCCTCTATCCACTCTCCCAGTGTTGACCAGGAACACATTATAGATGTGTTCGCCTCTATCCCCTCTCCCAGTGTTGGCGAGGAACACATTATAGATGTGTTCGCCTCTACCCCCTCTCCCAGTGTTGGTCAGGAACACATTATAGATGTGTTTGCCTCTGCCCCTTCGTCCAGTGTTGGTCAGGAACACAATATAGGTGTTCGCCTCTACCTCCTCTCGCCTCTACCCCCTTCGTCCAGTGTTGGTCAGGAACACAATATAGGCGTTCGTCTCTGCCCCCTTCTCCCAGTGTTGTCTATTGCAGAAGACGTGAATATTGTCACATATAAAGCTACCCCAATCTCATTTGACCAGGGTGAGTGCACCCAGAGTGAACTAATTGAATACAACTGTCTTATTGCACTTGCACAATCTACCAGGTGCACTATTTGTTACTAGTCTATTCAATGATAATGGACCATGTCAGAACGATCTAGATGTGACCCGATCTCTATTGTGTACTACCTTTAGAGACTCCGATGTTTTCCCATTTGGTCTCCAGGCAGAGATGAAAAACGGTTATATTCATGCAAAGGTGATTATTAGCAAATGATATACGGTCATTACTCTCCGTTATTGACTACTCATTACTTAACGACTTAATAAGTTCTTTTCGCCGCAAGTGATCATCACAGGTGAAAACCAAGTAACAAAATCAGCAATTTTAAAGATACTGTGTCAATTCCACAAGCTGAAGTGCTTATGCTTAAGCAATGTATGAAAGCAAATGAATCTATTCTTTAATATCAGCTGAAAACTATGAGAAACACAGTAATAATTATAAAAGATAATATAAATGTATTCTTAAATACTGCCGTCATTAGTGCTGCCCAGATTAACAAATGTATTAATGAATTTAATAATAATAATGATTTAAATGTGGTTGACACCTTTTCACAGAATGCTTCTATTGATAATCGTGCAAGTTTGGTATTAACTCTGTCCAAAATAGCAAATGATTCACTATTGAGTGACATCATTATTGACACTACATAATCGCCAGAGGTCAGCGACAATACAGTCTTAAGCATATAGCTTACACAGACGTTGACTCGTGTGAATCGAAGGTTCCTGTGTCTGATCAGAATTGTGTTGACCCTTCAAGGTCACTCGAGGTCAGCGCCAATGTAAGCCGTAAACATACGACACTGGGCTCTGGTGAATCGGAGGCTTCAGTCTGTAATCAGAATACTAAATATGCTCCTCTTGTAACGAATAATCGTGGCAGTGGGTCTTTTGTCACGTAGTGAACCTATAAACAAATATACTACCGACGTTCATTTGCATCTCGAGTTCAACGCTCGTCCGAAGCTAGTGGTTGGTATCAAAATGACCACAGTAATGTTGCAGATACTCCTGTATACCAGTACTTAGATGTAGCAATGTCCGGATTGAATACCTTTTATTTTCTGCCGTGGAATGTTACCAGACTGTTGCCCAGTAGTTCATACCTCTGTTCTCTTCTAAAGAATCTAAAAAAAAATCTACGGATTTATCTTGAGTTTGTGAGCCCTGGCTTTACAGTCATAGTTTATACTTTATTTGTGATGAATAAATAAATGAATAGGGTTTAACGCCATTTTCTACACAAGTCAGACTAAGTAGAACCACAGTCCTTCCGCAAGTGACTGGCAAACTTTCTCACATGACGTTGTTGGAACGAGCGGAACTCTAACCTACGACCTTAGCGGTGAGAGGTAAGAGATCTTGAGACGGCGCCTTAGACCACTTGGCCATGGAGGGCCTTTTATCGGTGATATATACAACTATAAACCGCATGCTATTTCTGATTTTGTCTTAGATGGGCCGTATCATAGACGTTAAGGAAAAGGCGGTGTAGCAATTATATGGTATAAAACACGACGAATACATTACGCCATTAATAACTGAAGGTGATAGAATAATTGGAGTCCAATACCAAATTGCTTCTCATCAATATATGTTTATATTTTAAATATACATTCCATGACGAAGTCATCACATACGAGTATCGAAAAATTATATAATCTTTGGAGCTTGTACTGTGAAAATGGTATGGCGATTTCAATTTAAATGGTCAGACAAGCGATAAGCGTGATGGTAGGAATACGTATTTTAAACGTTTTATAAACAATACGTATTGGTCTGTTTATACTTTATAATCACATATTGGCGCAAAACATCATTCATGCCTTATGCCGGCAGGGATGAAAGGTTAACAGGTTATATTTTATTGTTTTTATTATTCCTACTTTATATGACTCAATGTAGAGAAGTGACACATGTCTTTAAACCTGACCACGGACAATTTCGGAAATAATTCCTGAAGATTATATTTTAGTTCCTGCCGAGCGTATAGACGGTGTTTCGCATTGTGAAATTGCCGATGGCAACTGTATAAATGTGTCGAATCATAGGCCTAGTATATGTACATTAAGCACTCCAGTAGTGTCAGAATAATTATGATAATACTGCCTACTATCAATCAGTCCTCTCGCTATACATTGTGTCAATAAGCAAGCCACTTTTATATTTTAAGTATTTGTCAGAATTATGGTAATTATGCTTTTTTGCACTTGTATGGCATTTTGACCTAGAATGCATTACATATATTCGTCCGTCATCCTGATATGTAAAATCATTCAAAATTATTGCAACACCACCCGATACGACTGGTGTTAACTAGCTTATTGAACTGGCTTTAGGTTAGTGGTGTTACGCTGTTCAACATATGACAAGGTATACCACTGTACCATGTGGTATGGGGTTTATGAGGTTATACGGTGTAGATACCACGTGGTACTGCAACACTTTACTTGTTTGACAAGAGAGACGACTGCGCTATAGCGTCAACTGACTTCATATGCATCGGTTATTCCGCTTTATTTTTTAAACTACAGATCACTCGCTTCCTTGCTGAAACATCACAATCAGTAGCAGCAGTAGAAGCGGCATCATCATCAGTAGCTACAACAATGTCATTATTAGTAGTGGTAGTGGTAGTTAATACTGTGTTCTTAATTCATTTAGAATGTGATGTATTTTCTTTTGTTAAATATGAAAGTCGGAAAAAACTAATTCTAGATAATTATAAAGTTAAAAATGAGGTCATACGGAAACGATGTCAAATGCTGTAAAATTCTAAATATATGAGACTATACATATACTTGGTTTTTGAATGTGTGTTCGATCATATGCATATACGTATTACTTACTACAAATACATGAATATATGTGTCCAGTGGCGTAGCTTGGTCAAAATAAAACTGCAGGCCTAGAAATTTTGATGCGGGGGTGGGGAGAGGAATGGCAGTCCTACCCCTTATTTTTTTTAAAAAAAATGTAAATAGTCAATGTTGCTATCTCAGGGGCTTTGTGTGTATTTTTTTTTCTATGTAAAAACACATGAATTACGTAAGTTTTTTTAGTTTTCTGGAAAAAAGTTCAGGCAAAGGACTGCAGTATAGCTTTGAACACTCCATAGTATAAGCATTTAGTATAATTTGGTATAATAAATTTGGCATATTAATAATTTAGTAAGCTAACTTATTACCAAAAAAAAAAAATGTCAGTATATTCTATAATTAATAATGTACTCGATTAATTCCACCATGTCCTCTTGCGCATTTATGTTTCACCGACACAGCCTGGGTAAATTGTGTGTTGCATCCTTGAGTTAAAGGGAATGAACGGGATGGTAAATGTCACACCTCTTGTTATTACCCGTTGCTTCATGACGTCAAAATAGTAAATAACTATGATGCTTCAATCTGATCACCTCGGCCTTTATGCTACGCAATAGACCTCTGACATAATAAGGCGCCATTTTGGAAATACTTTCAGTCACATGATAAAATAAAATGGCGGCCCCCTTATGCCACCTGTTTATATACATGTACGTTGAAAATATAAACGTTTGTTAATCAAGACTGATATTTTAAATTTCCCTATAAATATGACCCATGTCGAGTGTATAAATAAAAAAATCGATATAACAACGCCATATATAATCAACTTAATGACGGATACATTATTTGTTACTTTCACGCGAATGAACACAGACTTGTAACACAGGCGATTCGCGTTGGTGTATTCTAGAGCTATACACGAGGTGTATTCTACGGAGGATACGGAAATACCCGATGTTTCACGATTGATGATGCTTGTGATGTAAAATTTATCAAATCGCAATTCTCGAACGACGTTGATTTTATTGGAAATTATGCGTTCGCGAGCATGCATTAATGGAAAAATGACCGACAAAAATCTATATGGGTTAAACAAAAGAGTTGCATCACGATTGTAATATAGATCTACATGTATATATTAAATAAACGGCCTGCGCACAAAAACACACATACTTAAAACAACAACGCCTTTGTAATTGTACACGTATTTATTGATACAATATAATCTAGAGGTCATGCACTTTAAGGACGGCTGGTCGTGTAAGGTGCCAGTGTTGCTGTCGAGTTAGCTGATGCTGGATTATAGGTACCAGGCACGAACATCAAGTCGTAATGGCCAGTTTCACCCATACGGTACGAATTGGAGGACTGATTATTGTCCCAAAGCACTTTTACCCAGCCTTTCGACGTGACCGGGGGGAACGCTGTCACTGTCCCCGGTCCATTTCCATCCTACAATTGAAATGACTTTCTTGATAGTTAGTCAACTAGTTATTAACCTACATGCACATATACTATTTCAAGAGATTATAAGCACTATGTTTTCATTATACTCACTTTTAATTAACTTGCTTTATTGTATAAACAGTATATAAATAGAGAAATAGAATAAAATATGTTTAAAGTACCAAAAACAATATAAAAATGTATACTACTACTACTACCACTGCAATTATTATTATTGTTACTACTTTTACTGCTGCTGCTAGTACTACTAACATCACCACCACCACTACTACTACTACTACTACTACTGCTATATTCTACCACCACCACTACCACTACCATTACCACCACCACCACCACCACCACTACTACTACTACTACTACTACTACTACTACTACTACTACTACCACTACCACCACCACCACCACCACCACCACTACAACTGCTACTGCCACCGCTACCGCTACTACTACTACTACTACTACTACTACTACTACTACTACTACTACTTCACAGAATTCAGATTATTTAAAATTGCCATATCTTGATTGTTTTGTTATAGAAATTATCAAATTTGATATATTATGATATATAGATGCAGTTCTTGAGTAGAAGTAATTACAAGCCTGTATATTTAGTAAAAGACAAAAAACTCCACAAACTTTCAGCATAAATATCATTATTATTATTATTATAATAAATGTAAGTTGATTTCTGAAACCTGTTAAAATACTCCATACACGATGGTTACTGCCAAGGGAGCTTAATTATATATATAAATCAATTTAGATGCACTTTTTTCTGTTGTATATGTCATGACCTATCTCAGTTCATAACAACATTTACAGTTGATAACATGTGCTAAAACAGAATTAAAAGTGTTCAGTTTATAAATACACATGCACAAACCTACTGGTATAAAGACACAGCAATCTCATTAAATCACAGCCTCAAGAACGCTTCGCTTACATTTAGGAGATCGTGTACCTTAGTCAGATTGAAAGCCAGAGACATCGGTCACAATCTCTTTTAAGTACATATGGTCGTATATATTAAACTAAACTGAGATTGTGACATGGCCTGTGTATAAAGCAGTTGGGAACCATTAAAATGGAATGCATACGTACATTAAATCGGTTGGAAATGCTTGGGACACGTGTAAGTTTCATTAACATATTTTTTTCTTTTTCTTTGTTTTGAATTTGAATTTTTGAATTGAATACATTTTCAACATAATTCGTTTTATTGGTGGGAAGAACGTGCGACTCATGGACATGAATTTGAGAAGAATACATATTACAGGCTTTCCTCAAGTAACTGTCAAACGGTGTCATATAAAGTATTTGGAACGAGCTAGGCTCGAACCTATGACTTGGGCGGTACGAGGTTATTGATTTTTAGACAGCGCTTTAAACTACTTGCCCACCGAAGTCCCACTTACATTATACAGAACCGTAGCGGTGGTCTGGGGGTAGAGCGTCCGTCTCACATGCGGAAGGTCGAGGGTTCTATCCCCGACTCGGTCGTACCAAATACTTGAAAAGTGGTATTTGAATCTCCCTCGTCCCTCGCTTGGCGCTCAGAATTGAGAGGATATTTCTAGGTCTGTTCGGCCCGGTGTCAGTAGTATGTGACTGAGTGGGGGTATCGTACCATATGTCTGCGGAATGATACTCGAGTGTGGCAGCGCTCAGAATACTGTCTCAAGTAGACACCGTCGCGATATAGCTTAAAAGTTGTACACGCGACGCTAAACACCATACAAGCACACACAATCCATTATACAGTTATGCATAATCAATGCCCATAGGATAGTTATATACTAATGTCAAGAAAATAAATTTAACGTCTTACAAGAGGTTAATGTACATTGATTGAATGAAACCACACCATCTCAACACTTCACCAAATTCATGGTTTTACTATAACGACATTTAAATCATGACGTTTTTTATCCTTTATCTAAAACCAGCTTTCTTGAATGCTTTGCAGATAGACGTCGACTATTTGCATGTTTGACTGGATCGTTAATTTGGCGCTACTTGCATAGTTCTTTCGTTATTTTTTTTATAAATACAATAATTAAAACTCCTAGGTATTTATGGCCACTTCGTATACCGTTATTATTAAATAATACTTTTACCACAATCGACGCAATTTTTTGGTATTTTACGCTATCTACAGGTATTCCTCTAATTCAAAAGTAGTCTGTAGAACGGACCCAGCTCTCCCGATAGGGTCTTCAGGGAAAGTTTGATTGACTACACAGTGTAGTAACTTTTCAATAGCTATGCATTGTGGGACGGACACGGAATTACTGACCTTTTCATTTGGGGTTAATAGACCTGATTCGGGACACATAATGTTCTATTTTTAGACAAATTCAAAAGAGACATTGCAAGCATGTACGTCTGTAATTACCTGGTCATTCCATTTCCAATCCTTTCCTCGTTGGACCCTGGCACCTATATATAGTGCCTGGGCCAGGGCCGGACCGTACGTGGGAAGTGGAGCAGCTGTGGAAAGTGCAGTGGCTAAAATAAATTTTAAAAAAAATGTGAAAATGTAAATTTATTATAATGACCGTGTGTACCAAAGACTGGTTTGCTTTTAACTCGGGGGGAAAACTATCGGTGGTTAATTAATGAAAATTTGGTTTTATATTTGTTTTCAGTCTTTCGATATAAAGGTGTGTAACTCTTCACTATCATATCCTGATAACGCTATGATTAAGGTCCCAACTGCCACATAAAAGCCGCAAGATGGCTCTGGTGCAGGTTTGATATAGTTCAGTATATGATTTAAATCAGAGAATCCTTTTTCAAAATTTCAGTCTTCAATGCGTTGTTTTTCTTATAACCAATGATTGTAGAGTGACCCAAAACTAAATGTACAATCAAATCAACGGCGAAAACAATCTCAAACAAATGAAACGAATATAGTTGAGGAACAGTGGATTTGAAACCCAAAAAAGCACCAGACCTTATTGAAAATTTGTGTTCAGTTACCGCGTTACATTTTATCGACCATATACGCGTCCTGCATGGTTTTGGCAATTACATATCAGCCCTTGACATGAGAAGAAAGCTTGAGAGAGGCTTTTAGGTACATGGAGTGAATGGTAGGTCATTGTCAATAAAAATGAAAGAAAACATGGTTTCCGCTCAATAAGTTTTGCTCCCTTTAAGATAGTTTGCTGTGTGTATGTTGGATGTATTTTGCGGTAAATCAATGTATCTGAGAGAACTTGTGGCCAGACCCTTTTGCCTTAAATTGTTTGTTTAACTATATGCATGATAAATTATATATTGTAATATGTGTTTATATGGCAATAAAATATGTTTAATCTAGGCAAATCAATTTAAAATCAAAACAAAAACTAATGTCTACCTTATTAACGCCATTCGAATTTTGAATACTCGACATTCATTAAGTTCTTACACTTTGAAAGAAATACACTTTCCAGTAATAAAATCACTACGAAATATCTACTTAGACTTGTTTTAAGACATTTAACTGCGTGTTTTGCAACTCTAACAGATGCATTGCCAAAAATTGCGTTACCAGCGCTCACGGCATGGATTTTCCAAATAGGAGTAAATTTTGGATAAACGACTGCATGATCTAGATCCGTAAGCTTTGTCCAACTCTAATAAAACATGTCAGGAAAGCTTATGATCGTGAAATCTCAAACTATCTTTTCAACTGGTCAAACTTGACCAGAATGACCAGTTAAGCGATACAGGCCTTATCGGTTCTCTAGCGTCATAATAATGGTTCTATTGTCAAGTTGCATCTGTTTTGATGAAAGACGTATATCGAGAGAAAAGGTTGAGTTGCTAAAGTTCATTGCCTAGTCAAATAGGTCGAATATCAAATTGCAAAAATATAATATAACACTTCATCAAATAGGCGTTTTCCACCAAACTGTTATTTGAGAAAAAAGACAATCTGTTTTTTTTTGTTTAATATTGCATATGTAAAGATAATGTATATATAAGATGAAAAGAAATCTTTTTCTCTCCAATTTGCAGTGTGACATAAAAAAAAGAAAAAAACACGCTAAAGACTTAAAATTCTGAATTAAAGCATCTCTAATAAGTTTATAAAAAGTACCTTTGACGACAACTATACATGCAGAATGGAGAGAAAAGAAGATCTATAAATTTTTTAAAATATATATTTATTTCACACTGTATGTGATTTTGTAAGGTGTATAGAGGGGTGTCCCACCCCGACCCTCATACACCTATCACGGAGCGGTTAAATAGACCACCATTTGGTGATTAAAATTAAAGAGAAATGTTGCAAAATATAAACTAGTTCTTAATATAAACAAAAGTATAACAATTGTTCTTAAATATAGAAAAAAGTATAAATAGTTCTTAAAATCTCATAGGCCTATAGTAAAAATGATAAAATAGTTCTTAAATATTTTTTAGGTATAGACAAAAGTATAAACTAATTCTTAAATAAAGACAAAAGTATTAAATAGTTCTTAATTATAAACTCACTTCCATAGCTGCTCGACGTCGACGTCGACGGTGTCGTTGACGGAAGGGTAAATGGATTAGGTACGACTGTAGAAGAGGGAGGATTGAATGTGCCTGGTACTAACATCAGGTCGTATGCATTGTCTGCACCCATGCGATATGTGTTCGTGGTACCGCCATCCCATCTGACCCTTACCCAACCATCGTCTGTGGATGGGGGAAAGGAAATCACAGTTCCTGGACCATTACTATCCTGAAACGATACTTCTAAGTTGTTACAAAGTTTTTCATAACACACACAATCTAAAACGCTAAACCTATATACAATTACTCTTAAAGCCTTTAAAAACGCAGGTTTAACATTGTATCAAATCTAGATATGACATGAATAATAAACCAAGACAAAACTTTCTTACCTTATTTTTCATATTTTTCAAACAATTTCATCACTTTAACTTGACAAATTCATTTGTAACACACAAGAACCGATGGCAATGATAGCAGCTCAAACATTTTTGATATTATTCAATATTAAAAAACTTTCGTTTTTAAAAGCGTTAAGTACACAAGGTTGTATTCATAACAGAATGCATAACGCAATTGCAAATGTTATTGAAATACATGTAAAAAGTATAATCTTTTATTCTTCCATATATTATGAAGAGATATTACATATTATGCAAACATGATCAATGGGAACTATTTGAAAAGATTTGTAATTACATGTTGTTACGATTTCAACTTTGTCTAACAATCAATATTTACATTTCAACATGTAGATTTCATATATTGAAAAAGTTTTAATAATAATATGAAAAATAAAGCTGGTAAGTATCGTTGTACGAAAGCTATTTACATTAATGACAACAACAACAACATATTTAACTTACATATATGATAAGGATAATAGTCATAGTTTATATTGTTAGAAAAATAAATATTTACATGTCTTATTGTTTATTGTGATGTACATTGATATAACATGCTAAATACATCATATTAAGACAGCCTCCATGGAAACGAAACATCAAGACAACTAAGATGAGTTCCAATGTTTTTTGTTGTTAAAAAATAAACAACGTACACAGTGCACAGAGAATGACTGAGCGGAGTATAATACAGTTCGTATCGAGTACAATTTTGGTTCGTTGTTGGTTTGGATAAGAGGACCATTAAATTACCATAATTCCAAATGTCTGAATAAAATGTTACTGTAATAAGGATTTCGCTATAGTCTTAATCTGTATAATGGACCCCGCTCTCCCGATTTGGTCCGTTAAATAGCAATGTTTGGAAAGCCACATTTGAGCACATTGATTAGTCAGTTGCTTCAACTAAAAGTTTGAATGACGTCACAGTTTAATAAGCGGTCAATTGCTATGAATTGTGGGACAGGCATATACTTCTCTGCTTTCTCATTGGGGGTTAATAGACCTAATTCGGGATATACCTGTTTCTGGGATAGACTGGTATATTCATGTCTGCTGATGTGAGCAACATTTTCGATTTCTGTAAATAATATAGATCGAAAGACATGCCTTAACGAGTTTACACACGTTTCGATGATCACCAGGAGAGAAAAAAACACGATAAATTATATCGAAATTGGAAGAAAAGAAAATTATTGTACTCGTCCTTGTGTCAGCATCTGCAATGGGTATTTGGTTAACGGTTTAGGTAAGCTCATGTCGCAGTAACCACTACCCATACATCAATAAAACCCAATGTGTGTGTTCACTATCATAAATGGTACAAAATGGGCGAAGTGGGGAAACACCATTTTGCTTTTAGGGAGAATTGTGGTCCCGTTTGTATTCAGCAAAAGATTGTTGGCATGCTCATATTTCAGGAACCACTACCCATATAACACAAAAACTTCACAATGTGTCTTAAGTAAAATGAAAGGGACTCAAACGGCCAAGTGTAATAACTTTATTTGATTGTATTTACAATAATTGTCCTTTTATACTTACAAAATACTAGCCTTGTATAAATAACACTTCACACGAGTCTTCATTACAATAAATGGGGGTCTTACTTAAGGCACTATTATGACTCATTTTATACTTAAAAAAATATGGTTAAAGGTTTATGAAAATATTAATTTTTTAAATGGGGTGTAACGCCATTTTGAACACATTTCAGGTTATATGTGTTATATCCAGTTTTACTGGTGGAGGCCTAAAAATGAATCTGAGTAGAACCGTCGTCCTTCCCAAGTAACTTACAAACTTTCTCACATACAGTTTTTGTAGCGATTGGGACTCGAACCTACGATCATAGGTTAGAGGTTAGTGATCCTTAGAAGTCGCTTTCGACCATCCAGCAAGGGAGGAATTTTTACATGCATAATATAAATAAAACAATTCAATACAATATTCTATCTCAGTAACGAATTGATAAACTCAAATGAAACTCACAGACCTATATGTTCACTGCCATTTAGAGGAACTAAGATTTCCAGTGGGATGGCTTGGTTTCGGTTTTAGTTGGTGTTTTATCCTCTTTCATACTTAAAATATTTCCACTCTCTTAGGGTACAGATGGAATATTTTTGTTTTAGGCAGCATTTTTATAAATTTAATTAAGTTGTTTTATACAACTTATTTATCATGCCAATGCATTCATTTCTGTCAAAAAAACATAGGATTATCATGTCAATGCAATTTTATCAGGCATATGACAACATTGTAAATAATTAAACATTATGACCTGGACAAAATCTCTATAAGCCCTAACAAAAGTTTGAAGCTGATTTTCAATTTCATAAAAAAAAATTAAAATAAAACTATTGACATGATAAAGGGAATACCATGTTGGTGTCTAATATCATCCACTTCATCAGATTCGGCCTCACCTGTTCAAGTTGATAATATTAGACACTAACATAGTATTCTCTATATCACAGAAAATAATATCGAGGTTTTATCTGCAGAACAGCCCTGTTCTAAACGTAAACGTAGAAAGTCGTGAAAAAACCAAACCGGAAACTACTGAATCTGATAGAGTATCAACAGTTGAAATTGCCGGTCTTTTCCTATGGAATTTTGTATATTTTGAGATTATAGAATAGATTTATATCATAAATAATTTCCATATATATATATATATATATATATATATATATATATATATATATATACCTGTGTATTCCATTTCCAATCTTGTCCACGTTGTACTCGTGCTCCTATGTATAGTGCATGTGCCAATACAGGGCCGTATGTTGGCACTTTTGTAAAACTTGTGTTTACAGCTGTTGTACTTTGGGTAGTATAATTCATCGATGTGCTTGTTGCATTTGTACCTGGAACTATAATACAACTGGGGATATCCATTTATTTCTTTGACAAACCGAGTGAACACTATAGTATGTATTTTCACAAGTAGCAAAGCCAAGAGTAAAATTTTATATTTAATGTTCGCGAGATGAAATGATTCGATCTTTCACTAAAGCAAACACATATTCTTATAATGCTATCACTATGGTGTAAGCTAATCGGGCTGAAATGTTAAGATTTTCCAAGATGACGGCAAGGAAGGTAAGTGTCTCAATTTTCATTGTTTCACCTCGTTAATATAAGACCCAATGTAATACGATATATATGTAGTATTTGATAAAACAATGCCTGCTCTTACTTTAGTTACACGTGTACTGGATCAAATCTGCTTCGTTTGCTTGCGGAGGTACTTTAAGTATTTATATTTTATCTTATAAACATATTTCATCTAGCCCTGTGTGAGTCATACACCCTTCACCGTGTAAATACATAGTCATAAATTCATGCTGTATTACTATGCAGACTCGCTGAATTGCTTTAATATGTTTTACAATTAGACCTTAGATATGCGATTTTCCATTTCAAACAGTGAACTTCATTGTTTTCAAACTGTGACATTACCCGATGCCTCTCATAAAACAACACTCAATACTGGTTCTACCCAGGAAGCGGACTCGAGAGCGGTTCATATAATTCGCTCATTTGCTCAATCGCTCTATACGGGAATACCCCCCCCTGCTTTTCCCCCCTCCCCAGTTCTGTATATTTAACTGACAAACTTTATTTCTTAGAGAGCTAGTCTTTGCGTTCAGAATTTATCTAATGATTTAAAGCTCTGAGTTTTCATTTTGAATTTTTCTCGATCTTCGTAAATGGAACGGTAAATTACAATTAAAGCGTAATTTATAAACACAATATACTCCTGGCGAAGTTAGATTTAAAAAATAGATAACGCACCTGGCGAAAATGACTAAAGCAATAACATGACGTCATGATGTCATTTCTCTGTAGCAAATGATGTCGCCGCATATCTCGTACTCAGTCACAAGACATAATTGATTGTTTTAATTATGTAACCTTAACATAACAAGCTATCGTATGTTTGATTTTTTTTTATCTATGACTGTAAATGTAATTATATTGTACCTTTTGCATTGCAGCTATCAACTAAATACCGCTGACATTTAGACATTGACGTTAAGGAATTATATATCAGGAAAAAATCCTGCTAAAATTGTCATGAAAAATTGAATTATTTTAGAAGTGAATGAAAAAAATCTCATTATCATTAATAAATGAAATACGAATGGTTTGGTATGTCAAATCCACCAAAATTTTTCAAATTGAAATGATAAATGAAATCTCCTTTGTAAAAACTGACAGCACTTAAATACTTCTCTAGACTTAGACTAGATTTAGACTCAGACTAAAGAATGCATCTTTCAAACAAGAAAAATCAAGATAGACTACTGCTATGAAAGGGCGATGACTCAGATAGTTACTCTGTCATGTTAGGTTTATGCCAAAACAGCGTTTAGTTTCGGCGCACTCGGCAAAATTCCCTTCACAAGTAAATTGCAAGTATAGAACATGTAAACACAACATGATTTGTATAAGAATGCAATACTCTTCGTGTATCTATCTAATAAGTCACGTTGACCAAAAACATGCACGGTGGAGTGTTGTACAAATATTTGTATATAAATATAAAATGTAATAGAAAACAACAGGAATCCTTAAAAAACAGAAAAAAACAATGACCATTTCAGAATCACTATTACATTGTTACTTCTTACTTACGTTCACATTGCCATGGGCGCAAGGGCCTTTCAATTAATGGGGCGCCAACCAGAGAAGAGAGTAAAATATTGGGTGGGGGGGGGGGGCTTAGTATATGCTTGCCCCTCCAGCTTAAACTTTGATTTGGGGGGTGGGGGCGTCCCCCTGCCCCCCAATTCCTTCGCCTTTTGAAATATTTAATTTAATGCGGTTTAAAGTTCAAATCAAACACAGTTCAATGGCGAAATTATTTATTCACTATCTTCTTTTAAATGATAATGTAATATGTATTGTATTGTATTGTGTAATGCACAATTTAAATATTTAATGTACCGCGGTTTAAAATTTCAAATCAAAAATAGATTAATGACGCCATTATTTGTTCATTATTATATTTTAAATGATATTGCAATTATGATTGTGTAATGCGAAATCTAAATAGTGTGAACTTGCTTGCATGAATAAAAATACATAACTTTGCACATTGCATGTACTCAATAATATTTCCTTTCTGTCAATCGTCGGTTTAAACAGAAAAATAGTCTTCACTACATTAGAGTACATTAGAATGCAATTGGGTTGTCCATTCAAATCAAACCAATCAGAGGCCTCTATGTTTGTGATATTGTTTGTCAGTGGTTAACGAATAATTGACGGGAGTTGTAGGTTATGACGTTGCAATATTGTCACGTGTTTTATATTTACGCATGTAAACATACTACCCAAAGTGCTCGTGACGGACCAAACTGCACAAGACGAGTACAAAGGTCAATAAGACCCACATTTCATTTAATAAAATATTTAAGACAATCTAAATTTTTTTTATTTTAAATGTTAACTTAGACTTACCAGATGTGACAGAGAGTGGTATTTTTTAAAACTTGATTTAGTATATGTACAAATTCATGTTTCAAGTTGGGTACACATGGCACACAAAATAAATATACACAATGTGGTGAAATATTATGATTTAGGTATTTATTAATTTTATTTCCATTATACTTACAATATGTAACAGTTGCCAGTGTTGTATTAGCTATTTGTATTGGTTTTGCGGTTGTTGTAGTTGTTGTAGTTGTTGATGATGGTGTCGATGGTGCTGAAAGAGAAAAAAAAATGGTATTCATTATCCAGATCAAAAGTAGAAACATCTTACCCACACATATACCATAAAACACTCATTACTTTCCTAGATATCATATATGCTAAATAATTTTAATGTTTAAGAGTCGTAAAAGGATCTTACGATGTGATGTATATGTCCACGGTTGTCCAGTTGTCTGGGTGGCAGTCGTCCACTGTCTGACTGTGCAGTAACCGCAAAAGTCCAAACAGCCATAAACAGTAGCGTCCTGGAAATGACAACAACAACAACTACTACAACAACAACAACAACAACAACAACAACAACAACAACAACAACAACATCAATAATAATAATGATTATAATAAATTATAATAATGATAATAATACACATTTTACTTATATGTAATGTATTTAAAACTTTCTTAAGGAAATTAAAGATTTCCATTGGACATTTCAAATTAAGATTAAATTTGACTTTTTATATTCCAAATGGAAACTTGATTTTTCAATTGGACTTGGACGATTGGAACATAATCCAATTGAAACATGAACGTACCAATTGGAAATAGTGCTTTTTTACTTTAATTGAATTCATCTCAGTATTTTGCGAACATAAATATGATGTTAACTATATAATACAAATATTTCCCCCTCAAACAAGTAAATCTGTAACATTTAAGGGTTTGCCATTTTCCCCTCAGAAATTCACTGTATTGTGTTGCATAAAATAAGAAAAAACAAACTATAGTGATTACAATACAAATATCATCAAGTTCTTATTACGTCTGTTATAAATTTTGCTCCATGATGCTTTTGTTAGTTTATAATTAGCATGTGTCTAATGAATTGCAACATTAACATTATTCTACAAACCTTCTTAGAATGCAGACACTAGCTTGGAATTATTATGAAATTGGTCCTGGGGAATATGCACTGTATAGTTAGTTTGACTCAGTATATGAATTTATGTACTGATACGAGTATCTCCAGTGTTACATAAACGTTCATATTACAAACCTACGAGTATTTCATGGTGCAAATCTCTATAGTTGGCAAAGTATAGTTGTGTCAGTGAAATTAACTTCATGAAAAATTGGTAGGATTTATATATTAATTTGTAATGAGCATCAAACACAGGTGGGAACTAAGCAGATACATGTAAAAATATTCGTTTATATACTTATGACTCTTACAATTACAGTTATTCCGTTCTGCAAATAAAACCCATATAGTTATATAGTTGCGTAAATATGACTATACATGCTTAAAATGTAAAATTAATTTTTTAATGTATTTATTTTTTTCAAATAAATACATATAGTTTCCCCGTATTTCTATGATTTCAAAATACAAAGATGCCATGTTTATGCAATCTGCGATGAAACCTTAAGGAGGTTCTGAAGCTAACAACAGAATAGATAAAATAAATATTCAATTGTACCTTATGTCCCCCCAATAACACTGCATGCTATATATAGCATAAGAAACTGTATTTACCTGTTTTGTTGAACACATATTAACTTGTCCATTTATGTAGGCACAGTCCAGTCTAGTGTCTGAACACGTGACAGGGGCACCTACACAGAGGTTGCAGCTTTTCTTGCAGAACTGCTTCGCGATATCTGGTGTCTCACATACGTCATAATTGGACATCAGCTGCTGACATGTCGGCTCGTCATGACATACGTCTGGCATGAATTGAAATGGTTTGATTTATTTAAATTCATTTTAGATTTTTTAAAATAGTTCTGGAGTTCATTTCCTGGACAGAACCGGTAATGGTTGTTGATAATGGAAGTCGTCAGAGTCATCAGGATGAGAATCGGATGGAAAACATTGTACATGTATCTATTTAAATTGATTTCAGCTCAATAGCGAAATCAACCCAGGGCTTTTGTAAATCGCCCTCGATTCCATTTCTTTCATGGAATCAGTAATAGGTTTTATAAATGAAAGATCATGGAGTCGATCCTGAGATCAAACCTTTAACATAATGTGAACAGACAACGTCCATCTACTGAGCCAGCGCCAGAGAATTTGAACAATGTTTGTTTATTTATATATTTGACTCTGATGTGAAATATCCATTATCATTTCTTTCACACGTTATTTGAATTGACTTGACATGGACTGTCAATCAAACAAGTCGACAAACCAATCAGCGATGATATTGGTTCAAGTGCAACACATACTTCTTAGACGAGCTGACGGTGTCTAAGTTAACGCTACATCGTATTTACAAGTCTCGTGACCAGTGTGTCGAGTGATGGTCGTTCTCGCACTAGGTCAACTACCATGTGCCAGATCCATCTACTTCCCTAGAATCCAAATACAATTTTAAATGACATTATATTTAGTTAAATAGTCAAATATGTGAAAATTAATATTTGGACATGATCCCCACTCTCTGACTTAAAATTTCGGAACAAATAGTTCGATCAAACGTATATGTTTTATTCTTTAAAACGTTGCAGCAGCCAAACTTATCTCCTCCTTTTTATTTTATCGCTTATGATATCTATGCTCTTATTTTATAAACAAAACTATGTAATGTAATTTATAATTAGTTTATTGTGTTATATTTGATTATTATAACAGATTTTGTTGTTGTATGGTGTTTAGCGTCGCTTTCAACAATTTTTCAATCATATCGCGACGGTGCCTATTTGAGACAGTATTCTAAGCGCTGTCACACTGGAGTATCATGCCGCAGACACGTGGTATGATACCCCACCCAGTCACATTATACTGACAACGGGCCGACCAAACCTAGAACTCTCCTCTAAATGCTGAGTGCCAAGCGAGGAAGCTTCTAGTAACATTTTTAAAGTCTTTGGTATGACCGGGGATTGAACCCACGACCTTCCGCATGCGAGGCGGACGCTCTACCACTAGACCACGTTATAATAACAGAAAGCAATTCATGTGTTCAAGAACACGTGCAATACATATTACCTGCGCTCTGACATTGTACATTACAGAGGTCGCCATGGCAACAGCTCGTGCACGTCTTTGTTGACCTCTTGTCCATTTGAAAATCAATTTCAGCTGCTCGTTTACCAAAAGCTGATGATGGATCGATGTGGCTTCCGGCACAATTCTTCAAACGATTTAAAAAGGTTATATTCTATAAATTTACACAGAGGTTAAGTTGTACAACAGTGTTATAAATAGCATTTACAGTTATATAAGATGCAGCTCAATTGGTGAGCGCAACAAACAATAAGTCCCGATTTGATTCCGGTAAAATAAAATCCAAGCGTTTGCTACGTTTATTTAAACTTCAATTAATAAACAATAACTGATACGTCATTGTGTTACTTACGTGCTTCGATCGGCATCCGCTATAATGGAGGGTATCCGAGGTAAACTCTAGGTTAACGTCATTGTAACATATCTATAAGAAATGTATTTACTAGATCGGCTATGTTATGTAAACCGGAAGTTAAACACACATCGGGCATGTGCAGAACTCAAACACATCTACATATATATGCTTTATGGATATTTTGCATAATAGATTGTATTTTCAATTAAAACTAGTTTGGCGAAACCTTTTTTTCTGTAAAATTTATACTGAAAGCCGTCATTTATGGCTACTAATTGTACGTCGGGCGCGTTCCTTTTTTATCTGGCTTCCCTTTAAAAATATTTTACACGTTTGTCTATTAGATATTGAAGTTTATCTACGTATTGAATCGTCTAGATAAGTATTATCTTGCGAAACCTTCGCGTACAGTTTTCTTTAAACACTCCCCACAACAACAAAAAATGAAAAAATAAATGAATTCCAAATTGGTATCTTAATTGATAAAACCAACATCACAGTTTTGTTTCAAATGTTAATATCAATTAACGTCCAGTATTTAATCCAGACATGAAGCCGTCATTTGTGGCTACTAATTGTACGTCTGTCGCGTTTCTTTATTGATTTGGCTTCCTTTTAAAAATATTTTACACGTGTTTCTATTAAATATTCAAGTTTATCTACGTATTGAATCGGCTAGATATTGGTATCTTAATTGATAGAAACAACATCAAAGTTTTGTTCCAAGTGTTAATATCAATTAACGTCCAGTGTTTATTCCAGACATGAAGCAAAGGTCATTGACATCGTTTTGGAAAACACACGATTGCTGTAACAAGTGTTTTGAAGTATGTGTATATGAATATTACGTAACTTTAACCAGAATAGTACATGGCCACTTTACAAATCCGCGTTGGGATAGAGAACAATGGAACTCACCTCGTTTGTTTCGCAATGTTCGATGCTGTGGCACGGGTAACCGGCAGGGTACGCTTCACAGTTGTAACACAGTGGACCTCGAGTGAAGGGAAATCCTGATGCATATCAAATTTACGTCAAATAATTTTATAACCTTTGGAACAATTAACTTTGGAAGCACATCACACATCAATTTAATATATGATGCGAAAATTCGCTCAACTCTGACGTGGATAGGGAATCTGTCTCACTACGTTTGCTAATAAGGTTAACAAATTGATGCTTTGTAAAAGTGTGTTTAATACAAAACGAAACAAACCTTGAAAACTATTGCAGACTATATCTACACATCCGATTAAATGAATATTCTCATCTAAGTCGATATTTGAATAATTATATCAAAAGAAAATGTGTATCCATAAAAATATATGCATTGTACACACAAATCACAAAAATATAAACAAAAACGGCCAGTGCTAATTCACCACAAAGCTTATATCTGGACTGCTGTGTGTATACAACCTCGCCCTTCGACAGTCATTACATCATGAATTAAGATGTCATGATTGAAAGTATCCCCGTAAGACTTGTTAAAAACTTCCATCCTTTCTAAGTCAGATACTGGTTCTAATGTGTTTTATGAACACTACCCATAAAACCGTCTTTGCATGCTCCTACCTGTACTGTTGCATCCGCGGGCGTTGCAAAGGTCCTGGTCGTCACAGCAGTGGTTACAGGCATATACGTCATGGTCTGTAATGGATGCCTCGGTGGCTTGTACATCACATGTCTGTAGGAAAAAGCCATACCTAACTACCCGCTGTCACGTGAGATTCACATGCCGTTGATGTGAGTTCAATTCAGCGTATATGTTGTTTCGGAGTTTTTCATACTTGCATTATGTGTACAGTAAAAGGGAATGCATCCGTTTGGTATAGTTTACAAGATAAATATATAAAGTATAATCGCATAATTGAATGGTTAATATTGGCAAACAATGCGTCAAAGGGTCGCCGTTCTCGTTTTATGTATCAAGCAAAGGATGATTCAGAACTTTGACATGTTATTATGAAAGTTTGTATACTCCTTAGCAATCGTCGTTAGTGTGTCTTCTTATTTAAACATCGATAGTCATATTTTTCTATTACAACAACAACAACAGCAGCAGCAGCAGCAGCAGCAACAACAGCAACAAATCAATTAGTTTGAATTAAATTTTATACGTCATACTACATTGCTTGAAATTACAATGAATATGTTGTTTTGTCACGAAGTGTACTCACATTTTCGTCTACGCATCCTAGTTTATACAAAAGTTGACCATTTTGAGCAGTATATGTCATTCCACATTTCTGTAAATAAACAAAGTATATTGCTTAATACTTTTATCTTGTTTTTCATTAATGGATTTACTAAAACAATGACGTTATAAGGAACATATTTCGTTGTATATTTTGTCTTAATTTTTTTGATAACATTGCAGCGTGGCAGCGTGGCATACTGTTGGTGGGTACGAAAGTAATACATATCGCTTCATTGTATTTACTTGGACAAACAACGCCAAGTTACCAGTGGGCGGAGCCGTAGTCGTTTGCGTGTCAGGTCAACTGCGTTTAATCGGCGTTACGAAGTTAGAATACTCTCGATCGACAAAAAAAGCTGATTTTTTTCGGGCGGATCTCATTTATCTATTTAACAAATAATGAGTTATATATATATATGAAAGAACGGCCAATTGAATTAAGTGGCCAATGCGATATACCGTGGAATGGGTAACCTGGACCGTTTGATAGTACTATAACTGTCAAAACGTGTTATAAAATAACCTTCAAGAACATGGTTCAAGTAAAAAATTCAGTCCAACCACATTATGTGCAGGATAGATTGTTTTACTCAGATTCAATACGCAGTGCTCCTCCACCAATAAAACTAGATGCCAAATAGTAATAATACGACATATATGGTATTGAACATGACGTTAAACCCCATTCCCCCTTTTCAGTTCCGTCTTACCCAAATACATATAAACTGTTACAAGGGAAACAATGGCTAAACATGGAATATTCTTGTATATTCAACATCACAAGGTTTTCACAAAAATAGCGCTCAATCACCCTTTGGACACCTAATGTCATTAAACATTTAAAATGATTAACTGCGCTAAACTGTCATTACAATTAACTACACTCATATATCACTACACAAACACGTCCCTATTCTAAAATAAGATCTTATATTATATGCATACAAAAGAGTTACCTCTCCTTTAAAGCAGGTGGTGACATGCTTGCAAAATCTGGGTTGAATAACTGCATCACAATTCAAACACACCAACGCATTGGCTGAAATAGTTGGTAACCATTAAACATCATAGTTAATAAATCTAAATCAGTAGAATTTGATAAGCATGTAACCAGAACATAGGATGATTTCATTGTGTTTACTAGATATGAACGTACACTAGACTTATCAATGAAAATTTGCATATCGCAGTAAGTGAAATTTTAAACAAGTTTGAGTCACTGCAATGACATCGGTTGCCGGGTAGGAAACACGTCCTTCGCAGAGCCCCTGTCTTCAACACTAATGATATGTGGCTATTGTATAAGTCCGTATGCTCGATACAATGAACTACTGGTTCATATAAATGTCGTCATACGATGATTATTGGAGATATCTATTTTAAAATATCATCGTTTTTAGGTTTTTAAAACGTAATCTTTCGTTTCGAAAACAACGCAGCCGGTAGACACCAATCAACATGATCAAAGTTATCGACTACACTGATCTGGGAAATTAAACATCGTAAACACGAAAGTATACCATCTTTTAATCAACATCATCCAGTAGCCAGTTATGTTAAGTCATTCCATGTAATCGTACAACACTGAGATATCTTTGCACCTTACGACACCATCTTATCGTCTTTCCAACTCACCAAAAGTACGATATGCAACGTGCGAGCGTATACAAAAGTTGAACATCAGCATTATCCTCGTCAAAAGACATTCCTTAATTAAGATTATCAATGCACTCATATTAAGTAAAACGGACCCACCTATCACCGCTATGGTCATTCACATAGCATAAATCTTACATATGTGTGAGGTTCAAGTTCAAATTTCGATTATTTTTTCTCACAATATTTACTTTATAGTGTTACATAGTGATTACAGAAAAAATATTTCACATACTTTTATGTTTATCTTGTCTTTAGAGTCGACCACCGTTGGTGTTATTAATTCTTAACGCTCTTATATGATACTGTTTTACATTGTGGACAGGTATAGAATACCCTTGTTTTCGTTGGGGTTTAACAGGATACTCTAGTGCACCCAGTATATCCCAGTATATCCCAAGCATGCCCGGTTAACAAATCACATGCTTCTGTCGAGCTCTGCAGAGTATCTTGCTCAAGGATACCTATAGCCGTGTTAATTGTAACCAGTTTGTCAAAATGTGAAATATGATGGGCAATGCCTTCTGAAATGTACATTCACTCTCTGAAATACCTGAGAATCAGTCGTTCATCCTCCTCAGTCATTTATTTTACAGCAGCGATGTTCTGATTTGTTGCGGCAACAACTGGGCTGCCTGGGCCTTCTTTAGTATCGTATTATTACTTACATAAAACTGTTCTCGAAGTAACAGAGGCGGTACCGTATTTGCCGTACAACTCAAAATGCTTCTGCTTTGAGATGCTTTTAAAGCTCAACGTTATTACAAAACTTTATTTCCGAGTTATTCCAGACGTATAATATGTTAGTACTTAAAATTACACGAATTCTCTGTCTTACCTAACCTACTCACTGCTATAACCAATATGTACACGCCAATTAATATATCTGAAAAATATATACAATAGAAATGATGATATGATGTGATAAATAGGCCAACATTTTTTTGAAGTTTCAGTTAAACTAATAAAAAAACACATTTCAGTTGTATTTGGTTACTGGTTTTATTGGAACCAGATGCTTTTGTAGGATATAAGTATTAAGTGTCTAAATATATATTTAAAATGTAGAACAGAAACAAGTGTCGAGATTCACCAGCATTTATTTAACTAAGTAAATACTTAAACAATTGAAATGTTTATGTTTATTAAGGCAGTTACTATTCTTTTACCAAGACATAGTACCACCATTGGAATCAGGAAACGCTTCCGTAGGGTCATCGCATAATGGCAGTTATAGTTATCGTTGTCTCTTCTTACTTAAAAATGCCCTTTTCGTATTTTAATGCTCAATTTATTGAAATGGCATTATTGATGTATTTTGAACATTTTGAAAGTATTGCCATGTTTGAATTTTGAATTTAGAAAAATAAACGATGCATGGGAATTGGGGTATGAATACAATTTTTCAGAAGTCTACATTCACTGTACCAACAGTGTACACACTGACCAGAAAACAAATCTCTTATCAGCCATTCTTGAATAAATGACACACTTTTAAAGAAAACGTTGACGCAGATCGATCGATCATTGTTGTGTACATGTACCTGTTAGGAATTACTTTCAAAATGTTACAGCATAATTAGTATATTGTTACATAATACTTTGGTACCACATTTATTTGTTATTCTCATATAATTTTCAAAATAGTATACTCGGAAGTTAGGAAGGGTTTACGTTTATCACCTGTTGCCGGCATACTTACATATATAACACATATGCCAGGTAAATAAACTTGCCACCCCAGTTAAAGTTTATGATTATTCAGATGACATAACGATGCAAAATCAGCACACATCACGTTTCAGGTTAGGTATCCGTATTAAATTTTTTTTTGGTGAAAATTATAGTGTCGCCAAATTTGTTCTCGTAACCATAACGTTCTTTGATAGTACTAATAAAATTGTCACACTTCAAAGCTTCACCTACGTTACGGTATTTTCTGGCATAATTTGCACGTCTATATTGAATTTGTTGGATGTGCACATTAATGTAACCGTTATTAGAAATAACAAAACCAAATCTATAAAAAAAATAGTAAAAACTGACCTTTGAACTTAAATTTTCTCATTTCCGTAACGCATCACTTACGTAACGAAAAGAATATGCCTATATATACGGTATCATTATACGCGTGATTTTACTAAACAGCTTATTTTAAAGCCCACTGAAAGTTGAAATGTCGCCTGCTTTAATGTTTTTGGAACTGGGACTGGTATATTTCTATCAATAAAGGTAAGTTAGTTTATTTGTATATTTTTACGGACACGATTTTGATATAAAATATTATGATATGGTCAGTATATGTTTAACAATTTTGTATAAAGAAGTCCTTTAGTTATCTTATTAAATAAGTGTCAGTATTAATGGCGCCATACAAACACCTCCCTGTGTAGAATGACTGTTAATTAGGTGATGCTATTTAAGTTCTTATAGAAACCCTATTATATCTTAAATATGCAACGCAGATAATTTATTTTGACTTCACATGTTTGAGAAGGTATTGTATTTCCATTAACACGGACATAAGGATAAGAACTAACATACTTGAAAATATCTAAGCGTTATATAGGTGAGATCGTCAATTAATAACGTACTCAATAGTTTCCGGATAAGGTAAACATTCTGCGAGCTCCGCATATATGAATTATTGTTAAAATATGCACAGTTGTAATAGTAGGACCCAATTTTACAACAACTTATTTACCTGAATTATTTTATTCCCATAGATTGCAACGTTATATAGATGAGTGAATGTTACGTAGGTGAGGTCATTTTTACTTTTGATGTCTGCATGAAATGGTTTAGAAAATACAACAATTGAACTAAATTTTCATGGTTTATTATCCAATTTAATACGAATTGATAGTTTTAAACATTTGTTTTCACACAAATATGTTACATATGTTAAAATACAAATCATACCAAAGAACATTCCTTTTTTACAGAATGGTGCTGAAAAAAGCAGAACGACAGAAAATGTGGAGAGGGAGGTAAACGTTGAAGGATTATTGCCTGGTAAAGCCACTAATAAGAAAAAAAACAACGAAATTTAAGAAAGTTGAACAAACACCACTACTAGACGAGCAAAAGGCAAACAAACAGACGTCTATGAAGAAACGGAAATACAAACTGAGACAGGCTAAACAAAATCATCAAATGCACAATCAAATGTTGGAGAGTGGGTAGCAGCAGTGTACGATACAGACTGGTTTATAGGAGAAATTACCAAGATTGATACTGATGACATACAAGTTAATTTATTAACAAAGGCTTGTAGATACGGCAATGCTTGTAAATTCCCCCAAACCGTAATGATTATTGGGTAAGTAAGGATCAGGTCTTAACAGGGATCAATAGTATTTTACAGTCACTGGTAAATTAAAGAGACTGTAGCAACTAGATGAAGCAGAAAGAAGTTTAATTGAAGATACTTTCAAGAAAAAAATAAAGTGGTGATGATTTTACCGTTTCTGAAGTGAATATATGATTAATGTATCACCTACGTAACCTAATTATTATATTGTATCATCTTGTTTTTGCGTCAGATAAGATATCCTAGAACAGAGTATATATATATATATATATATATATATATATATATATATATATATATATATATATATATATATATATATATATATATATATATATATATATATATATATATCAGGACGTTTCAAAAGTGTTCGAATAATGTTTTTTTGTTATATGAAAAGAAACTTGTTCACTTGAGTATAAATTGGAGTTACAGTTAAAGATTAAATTTGCAGAACTAGGTGATTGTTAGTTTAACAAAATACCATGTACCACGTGCAAAACAGACACATTAAACGTTAAATTAATTATTTGTGTACTGTAAAATGAGTAGAATACTTCTGGAGTTCAGGATCACTTTTTGTGGTTAAAAATAGGCAATCTCTTACAACATTATAGGCTTCATTTTATATTCTCACCTACGCAACAAAATGTATATTTACAAGAAATACTTGAAAACTGAACCATACAAGAAAAGTTTCTATCTGTAACTTATCATCTTTGATAGTGTATTACAACATGTATGCAACTAAATATGGTTTTCCGTTTTCATTTTATCTGATCAGATTATATGTAAAAACCACATTGATAGTTTCAGTAAAAACCTAGTTTGTTCAATCTACCATGTTAATGTCCATTTCATAAATTACGCATTGCAATGATTCATAAATAAACATTTATATTTTAATTTTATTATCAATAGCGTACTTTACAAAAATATTGTTCATGTTTCGTTTCCTGTATTTAAAAGTACACATTTTTTTGTGTATCATTTATTTACGTGACACGATTACAATATAATACAAACATAGACAAACAAACATAATAGTTGTAATGAAAAGTTATACCCAGCCTAAAACAGTCTTATCTGTCACTTGTTTTTAATAACATAATATGTAAATTCATTTATAAGTTATTTAAAAAGAATAATGGTGTTTCAAAGTGAGAAAACAGTCAATCATAAAATTGAGAGTAAAATCATTATATCGGTTAAAATGCAATACTATATATATTATGAAATATATGTAAGTAGTATTTGTCCAATATTAAACAGAATTTGTATAATATCAAGTTATATGATTTATAATAAAGTGTCCTGTGTTAGAAATGATTGTTGGGTTGGTTTATAATACTTTTACTTTTTCTGTTTCACTAGCATCAACTGGACACAGTGTCGTTAATGTTTGAAGCATGTCAAAACGATATTATTTGTTTCTCTCAAAGTAAAGTAGGAAGTGCATTTCGGTTTTACACATATTACTTGGTAGGACATACACATTATACATTTTCACCTACCATAACGCTCGTCTGACCTTAGTATTTCAGATGTTTGTCATATAAACACTATACAATTGGTATGGGGAAATGTTGACAAAATAAGTCAGAAAGGGTTAACATATTGAAAAATAAGTATTTTAACAAAATAGCAGTAAGTTGATTTTAAAACATTTTTAAAATTACATTGTATCAATTATTCAAGAATGTTGGTTATATGACACACACAACCCCTACTGTTTTCATTATATTTTGGTAGTGCAGAGGTTGACACACAATAAAATGTAAATTTCACTTCTTTCATTTGTGTCTCTCTGTGAATGACAAGCATGTAAACTATTTTTATTAAATATAGAATAAAGAAAAAAATCAATGATGGGCTTGCACCTTAAGACCAGTCATCTGTTTCATCAACATACTCATCCGTTTCACCAGAAATGTCAACATTGACTGGTTATATATTTTTATATTCTTTAATAAGTAATGTAATAGTAAAGAAACCATCCTAATATCATGATCACATGAACGATTTTCTTAAAATTAAGTTATTAAGCATCCAAGTTTTTATCCAAGGAGAGAAAAGTATTGTTTGAAAGTTCATAAGATATGAGCCACTTGTAACACATGCGAAGTAAGTGAACATTGAAGATATTCAGTTAAACTCAGCTGGTTATCTTATAAATGTTTAACCGAATAAAGTCACTTCTTATAGTCATATTATTAATGCACTAGTTTAGCACTACCATATCATGTTTCTCATTTATTCAGTACCGATAACGTGTTAAATAACGCGTTACACCATTTAGTAAAAATTGATGAACGGAATGGCGAAAAACACACCTCTTGTACACTATCCGTTGTTTTTACCGTTAATGATATTTATATTTTGACTCCATTATCAATTGTAAATATCGACTAAGGTTACTTTATCAGCAGCTGAAAATGGTCGTTCATTGGAATGCGTTCATGAAAAAAATACCCAAACGATTCTATACTGGTTCAATGAGGAAATTACGTAAATATTGTAAATATGTTGTTGATACAGAAGTCGGTATACATGCCTACATGCGCTAAGTATCAACTAAGTTAAGTAAAAGTTTGGGTAAAATTCAACTCTGACAGCAGTTTTAAAAACATTTTCTTGACTCTTTTCGTGTTTTGGCTGGTCATTTATCTATGATGTGATTAATATAAATATAATAATATGTAACTGTTCTAGAGGCAGTCTTTAAAGCAACATATGTAAACTTTAATCATATTTAAGTTTTTAAGTTACTTAGTATATACTTAAAAATGTTACTGAGAACGACGCCTGTGTGTTTTAGTAATATGAAACTGTTAAAAGGAAACGGTTTTCACCAGGGCGATACTCTTTAAACAGAATTAAATCGAAATGACAGCATATGCTTATAATTTACAAATTCGGACATGCCTTCATTAAAGGAAAAACACAAGTTATATCAATTTTTGCCGGAAAAATATTATATTATTTAACTAATACCAACTTCAAATGTGATTAACGTCGTATATGAAATTTGACATTTTCACACGACATATGCATAACGGTCATCAGTTTTAGTAGACATGTACAGACTACTTAAATACTATTTCACAAAGAAGTAAAACCAAATTATTCACAAGACTATAACAAAACACGAGTATCGGATGTCTAGCTAAGTTTTATGACGATACACCGCACTATATATTCTGGGACATTTGAAAATATATATGTCACATGACACACACACATATTGAACAAGTAAAGTTGTTATTTATAAGCAAATTTACTTTAACATGACCTCCTGTGTGATACAAACATACTAGCACTCGTGTTGATTTTCTCCAGGAGTACTCGTACTCACATATCAGGTATATTGGATTGTATTTACTAACACGTACAACACACATACTTACGAGAGTAAAGGCCTGAATGCGAATTTGGTTTAAAACCCCTAAATGTTTGGTAAAGGTGGTAGGTAGACTAACTAACCTTTTATTGAATACACTGTTATCCACATTTCCTAAAGGTGGTAGGTAGACTAACTAATCGTTTAATAGAATACGCTGTAATCCACATTTCCTAAAGGTGGTAGATAGACTAATCAGCTGTTTAATAGAATAAACTTTAATCCACATTTCCTTAAGGTGGTAGGTAGACTAACTAACCGTTTAATAGAATACGCTGTAATCCACATTTCCTAAAGGTGGTAGGTAGACTAACTAACCGTTTAATAGAATACGCTGTAATCCACATTTCCTAAAGGTGGTAGGTAGACTTATTAACCGTTTAATAGAATACACTGTCATTTACATTTCCTAATCAATCTTTTAAACTCTGTTACTAAATTCGGTATAAGTGATTTGCTATATAGCACTAGTCCTGAAATGGCCACACAAAAAACAACAATACAATTACTATATTTCTTAAAAAAAAAAATCTAAAATGTATTGTGTTTCAAATACAGTAAATTTAATTACCTTTCGGAGATGTTCGCCAGATCTCCATGGTTGTAATATCCCTTTATAACAGTCACAGTTACTTGTTTTATATTATATTCTTATCTTTGCGGTCTCGTTTTATCTATACACGAAAGGAATGTCCTTTTGTCTTCATAAGGAGCTTTAAAGGAAGTCTCGCAGGAAAATCCTGTTAAATGTCTAAAAATATATAGTTATTTTAAGATTGATACAAAGAACCGCATTATCATAAATGAATATAATACTAATGATTGGTGAAATTGATGCAAAATCCCCATTCTAGAAATGTATGTTGTTGTATGGTGTTTAGCGTCGCTTTCAATAATTTTTCAGTTATATCGTGACGGTGTCTGCTTGAAGCAGTATTCTGAGCGCTGTCACACTGGAGTAACATGCCGCAGACACATGGTATATCCAGTCACATTAAACTGACATCGGGCCGACCAGACCTAGAACTCTCCTCTAAATGCTGAGCGTTAAGTACCATTTTTAAAGTCTTTGGTATGACCCGGCCGGGGATCGAACCCACGACCTTCCGCATGCGAGGCGGACGCTCTACCACTAGACCACGCTGCGGTATTCTAGAAATATATATAACGCTAATAAAACTAGACGACCTTCACTTAATCATTCGGACTATTTCTAAAATGAAACAAATTATACAATGTAACACAGATGACGGATCGATTTAAAATAAAAGTGAACTTAATCTACATGTCACTAAATACGTTGCAACTTTAAAGGGGAAATCTATTTTACTGTAACCCTGTAACCAATGCGCAGGCGCCAAGTTAGGAAACCACTTTCAATTAATTATTTTGGCCTATTTGAATGAATGAATGAATGAATGAATGTGGTTTTACGGCGTACCAACACATGCTAGATTATTTGACACCAACAGGAAGGAAGATTCCAGATTCACTCTACATGTACAAAAACAACAAATTAACATACAGATTTAAAAAAAAACACACCAACAAATGAATATGCAGAATGAACCTAAAACCTTGATACCTGCAGAACTGCAGAGTTTCAGCAAATTCATATTACTCAAATTGTCGCTTCTTACGACATGCATGAGCCACTGTGATCCTATTCTTGCCATCACTCATATTGCTCTCTGGAACCACAGGGGTTGGTAATGGCCTAATTTGAATAGATATCCTTATGGCAATATGCGATCGGGGAATATAGATAGACATGATACTGTGGGGGGAAATGTATTTGTTTAATAAAACATTGCATTTAATATTTTTTTAAATATGGTTTAATGCCATTTTTAACACATTTCATGTTACATATGGCACATCCAGTTTATTTGGTGGAGGAAGACCTCCTCGGGATGAGTCTGAGAAGAACCAATTCCTTCCGCAAGTACTTTGCGAATTTTCTCACATTAACATCTGGAGCGAGCTGGACTCGGACCTACGACCTTAGCGGTGAGAGATAAAGTGATCTTGAGACGGTGCCGTAGACCACTCGGCCACGGAGGACCCTTTTAATATTTATCAAACATCCACACATGTGTAACACACAACAACTACCATTGAAATATTTCTAAAACTTCAAAACAATTGTGATAGTGAGTGAGCCTTATATCGCAAGGAATTAAGTTCTTTGACAAAAGTACTTCAGTTATCTTCCAATTATATAACGACGGTTTGCTTACTACTGTGATCCGACATGTGGTGAACAGGTACAAGACACACGTTATCTTTGCAAGTCACTGACTACTTCCCAAAATATTTAGAGGCGGGAATCTCATTGCTTGATTGACTATGATTTAGTCGATCCCAGAGCCTGATATCACCCAAATCAGATCTATTAACCTCTAATGAAACAATGAAGGGAATTCCATGCAAGTCCCACAATTCATAGCAACTGAACGCTTACTTAACTATGATGTCATTCAAACTTTCCCTGAAGCAACTGACCAATCAACGAGCTCAAATGTGCTATTATTTAACGGATCCGATCGGGAGACTTTGGTTCGTTTTACAAATTTGTGATTGATTGTTTGATATTTTATATGCTTCAATTTTCAGGAGAGCATAAAAATAATAAAATGAACCATATGAACAAATTCAAGTCAACGATATCTACACCAATGCACAATATATTAACATATTAAAATAAATTCACAATTGATACATGTACATGACTATGGAAACTATATAAATAACGCTGTCAAATTATGAACCGTTTTGAAACGAAATGGAAAACACAAGATAAAATGGGGGGGGGGGGGGGGGGGGGTTGCATGCCATTACATATGTGAAAATAAAGTTTAAGTTTTTACATGCTAGAAATAGCTGCAAGAAATATTGAGATACTCATAAACACTCCTTACAGAATTAATAATTTGTTTCAGTCCATTTAAGAGAGCAATGGAAATCACGCTATAACAGCAACTTGTAGAAACAAAACCAAAAGTACAACAAGAAAATATAGAGGACAATGCTAAGTAACTAGACCTATTTTATTCATTTAATTACTTATATTATAAATTAGAAATTGATGAATTTATTCATAATATAGATATATAGCTTATAATCATTTCTGTACATTAACTTGCATGAACTTCTTGCTACGAAAAGTAACCTGTTCTATGATATTTACTACAATTTATGGACTGTTTTCTATAAAGCGAAATAACATTGATAATTATAAAGGCTATGCTACCATGCATTACAATATATAGCTAGAGATTATGCATGTTAAAAATAGCTGCAAAACTATTTTCGATACACTTAAACACTTCCATCAGCATCAATAATAAGTTCCAGTCCATTAAAGAGTACATGAAGTTGTTACCGTGAGGATTTTGCCTTAAAGTTTTAAAACGCATGTACACCGGTGTATTAATACATCTTTTGCCATAGATAATTCAATTCCGTATAACCGTGCTAACCTACGCTCACATAACTATGTGATGAGTTATAGTAAAAGCAATACAAGCAATGTTCAGATCACCATTAGGGAATATTCAAGTAAATGTGTCATAAAATTAGCGACGAAGTAAGAAGATAGCACTGCGAGACCGCATAGAGCTCCCCGCCGTACAAAATCCCGCATAAAGCTCTTCGATTTGGATCGACTTCAATATTAATTAAGCCTAATAAGAGAACTAGTACAACATGTAGCACCTTTTTCACAACAACAACGATAACTATCACCTTTGCTGTCGATTTCATTAACCCTATCTTCATCTTGTCGTCTCACACCATTATTACATTTCCCATAGGGCTCCATTGTAACAATTATATCTCACACCACTATTACATTTTCCATAGGGCTCTATAGTAACACTTATATCTCACACCACTATTACATTCCCATAGGGCCCCATTGTAACAATTATATCTCACACCACTATTACATTTCCCATAGTGCTCCATTGTAACAATTATATCTCACACTTCTATTACATTTTCCATAGGGCTCCATAGTAACAATTATATCTCACACCACTATTACATTTTCCATAGGGCTCTATAGTAACACTTATATCTCACACCACTATTACATTCCCATAGGGCCCCATTGTAACAATTATATCTCACACCACTATTACATTTCCCATAGGGCTCCATTGTAACAATTATATCTCACACTTCTATTACATTTTCCATAGGGCTCCATAGTAACAATTATATATCACACCACTATTACATTTCCCATAGTGCTCCATTGTAACAATTATATCTCACATCTCTATTACATTTTCCATAGGGCTCCATAGTAACAATTATATCTCACACCATTATTACATTTTCCATAGGGCTCCGTAGTAACACTTATATCTCACACCATTATTACATTTTCCATAGTAACAATTATGTCCAAAACGGTGAAAAAACAAAATCTTCAGCATGTGTCTGGGCTTCTTCACTGGTTCAAGATATGCAATTATAAAGGGGAAAGAAGCATGCCTTGACCAGATTTTTTTTTTAAATTCAATGCTTTTGTGTGACCTATAATAATATATTGAGTTTTTTATTGCTATTTTTATACTGTAAATTTTTTTATTATATAATTGTTATTGTTAAACCGTTTTGAATACCTGGTAGAAATAAAACTTTGTATAATTATTCTTTTATATGTGATATTCAAGGCTGGGTTTTCAGGTTAAAAATGTCGTTACTTTTACATAGTAAAAAGGCTAATATATGAATTGAAAATATTTCTATAATAATTTTTGTTTGTCTTGATTATTTATTCTTAATATAATTATATCTTATTCTTCTTGCTACTTTTGTCTTTTGATTAATTTAGAACTATATCATAATAAATAATATTAAAATCAACCATTCTGGTGGAGATCGTCTATATAATTGTAATGACATAACAAAAAATCCCCATTTATATAACTTGATTAAATGGGTCACCATATTTTTGGTGACTGAAATTAAAAAAAAATCCAGAGTAATAATATGTCAACTATTCGCCCACGATGCGGTTCGAACCAACAATTCTGAAATGACACAGAATTGTCCAGAAAGCTGGTATCAGCATCAAATTTTCAGTGATTATTTCTAAAAAACTGACCATTTAACTCATGCTAGGAAAAATAAATCATTGCAGTACAAAACCCTGAAAAAAAATCTACGTCTACATGAAACCTTCACAACTACATGGTAAAATGAAAAGGTGTCTGAAAATAGGATGAAAAACATACATTTTGTTTACAAGAAAATAATATTGTGAAACAAAACTTATTTAACATAACATATTTTAGATAAAATTTCAATATAAGAATGATACGGTAGCCACAAAACCAACAATTCAAGCTATTTTCATGCTTAAGTACTCAATAAACCTGTCTACACATCAATTCAAATATAGAAAGGGCAACACAGGCCTAATAGATAATACATACATGACACACAATGTTAAATTCTGCATATCTATATAGTAGTTTCTATAAAAATGGAAAACAAGCAAAAACCACGCAAAATTCAATGATTCGGTGCAGAATTCAATGCGACGACAACTGAAAACAACCGAATACATTAATGTAAAAATCAGCTTAAAATTCACAATCTGAGCAATAAGCATGCACGTGGAAATTCAGTGTCATCTTGCAGCTATTTCAACCCCAATTAAGGGTTGGGAGCTCAACAGAAATATGTCAAAATCATATGATGGAGAGTGTCACAATTGTGTTCTGTCTATGAAGTCACTTTATCATCACTTTCACTTTCTCCTGTTATGTTCGTTCCCTAAACACCTTTGTGTTCAAACCCGTACTACACTAACACATCTGTACCAGTGTCTATGACTTAATCGAGACCGTGAAAAACACACGTTTGGTAACTTCGTTACACCGAGAAAAATATTATTTAAACTTATTTAAATGTATGCGGATAAAAAGTCTTGCTCAAGGACATTACACAAAGCCTTGGCGGAGTATCGAACCCGCGTCATCTCAATCAGGAATCGTCAATGGGTTCGATGCTCTACCGCTGGACCAAGCACTCTACGAGTTAGGCGCATCAGGAAAATGTTGGTAACCTTTTTACGAAAGGCAAACTGAAATTTTGTGTTTATTAATTTATATCAAGTTATACATTCTACTTGTGTGGTTAACGCGTTTGATACTTAAACTACAAAAGACAAACGCTACGAAAAAGATAATCACAAAAATCTACACAGTCATGTAGGATAACCACACGTTTGGTACCTTAGTTACACAAGAAAAAGTATCACATGCATGATAACTACGCGTTTGGTACACAAATTACACAAGATAAGAACCAACTGCTTGAGAACTACACATGGTGTCAGTATATGACTGCGTGGGGTGGTAGCGCTCAGAATACTGTCTTACGAAGACACCCTCGCGTTATACTTGAACAATTGAAAACAACTCTAAACACTATATAACAATAGCAATAACCAATTACAGTAGTCTTTATTTTTTATCATGGTACACGTCTGTAATAAAATAAAAACAAATATTCGAAAGTAAAATAGACTTTAGCGATGAAAGTTAAGTGATCTAGAGACGGCGCCTTAGACCATTCGTCCACGGAAGACCTACTGTAATAATATTTAAAGTTTTGTTATGTTTAGTAATTTGAAACTAGTTTTAAAAATGTTAATCATTTTCGTAGATGGATATTTTGAAATATTTGTGTATTTACGAAGGTCTAATCGTTTGTCACTGAAATAGATACCGATACCATTCTTAATATTACAGAGTTTGTGGTCTAGTTGTACAGCTGCGGATCCAGGACTACAGGGTCATGGGTTCAATCTCCTGCCATGTGTGGTGATTTTTAAAAAAATTCTAATCTGCACATGCTTGTTTTACTTGTTCTGTTCATAGAGATGTGTAATGTTTTTTTGTCAAATTGTTACAACTGGTTTCACTATCGATGTAAAATACCTATGTAGTGTTTTGTAGGAATTTGTTTCACTAACAGTTAAGCGAATCAATGTAAAATAAATAAGTTTAATCAATCATTTTGTTTTCAGATTCCATTTACCAGTAATACCTTTACACCGTCCTCTTACAATTAATGTAAATATTTCTGTGATGAAATTATAATGTGGGAAATAAAGGAATGGTGCTTGTTTTTATCTATAGGACAGGTTCATGGTGGAGAATTATAAATCGTCACTACCAATAGCTGTAGTCAGGGACAGATAGAACCATATTGCGTAATGGAGTCAGTGCCTTGATATCCTCTTTGCTGACCTATCTTGATTGTCAATCCATGGTCATCTAATGTAGATTTCATCATTAAAGAAGACTTGAAGCCACAGGTAATATTAATAGCAACAAGGCCTATTTATTTCTATGAATATCTTTACACATTGATTCAGGGCCAATGTTACTTGTTCATATAGTCTATAGTGTTCAAAGGGAAATAACTCTTGTTCATTTGAAATATCGTATTATAATCAATAATGGTAAAAGTGGAGCAAATACTGTTTATTTGAATTATTGTTATTGATAGTTGAAAACGATCAAAGGTAAATAACTTTAAATCAGTTGAATTATTGTGACTAATAGCCTATACTGGTCAAGATAAAACAACCCTAGCTCAATTGAAATAGTTTAACTATTTTTAATAAGTGTCAAAGTGAAACAAATCTATTATAGTTGTATAAGTATGACTTATAGTCTATACTGGTCAACATTAAGCTAACCCAAGTTCAGTTGAAGTATTGTGACGTATACTCATTAATAGTCAAAGGGAAACAACTCTAGGTCAGTTAAAAGTATATGACTTACTGTTAATACTTGTCAAAGGAAATTAACTCCAGTTCAAATTAAAAAAGTGTAACTATATTTAATAATGGTCAAATCAAAATAATCCTAGTTGTTTCAGTTGTTTCCATTTGATCATTATTAACTAGAAGTCACAATATTTCAACTGGGCGAATGTGCGTCGTTTTTACCGTTATTAATTATAATTATTATATTTTAATCGAACTTATCTCTTTTTGACCATTATTAACAGTAAGTCAAAATAATTAATCTTAACTACAGTTATTTCCCTCCGTTCATTATTGACTATAAGTCACATTAATGCAACACAACTGGAGTTGTTTCCCTTTGACCATTGTTTATTAATTCAACATTATTTCATCTGAACTACAGTTGCTTGTCTTTGAATTCAATTTCAATTTCAAAAGTCTAACAATATCTAAAATAATCTAATCGGGAAACAACGCTAGTTCAGTTTAAATAGTGTACTATATTAAATGATGGTCAAAGGGAAATAACTCTAGTTCAGTTGAATTATTATGACAAATAAACTATAATGGTCAAAGGGAAACTCATGTTCAGTTGAAATAGTTTCACTATATCTAAAAATAGCCAAAGGGTAACAACTCTAGTTCAGTTCAATAAGTATTATTTATAGTCTATACTTGTTAAAGGGAAGCCACTCTAATTCAGTGAAAAATGTGAGTAATTGTTAATAGTTGTCATAGATAAATAACTTTAGTTCAATTGAAAAAGTGTAAAGGTATCAAATTTTTATAAAGGTGAAATGGAAACAACTCTAGTTCAGTTGAAAAATTGTAACTATATTTTATAACGGTCAACAGGAAACTACTCTAGTTAAGTTGAATTAGTATGACCAATAATATATAAGGGTCAAAGGCAAACAACTTTAGTTCAATTAATAATGTGTAATTCTATCTGAAAATGGTAAAAAGGAAACAAGTCTATTTAAGTTGAATTATTGTGACTAATAATCTATAATGATCAAAGGGAAACAAATCTAGTTCAATAGAAAAAAGTGTAACTATATCATATTGTTATAAAGGGCAAAAACTCTAACTTGTAACTATATTTTGAAAAGGTCAAAGGAAAACAACTTTAGTTCAGTTGAATTAGTATGACTTACAGTCTGTAATGGTCAAAGGGAAATAACTCTTGTTCAGTTGAAATATTGTAACTATATTTAATAATGGTCAAAAGGAAACAACATCTAGTTCAGTTGAATGGGTACGATTTATAGTTTATACTTGTTAAAGGGAAGTCACTCTAGTTAACTTAGAATATGTGAGTGATTGTTAATAGTTGTCAAAGAGAAATAACTATAATTCAATTGAAAAAGTGTAAATATATCAAATGTTTATGAAGGTGAAAGGAAAACAACTGTAGTTCAGTTGAAAAATAGTAACTATGTTATAAAAGAACTCTAGTTAAGTTGAATTAGTATGACTGATAATATAAGATTGTCAAATGGAAACAACTTAAGTTAGTTGAAATAATGTGACTATATCTTATAAGGGTCAAAGAGAAACAACTCTAGTTCAGATAAATAAATATGTTTTAGTCTATACTTGTTAAAGGAAAGCAATTTTAGTTCAGTTGAAACATTGTAACTATATTTTATAAAGGTCAAAGGGAAATAACTCTAGTTAAGTTAAATTAGAATGACCAATTGTATATAATGGTCAAATGGAAACAGCTCTAATTTAGTTGAAAAAGTGTAACTATATACAATTACGGTTAAAAGGGAAACAACTCTTGTTGAGTTGAATTATTATCACTTATTGTTTAAAATGGTCAATGAGAAACATCTCCTGTTCTGTTAAAATAGTGTTTATCAAAGGGAAACAACTCTAGTTCAGTTGAATTGAATTAGTATGAATTATAGTTATACTTGTTAGAGGGAAGCAACTCTAGTTCAGTTAAAAATATGAGTTATTGGTAATATTTGTCAAAGGGAAATAACTCTAGTAGATTTGAAATATTTTTACTTTTGTCAATAATGGTAAAAGGGAAACAACTCTAGTTCAGTTGAATTATTGTGACTTATAGCATAGAGTGGTCAAAATGACACACTTTTAGTTCAATTGATAATGTGTAATTCTATCTGGAAATAGCTCAAGGGAAACAACTCTAGTTCAGTTGGAATAGTATGATTTATAGTCAATATTTGTTAACGGGAAGCCACTCTAATTAGGTTAAATATGTGAGTTATAACTAATAGATGCCAAAGGGAAACAACTGTAGTTCATTTGAAAAAGTGTAACTATATTGAATGTTTTTAAAGGTGAAAGGGAAACACTTCCAGCTCAATTGAAAAAGTGTAACTATATTTTATACAGGTCAAAGGGAAGCAACTCTAGTTAAGTTGAATTAGTATGACTAATGGTATATACTTGTCAAATGGAAATACCCTAGTTTAGTTGAAATAATGCACTTATATTTAAAAACGATTAGAGGGAAACAACTGTAGTTTTAATAAATAATAATAACTTATAGTATTTAATGGTTAAACGGAAACAACCCTAGTTCAGTTGAATAAGTATAACTTATAGTATATAATGGTCAAAGGGAAACAACTCTAGCTCAATTAAAATAAAATAACTATATTTAATAATGGTCAAAGGGAAATACCTCTAGTTCATTTGAATTAGTATGATTTATATTCTATACTTGTTAAAGGGAAGTCACACTAGTTAAGAAAAAAATGTGAGTTATTATTAATAGTTGTCAAAGAGAAATAACACTAGTTCAATTGAAAAAAGTGTAACTACATCAAATGTTTTTGAAGGTGTAAGGGAAACAACTCTAGTTCAGTTGAAATAATGAAACTATTTCTTATAAGGGTCAAAGGGAAACACCTCTAGTTAGATGAATAAGTATGACTTAGTCTATACTTGTTAAAGCGGAACAACTCTAGTTCAATTGAAAAAAAATGTAACAATATTTTTAAAAGGTCAAAGGGAAACATCTGTAGTTCAGTTGAATTAGTATGACATTTAGTCTATAATGGTCAAAGGGAAACAACTCTAGCTGAGCTGAAATAGTGTAACTATAGTTACTAATGGTCAAAGGGAAATAACTCTAGTTCTGTTGAATTATTATGACTTATAGTCTATAATGGTCAAAGGGAAACAACTCTAATTCAGTTAAAATGTGAGTTATTGTTAATATTTGTCAAAGGAAAACAACTCTAGTAGATTTGAAATATTGTAAGTTTGGTCAATAATAGTCGAAGGGAAACAACTCTAGTTCAGTTAGATTATTGTGAATTATAGTATAAATGGTCAAAGGGAAACAACTGTATTTCAACTGATATTGTATAATTCTATCTGAAAATGGTCAAAAGGTAACAACTCAAGTTAAGTTGAATTATTGTGACGTAGAGTCTATAATGGTCAACGGGAAATAACTCAAGTTCAATTGAAAAATTGTAACTTTATTTTAAAAGGTCAATGGGAAACAACTCGAGTAAAGTTGAATTAGAATGACTTATAATATATAATTGTCAAATGGAAACAACTCTAGTTCAGTTGAAAAAACTGTAACATATCTTATAAAGGCCACAGGAAAACAACTCTAGTTAAGATGTATAAGTATGATGTTTAGTTTGTTCTTGTTAAAGGGAAGCAACTCTAGTTAAGTGAAAAGTGTGAGTTATTGTTAATATTTGTCAAAGGGAAATAACTCTAGTAGGTTTAAAATATTTTAAATATAAAACTTTTTTTCAATAATGGTCAATGGAATACAACTCTAGTTCAGTTGAAATATTGTGACTTATAGTCTATAATGGTGAAAGGGAAACGGCTCTTGCCCAATTGAAAAAATATATGATTATCAATAAAAACAAAGGGAAACAACTATAACAGAACAACATTCCTAGTCCAGGTGAATTATTGTGACGTAAAGTCGATACTAGCCAAGGGGATATAATCCTTGTTCAGCTGAAATAGTGCGACTTATAGTCAATAATGGTCAAAGGTAAATAACTTTAGTTCAGATAAAAGATTGTATTTTTTAGTCTATCATGATCGAAGGGAAACAACAAGAGTTCAATTGAAATAGTGTGACTATTAAATAATGGCCAAAGCGAAATAACTCTAGTGCTTTAAGTCATAATATTTCAACTGAGCGAAAGTTGCGTCCCTTTGACTGTTATTGATTATATTTCAATGATCTAGAGTTATCTCTCTTTGACCATTAACAACAATGAGTCAAAACAATTCATCTGAACTAAGGTTGTTTCCCTTGACCATAATTGACTATAAGTCACACCATTTCAACTTAACTAGAATTTTACCTTTGACCTATATTGACTTTAAGTCGCAATAACTGAACTTAACAAGAATAACTTCCCTTTGGCCATTGTTTATTATATTCATTTAATTTCAACTGAACTAAAGTTGTTTCCCTTTTACCATTATTGATTTTAAGTCACAAAGTCTTAACTTATCTAGAGTTGATTCCCTTTGGATATTGACTATCAATCAAAATAATTCAACTAAAATAGAGTTGGTTTTCTTTGACTATTATTGATTATATTCACATTATTTCAACTAAATTAGAGTTCTTTCCTCTTGACCATTACAATATTTCATTTGACCTACAGTTGTTTCCCTTCGACCATTATTTACTATGATTTACGATATTTCAACTGACCGAGAGTTGCGTTCTTTTGACCGTTATTGATTATTTCATAATATTTCAACCGAACTAGAGTTATCTCCCTTCGACCATTATTAAGAATATCCCAACTGAACCAGAACTATTCCCTTTGACCAATATTGACTATTTCACACTTATTCAAGTGAACTAGAGTTGTTTCCCTTTGACCAGTTCTGATAATATTTACATTATTTCTATTCAAATAGAAAAGCAGATGTCCATAATATTTTGGAGGTCAGTTTTTTGAGAATTAATTTAAACTCATATCGTCGGCAAGAATTGATCAACGCGCATTAATATCAATTTATGTAGATGCAATACAAAAGCGGAATGGTAATACCGAGTTGATTGGTACCTCGCAATATATTTATGTACTCAGTCAGAACAATGTTCCCGGAAACGACTCTTACGTTTGATACCCTCGTACATACTAAGTATAGCTTTGTAAAGTACAGTACTTATTTCCAATTGCCATAACTTGTGAAATAAAAGAGTCCTGACGTGAATCAAGGAAGCACACACACACACAATTTACATTATTTTCTCTTGCAAAATACACACTTTGGCTCCTTTGTTTTATTTTTCATTCTGCAATACATTAAACAATACAATATGTTTAAACAATTCCTATTCACATCCACAAAAAATGAAAATTGTATTATCAGAGCAAGTATGACTGTATCGTCTGTCTTAGCGTCTTTACAAATGTTGCTGTTGCATGTGTACCTTTGCCTCAGGACCTTAGACTTACACATGCCTACAAATTGTGCCAATCATGAAGCAATAAGATTCCTTATCAGGATCTGGTCAGTGAGCACACTGGTACATCAAGTGAGCTCAGTGAGGGTGTGGCAGGGTACTGAATCATAGTGCCCACCCCAACCACTAAGTTTTCACATATTTTAAAATAATAAGCAGTGGAAATTGTGAAAATGATCGAACCTGATCTCCTTCTGTTTTATTCATACACCTTCCCCAAGTAAAAACTATGAAGCTATAATGAAGTAAATTAATACAAAGATAATAAATCTTAGCCGGTTGAGAAACAAAAAATTTAGTTTTGTATCAAGTATCTAAATTAAGTCTATTTTTATGTTTTGGCCTTTTCATTTAGACTAAGTATAGACTGCGGAACCGAAACGTGCATGTGATACAAATCATGTCCTTTTCCAAGAGAGACATGTGCATGAAAGTGAAGGATCTGTGGTGGAATTCACCAACCTGTCTTAAGAAACATTTTTAGAATTGAGCTCAAGAAAGAATTTTAAAAGGCACACTTAATGACCATTTTACGGGGCCAAAATTTGAAAGCTTGTAGGGACACCAAATATAGAGCCAAATGTACTCTAACAGTTATTCTATCTATCATAGGCAAATAGCGAAGATTGAAATTTGGATTTTTAAGCCAAAGGCTAACAATATTCTCAAGAATGGTTGGTGAATACGACACCAGTGCTATAACAACATGGTTGGAAACGTGACCCGGTCGAACGATTCATAAAAAATGAAGTTTAATAACATAATTCAACTTATTGGAAACATCAGCTTTATACAAACTTCGAAAGTAACTGATATCTTTCCCACTTAAATCAGCGATGACAGACGAATGATAATGAGACACAATGTCGTATGTAGTTTGTGAACAAATGCACTGATGACCAGAAATACAACTGCCGTTGTATATACATAGTTTGATCTTTTCAAATGATAGAATTTTATTGTTATTCTTAGATACAGAAGTATACTATTGGCAAATCTATGTCTAAACAAATTCTGGATATGACAGTTTTGAACAGCAGTCTCTGGAAAATTATTTTGTGAACTGAAAGCTATGAATGATTCATTCAAATCGACTTGATATCAACTCTGAAACTGCAAGACATATACTACATTCATATATATTTCTCAAGACACTATCATGTCGGAGACTCATGGAATGTTCCCTCTCTCAGCAGTATCATGCCAATATCAGGCCGAAAAAAGAAAACAATTGCCTTTACATGCATCCACAGCTTGTTCACTAGTAGACATACCCCACTCAGTGAAACTATACTGACTGCTGGCTGATCTGACACATGCCAATCATCCAAATGCCTAACACTAAGCAAGGAGCATTTTCGTAGTATTGTAGTGTTTAACATTTGTCCGGAAAGACGCAGAAAGGGAACAGATGTTCCGATTTAAAACACCGCGGTTTCAAATGAAAACAACGCTGTGCTTTTGAGTGTTTGCTGTAACATGTCTTATCAACACTGACAACATGAACATAGTAGAAACATTTTACTAAAATGCTATACATGTCTTTAAAAATAATTAATTATTAAAATGGATGAAAAGTTAGGTATGTCAAATTCACTAAAACGTGCCAAAATCAATAATTAAATTGGAGTGATAAACTTGAAACGAACTCCCCATTCTAAAAACAGACAGCACTTTAATACTGTTTGCCGTCTTTTCTAAGTTGAAACAGTCTTTTATTACGTATTTACCTGTACGACTAATCAAAGTGAAATCAAAATGAAATCACGTGACTTATTCAACACGTCACAAAATATGTTACAATTTAAGCGAGAAATCTATTTTAATCTAACCTAGGCGCGTAACCCAAGTTAGAAAACCCCACTTCAATATAACATTTTGTCATGTTTAAACAAATATCTTTTTGGCAATACGGGATCGGTGAGTATATACAGGCATACTTTATGGAAAACAATGTTTATAGCCAATTTTAAAATTTTGAAAAATCCTGGTAAATTCCCTTTAAAGCAAAACAGACAAAAATACAGTGGTAAGTGTATAGACTGTTATTTATCTCTGACGATCTTGACATTTTCAATAGTGATCATTCATGAAGACAGTTAACGTTTGTAGAAGATGGTCTCACTCTCATTATTCGAGATATTATTTTCTACAGGTGTCTGACATTGAGTCATTTTCAATATAACACATTAAAGAGAAATCAATGGCGAATAATAACACTGAAGGTACAAACGTATTACTCAAACCAAACTTAACAAAAACAACAACAACACCTTTGTAATTATACAAGTATTTATAGATGCAATGTAATCTAGAGGTAATGCACTTTAAGGACGGCTTGTCGTGTGAGGAGCCAGTGTTGCTGTTGAGTTTGCTGATGAAGGGTTGTAGGTACCAGGCACGAACATCAAGTCATAAGCGCCATCATCACCCATACGGTACACATCAGATCTATGGGTATTGTCCCATAGCACTCTAACCCAGCCGTCCGTCGTATCCGGAGGGAACGCCATCACTGTCCCCGGTCCATGTCCATCCTAAAATTACAGTCAATTATCTAAAAGTAAGTAAACAAGCTCCAAACACACACATGCTGGTATTTATCTTTTTCAGTGAATTGATTTAGTTTAAATTAGTGAAATTAAAAATGGTAAGTGTTGGTTGCATTAAAGTATTAACTATAAATCACTCATGAGCCATGAAAGTGGCATAATCGCTGATGGCTTAAATACATAGACATGCGTTAAAACTAATGTTAAAAACTACGATGTGTTTAAATATACAGTTTTCATACAACGATGTTCATATGGCGAGTCCATACCGGTGGCAGGCATAATATGCCGGCCATTTAACTAAAATGACTTTTGCAAACACTTTGTAGATGGAAGACGAATAATGCCGGTGTGCAAATATAAACATACGACTACAGACGAGACATTGAAACAATGCGATATTTCATATTTCTGATATTTGGTGTAATATTGGTTAATATATTTGATATCAAATATGCGATACTGTAGCTGATAGAGTGGTGGTCACTCAAGCCAGATGTTACGCATCCATCCAACGCTCGAACTGTAAGCACTCTCTATACTAGTTCTTCAGCAGTGAGAGGTAGACACATTAACGCATAGATTAAGGATGGCATAACCAATGCCCAGATTAACGTTACAAAGAAAATAGATGCAACTTAAGGGACATTCAGAAATCTACATGTTTGCATCTAATTTACAATTAATAAGTCAAGTATGTAAGTATGTAATCACTTGACTGTCCCAGTTCCAATCCTTTCCTCGTTGGACTCTTGCACCTATATAAAGTGCTTGAGCAAGTTCCGGGCCGTACGTGGGAGGTGCAGTTGTTGCTATAAAATAGAATAAATACATAAGAATGACTGTATCGTACAGATATGCCATGTTTCTATACAATATTAACAACCGTGTCAGATGTAGATTTATATATATTCATAGCAGTGTTAGGTGTAGGTTTATATATATTCATATCAGTGTTAGGTGGAGATTTGTATACAATCACAACATTGTTAGATGTAGATTTATATATATTCATATCAGTGTTCGGTGTATATTTATATATATTCATATCAGTGTTAGGTGTAAATTTATATTTATATGTATTCATATCAGTGTTAAGTATATATTTTTATACAATCACAATGGTGTTCGGTGTAGATTTTTATATAATCACAACAGTGTTAGCTGTTTATTTTTATATAATCACAATAGTGTTAGGTGTACATTTATATACAATCACAATATTGTTAGGTGTAGATTTATATACAATCCCAATGGTGTTAGGTATAGATTTTTATACTATCACAGTATTGTTAGGTGTAGATTGATATACAATCACAATGGTGTTAGATGTAGATTTATATACTATCACAATATTGAAAGATGTATATTTATATACAATCACAATGGTGTTAGATGTAGATTTATATACTCTTACAATATTGTTAGGTGTAGATTTAAATACAATCACAAAATTGTTAGGTGTAAATTTATATACTATCACAATGGTGTTAGGTGTAGATTTATATACTATAACAATATTGTTAGGTGTAGATTTAAATACAATCACAATGGTGTTAGGTGTAGATTTATATACTATAACAATATTGACAGGTGTATATTTTTATATAATCACAATGGTGTTAGGTGTACATTTATATACAATCACAATATTGTTAGGTGTAGATTTATATACAATCACAATGGTGTTAGGTGTAGATTTATATATAATCACAACAGTGTTAGCTGTATGTTTATATATAATCACAATAGTTTTAAGTGTACATTTATAAACAATCATACTATTGTTAGATTTAATACAATCTCAATGGTGTTAGGTATAGATTTTCAAATATCACAATATTGTTAGGTGTAGATTGAAATACAATCACACTGGTGTTAGGTGTAGATTTATATATAATCACAATGGTGTTAGATGTAGATTTATATCCTTTAACAATATTGTTAGGTGTAGATGTATATACAATCACTATGGTGTTAGGTGTAGATTATATACTATAACAATATTTTAGGTGTAGATTTATATACAATCGCAATAGTGTTAGGTGTAGATTTATATATTATCACAATGGTGTTAGGTGTAGGTTTATATACAATCACAACGGTGTTATGTGTAGATTTATATACAATCACCATAGTGTTAGGTGTAGATTTTTATATTATCACAATGGTGTTAGGTGTAGGTTTATATACAATCACAACGGTGTTATGTGTAGATTTATATACAATCACAATGGTGTTAGGTATGGGTTTATATACAATCACAACGGTGTTATGTGTAGATTTATATACAATCACAAAAGTGTTAGGTGTAGATTTATACATAATCAAAATGGTGTTAGGTGTAGATTTATATATAATCACAACAGTGTTAGGTATATATTTATATATAAACACAACAGTGTTAGATGAAGATTGATATATTATCACAATTGTGTTAGGTGTAGATTTATATCCTATCCCAATGGTGTTAGATGAAGATTTATATACAGTCACAACAGTGTTAGAGTAGTTTTATATATGATCACAACAGTGTTAGATGTAGATTTATATATAATCACAACAGCGTTAGATGTAGCTTTATATATAATCACAATAATGTTAGGTGTAGATTTATATACAATCACAATGATGTTAGGTGTAGATTTATATACAATCACAGTAGTGTTAGATGTAAATTTATATATAATCACAATTATAGTGTTAGACGTAGATGTTTATACAATCACAACACTGTTAGGTGTAGATTTATATACAATCACAATTGTGTAAGATGTAGATATATATATATTAACAATGGTATTCGTCTCAGTATGAAATTCTCTAAATTATATTCACTTACCTTTTTAATAACAAAAGATGCAAACTTACGATGGTTCCAAGTTAAATTTAACCATAGCATTATAGGAACTAATTATCTGTTTAAAAATACAATTACTGATACGAACCTCTGTATTTTTGCAATAATGCCACGGAGACAATTAAACACATGTGTACATACTGTGCGATTACTAAACAAGTTTCACTGCTAAACAATCTTTCACTGCTTAAGAGAATTTATAAATACCAAGTAACAATATTTGAAAAAAAAATTGGAAAGACATTGATATTATTTTTTATGATAATAAAATTTGACCCTATTCTAAACAAAATACGATACACAATAAACAAGCATGATCTTTAAACGAAGAATCCAAAAAGAAAAGTTTCCCAGTGAAAACGGGAGACCTATTACTAAAGCACCACAGCAGCAAAAACAGGTGCGCTTCAGTTTTTTTGAAATTCACACACTGAGTTTATAAAACATTTTTGTTCATGTTGAACTGAGTCCAGATCAAATCAACCACTAACAGTTCATGTTATAGGAAGAACCTTGTAGAAAATCTAATATTATGGAATTACAGACACGACTGTGTTAGTTTGGCACTTCCGACATTGACAGTGTCCGATATAGAGTCGCAGATGTAATATAGTTACATAGTTATATAGTAGTTGTTAAACTTGTGGGGAGAAAGCTAAAACAAAATAGAAGAAAAATCAATTAAACGTCAATCAGCAAACACTACGACCATTTCAAAGAAATTTATGGTCGACGTAATTCGTCGGGTAACTAGAACCACGATTATATCTTCGTCTGAACAGCTTGCAGTATGTGTACTGCATTATACATGAAATATACTTCTTAAACTTACTTGTGTAGCCTCTTGATGTCGTCTGCGTCGATGGTGGCAAAGTGAATGGGTTAGCTACAAGGGTAGAATATGGAGGGTTGAATGTGCCCGGTACGATCATCAGATCGTATGAATTATTTGCACCCATTCGATATGAATTCGTGTTACCACTGTCCCATCTGACCTTCACCCAACCAGTCGTTGTCTTCGGGGGGAAGCCAACTACAGTCCCGGTACCGTTGCCATCCTAAAAGGATATGAGGATGTTACACCTATAGTCTATACTCTGGACCTACAGATGATGAAGATGGATCAGTTTCTCCATTCTTTAAACTTATATTCAGGACTGAAGGGATTTATTTATTCCCATCATATACATGTAAGTAGTTTTAGACATGTTCATTGTGAGGATTCCAACCATAGGTTACTGGATATTCACTTTCCAACAGATCAGTTACATGTTGATTCTAAAGTTGACAATGTCTATAATCCTTTTAAATCTGAAGTAAATGATGAAATGAATAAACATATCCAAGTTAAAAAATGTATGTAAAATATCAGGTTCCATAAAGTAGAGCTTAGAAAAAGTAAGTTAAAAACAAAAATGTTGAAAACTTTGACAGGAAAACAGACATTTGATTACTAAAGCAAATATATGATTATTATTTTCAAAAAAGATGCATCGGTGGTTGCAAATAATAATAAAACATGCATCTATGTTCAAGTAGTCAAAACACAAGATTATTTTAAACGAAGATGATGGTAGTGTACAAGAAGAGGAATATGTCACGGAAATGCTCAATGTGTTTATGTTTAATGGTGCAAGTGACATAAACAATACTTCTTGATTATAACAACGATCATAGCATCAACAAGGTGGTGGGCAAAAAGATTTTAACAAAATTGAATTAACTGTCACCTCACTGATTATAAAACACTGACTAAAATGTGTAAACAGCCCTTAAGTTGATAAAAATATCGGCCAAACTACGGAAGGCTGGCCACAATTATCCATTATAACTGATACATAATACACTAGACAATACTTCAGGTGCATTTCTAGACATACTGAATGAGGTTAAGAAAACAAAATCCATCTAAAACATGTAAACATCTAAGCTTTCCTTCAAAAATATCGGAAAGTCTATGAAAGGCGATTGATGTTAAACTATGATATTAAAACTATTCAAATCCTGAAAAATAGATTCAAATAATTTTGTAGTAGCTATCGTTATGGGTTTCTCAAAGGCATTTGACTGCCTCTTGTGTTATATTGTTTTATAAAAACTGGTAGGTAGGCTACAAAGCAACTTTATCAATGACGTTCTCAGATCACTTTTATTTAGTATTCTCACAATGATATTCTTTTGAAACAAAAGTAAATTGTATAATTAAGCAAATGGCACAACCTTGATTTTCCATGCTCAATATTTTGATTTGTTTGTTGAAGATCTACAGCAAGTAAGTAAACATGTTGTTTTAATTGCATGCAGCCGAACCTTATAAAGGTCAATCTGTGACTGTAGACAGAAAACAAATTAACAAAGAAATCCAATATAGAGCGTTTATAATACTGATACTATAATATAGTTAAACTGTTACGGGTTGATATATATTTCAACTGATTTGTTAGCAATGATATTAAAAACTACCTGTAAAAAAGAAGCCAAGCAAATAAATATTCTTCTTAAATTGATTGGTAAGTTAACAATGACTAGACTTGTTGAATGAATTGCCACGTGACTACTGAAAATATTATATAAATGTCAAGTTTCTCAATTTAGTCTTGGTGATTCCAATCACACATTGGTCAGATTGTTTCAATAGTATTACTCTCCAATTTGAAATAAAGCAAAGAACTGTAGAATAAAAAAAGCCTCGTCAATGTTTGTGATTTTCTATTTATAATTGCATTTTGACAAAATGAGAATTTGAGCCAAGAAACATCTAGAAGTAGATTTTAATATTTCGCCGATCTTTGGACATTAGCGTTTCAATGGTGATCTAGGGAAATGTAATAGTGGCGTGAGACGTTAAAAGAAACTGACAGATATACATGTTGCAGAGCTGGGAGATGCTAATCTTTATAAAAGCAGATACTTAACGTATGAACCGTTGAACATCAATACGAGTTTTACTTTTTCAATATGATATTTGGTGCAGATTTACGTTTTATTCACAAATTGACGAAATCATTACTGGAGCAATTTTGGATATTCATATATACACACACGACTTTGCCACATATGGATATAAATAAAATGATACATCATGTCTTACACGTATAAGAATATTTAGTTTCTTTGCAGGTTGTCATTTTATCATTACTTTGCTATCACACTACGTTATTGTTTCATACAAAAGTGGAATTGTCTGCAAAATGAAATGAGTTGTAATGTTTCAGTGAAATGGTCTTCATACTTTGTTTTATGCTTTAATTATTAACAGGTGGTTATTGCGTTCTTGTCAATAGACCTGTTGCCTGTTGACTTCGATCGTTTTCGGTTGTCTTATTACATCTGGTTGTATTTTGTCTTATTATTTGTTTGCTCACTCTTTTGATACATAATGTTTTAGTTATACAGAACTTTACATTGTATGACATGTTTGTATTATCGTCTTGGCTTTTGTTGGCTCTACCTATATTGAACATGATGAGTAAACTTGGGACTGGAATAATTGTCGTTGAAAATAGATTGTTTTGTTTGTTTATGTGATTACAATATATTTTCAAGTGAATTTTATTTTTATAACTAATTATTCACAACTTTCTTTGTCATACAATATTATTTTAAATCAAAATGGCTGCCTTTCATTTCTTTTTCATTATTTTTAATATTTCACTTTGTCATGTAGACGTGAATGTTTCAGAACTGTTGGTACACGATTAGACAGGTAATGTTTCCCTATGTATATAATTTCCTGTCTTTTACAGTAAAGAGCTTACATTTTAACGTATATCATTGTCACTGAACGAAGTAAAGCAGATCTAACATTGCTGTTCAAATAATGGTTGTAATCGTTGTTATTCGAAAGGTAAAATATACCTGTGTGTCCCATTTCCAATCCTGTCCACGTTGTACCCGTGCACCTATGTATAGCGCATGCGCCAATGCAGGGCCGTATGTCGGGACTTGTGTAGAAGTTGTTGGTATCGATGTAGTGCTTGTGGTATTCATTTCTAACAAAAAAACACGATATTTACTTATACAATTTCTTTCTTTTTTATCTTAAATGTTCTATTTTAAATGTTTATCTTTTTATGTGACCAAGACAGTTCATTAAGCCCACTATAAGCCAGACTATAAACCTTCAATTATATTAACGTGGAAAAATAGTTCTTTGTTCAATATTTTAAACCTGAGACTACAAAACTGGAATTTTTCTATAGTTCACCAAAGGGTCCTCCGCGGCCGTGTGGTCTTGTGTGCCGTCTCAAGATCACTTACCACTCACCGCTAAGATCGAAAGAGGTTCGAGTCCTGTCTGCATTAAAAACTGTTTTATGTGAAAATGTTTGGCAGTTACTTGCGGATGGAGGTAGTTTTACCCAGATTCATTCTGAGGTCTTCCTCCACCAATAAAATATGGATATGCCATAATTATCTAACCAGAAAAATGGCGTTAAACCCCAGTAACTTTTTTTAAAAAAAAAACAACATATAAAATAAATATGGTTATTAATCTAAATGCCAGAGAACAATCAGAGAATTTCAACGAAGTTCACAGCACAGATTCACGATGGTATCCGGAAATAGTCGAAAAGCTACGATGTGTTGTGACCGAGTCTGATGTCTTGGCGAAACAGTTTTTTAAAAGTTCTAATAAACGTTAATTCCTTTTTTGAGTTTCAGTTAATTCATACTTTATAACAAATTTAGAATGTGAATATCCTCTCAAGCTCTTTTCACATATACAAATTTCTTATTCAATTTTACAGTTTTGTTGTATGATTTCCTTCTAACTTAATTTAAAATGAGTCTAACTATATACAAAAACCTTCACCAAAACATGCTTATTTCTTATCGAAAAAAAAACAAAGACACAAAAGTAGCATTTAGAACTGTTATAGGCGTTTGACTTTATATATAATATGGTTGATAATTCGTCTAGGATTTAAACACAATAAAACAAATATGTGAATAAAAATGCAACGTGTACGTTATACGAACTGCTGGTTTCTAATATGCTATTGTTGTTGATATTGTTGCTGTTATTGTTGTTGCTGCTTTTGTTGTTGCTGTTATTGTTGATGCTATTATTGTTGTTGCTGTTATCGTAGTTGCTGCTGTTGTTGTTGTTGGTGTTATTGCTGTTGATGTTATTGATGTTGCTGTTTTTTGTTGTTGCTGTTGTTGTAATTATTCAGAGGACGTTACAGGTTAGATTTATCTTGCTCATAAAAGTGGAAATCTCTCTCCCAAACATACCATAGAATGACTCTCAGACGGATGGACTTTTACCATATATACTAATTTAAAGTTTAAGAGTGGTAAAAAGCTCTAACCATATGATGAATATGTCCATGGTTGACCGGTTGTCCATGTGGCAGTTGTCCACGGTCCGGCTGTACAGTAGCCGCAAAAGTTCAAACAACCATAAACAGTAGCGTCCTGGAAAAATACACCATCAACAACAACAATAATAATAATAATAACACTAGCAATAATAATAAAAAAACTAATAACAGAATAATTATAATAATTATAATGATAATAGAACAATTACCAATCCCAACACCACAAGCAATATTTTACTAAGACTAAAACTACAGGTAATGAAAATAAACGATTAATATATTATGTAATATTTTTGTCACCTGCTTTGCGATTAACTTAGGTCAGTCCGCCCGTCTGTCCGTCCGTTACACTTTTGTTTCCGTGCAATAACAATAACTTACGAATGCTTGAAACAAATCTTTTGAAATTGTAATATAATGTTTATAATGACAAAACACAGGCTTATTTCGATTTGCGGGGTAGTGACTTATGGCGTTATAGAGTGCAACTCCTTTAATTGTGAAAAATCGTAATTTCCGTCCATCTCACTGGATCAAATTTTTTGAAATTTTAACGTAATGGTACAAAGTTTGATTTAAGAGGTTTAGGCATTTCAATTTGTGAAAAATCATATTTTGGAGGTTTTCATGCAGTAACTTAAAAGAGCGGAGGACATAAATTCATGGAATTTGCTTGTTTTAATAGAACTGAAGATATAAGCAAGAAGTGATAGAAAATTTGTGATAAGTTTTGACAATGTATGTTACATGTTTACTATCGTAATCTTTACGAATATGTGTTAAAACACTATAGTCAGAACAGTTTTCAAATAAATTGACATTGACATAAGAAAATATGGCGTTAAATCCAAATTTTCTATTTATTTTCTATTTTTTTTTAGAATGGAATTTAACGCCATTCTTTGAAAATATTTCAGATTATATGACATATCCAGTTTTATTGGTGGAAGAAAACCTCAGAATGAATCTGAGTAGAACCACCGTCCTTCCGCAAGTAGCTGGCAAACTGTCTCACATAAAGTTTTTGAAGCGAGCAGAATTCGAATCTACGATCTTCGTGGTGAGGAGAGGAAAGTGGTATTGAGAACCTTAAACCACTCGACCACGGAGGAACGTTTATTCACATTTTTAAGTTACATTACTAGTATTTACAATTTTATTAAAAACACGAATGTTTTCATGGTGCTGTGGTTGGCAATTTAAAGTTTTGTCAGTGAATTTTCTTCATATAAAAAAATTAGATAGTGTTTGATTTGGTTTTGGTTTGCTGTGAAATTTAAACATAGATTGGAGCCATGCATTTATATGCCAATATGTGCGCATATGTGATATTTACAGCTATCACTATCTCAGGTATGTAGTTCTTTTCCAAAATGTGATACAGTGCAAATATGACAATTTTTACGCATTTTGACCTTGAAAAAGGTGTATATCTTAATATATACAAGGTTTATCAAATTTTCAAGGTCAAAATTTGTAAATACAAAAAGTACCCTTACATTCCTTTGCATACATCCTTTTACAAACATATTATTCTATATTCTACAAACACAAAGACACGTTTTATGCAACTTTCAGTTGAAAACTTATATATTAACGGTTCACTAGTCAACGAGTGCGTTTTAAAACATATAGAAAGGTTAAAGGACCGTTCGCTGCTGCCTTATATCGAGCACTGGATTTAATGTTTAATCTATCATGTGTTAAACTTACTACCTATATTTACCTGTTTTGTTGAGCACACATTTACTTGTCCATTTATGTAGGCACAGTCCAATCTAGTGTCTGAACATGTGGTAGGGGCACCTACACAGAGGTTGCAGCTTTTCTTGCAGAACTGCTTCGCGATATCCGGTGTCTTACATACGTCATAGTTGGACATCAGCTGTTGACAGGTCGGCTCGTCCTGACATACGTCTGGCATAAATGGAAACGATTTGATTTATTTAAATTTTTTTTAGCTCTTGGGAAGAGTCGTCGAGTCCATTTCCTGGACAGAACAAGTATTGACTGTTGTTAATGAAAGGTCATCAGAACAAGCTTAGGATGGAACCTGCAACCTCTGGTGTGACCGGACAATACCAATATGATATATATTACACCACCGCCAGAGGATCTGAATAATGTATGTATTAAGTTAAATATTTATACATTTGACTCCGGTTTAAATTATCCAACAGTCACCGAAATATATTTCTTATTAAATTATGACATATATAAAATGGGTATTTTGAAATTTTAAGAAAGGCAAGTGTTACATTATTATTATATGCACAAAATATGTATAATATAATTAGTCAAATATGCTATATTTAATTAATTTAGCATAAAGCAATTAATTTGTTGATTAAATTATAAAATACTTATTACCTGCGCTCTGACATTGTACATTACAGAGGTCGCCATGGCAACAGCTCGTGCACGTCTTTGTCGACCTCTTATCCATTTGAAAATCATTTTCGACGGCTCGTTTACCAAACGCTGATGAAGGATCGACATGGCTTCCAGCGCAATTCTGCAAACGATTTAAAAATAAAATAGTTTTCTTTCCTATTTTCAAAATTATACAGGGATAAAATTATATGTTTGTGTTTTAATAATAGCGCTTTATATTATCTGGAATATGTATCCATTGGTCAATTCACCAAACAATAAGAGTCGACTCTTGTAAGAGTTTCTATTTTGTTCAATTAAAAAGTAGCTGGGGCAGGTTTCACTAAACATCTCAAGCTGAGATTTTCTTCAACTCAGAATTCTAAACATTTCTAAATAGTAACTTGAATTCATTAAGCACTTAATGACTAAACAGATTAAAGTCGGAACAAATATTTACTCTGTGGTGAAAGATAACAAGCAAAATGATCAATGTTAACAATTGAATAACATTTCAGACATTTTAGTTGAGGAAAATTTGAGGAAAGTTGAGATGTTTAGTGAGATATGGACCAGACCCCAGTTTCACCCAACATCTCAATTTGAGATTTTCCTCAACACAAACGTAACTCCTCCATTTACATGATTATTTTGCATGTTATCCTCTTTCGGTGAGTTAAGATGTACTCCTCCATTTACATGATCATTTTGCATGTTATCCTCTATCAGTGAGTTAAGATGCACTCCTCCATTTACATGATTAGTTTGCATGTTATCCTCTATCAGTGAGTTAAGATGCACTCCTCCATTTACATGATTATTTTGCATGTTATCCTCTATCAGTGAGTTAAGATACACTCCTCCATTTACATGATCATTTTGCATGTTATCCTCTATCAGTGAGCTAAGATGTACTCCTCCATTTACATGATCATTTTGCATGTTATCCTCTATCAGTGAGCTAAGATGTACTCCTCCATTTACATGATCATTTTGCATGTTATCCTCTATCAGTGAGTTAAGATGCACTCCTCCATTTACATGATCATTTTGCATGTTATCCTCTTTCAGTGAGTTAAGATGCACTCCTCCATTTACATGATCCTTTTGCATGTAATCCTCTATCAGTGAGTTAAGATACACTCCTCCATTTACATGATTATTTTGCATGTTATCCTCTATCAGTGAGTTAAGATGTACTCCTACATTTACATGATTATTTTGCATGTTATCCTCTATCAGTGAGTTAAGATGTACTCCTCCATTTACATGATTATTTTGCATGTTATCCTCTTTCAGTGAGTTAAGATGCACTCCTCTATTTACATGATCCTTTTTCATGTAATCCTCTATCAGTGAGTTAAGATGCACTCCTCCATTTACATGATTATTTTGCATGTTATCCTCTACCAGTGAGTTAAGATGTACTCCTCCATTTACATGATTATTTTGCATGTTATCCTCTATCAGTGAGTTAAGATGTACTCCTCCATTTACATGATTATTTTGCATGTTATCCTCTATCAGTGAGTTAAGATGTACTCCTTCTATTATTCTGTGCGGACATTTAAAGCTTAATGAGTTTTTAGAGAAATTGAAAATTCTGATAATCTGAGCTTGAAATGTTTAGTGAAATCGGTCCCAGGTACTTAATTTAATTAATTGAAAAAGCATATAGTGTTATTACTCACATGTTTTGACCGGCATCCACTATAGTGTAAGGTGTCCGCGGTAAATTCTAGTTTAACGTCGTTGTAACATATCTATTACAAATATAAAGCGGCATACTAGATACATTGCGTCATGCAAACCGGAAGTAATTTACACGGGACATGCGTAGAGCACATGTATACATAGCACACATGAAGATATACATATATAGGCTTTATAGAACTTTTTAATGAAGTTTGACATTTCTATTGCGTTCCTTTATAAAATATTTTGAAAGTTGTTTCTATCTTAAAACATAAGTTTATTTAGACGTATTGAATGTGTCAAAATTATGTTTATGAACACTTCACAGTTATTGTTTATTAAAAGATTATAATTAAATTTGGTACAATACACACTATTGATTCATTACTTAATACAGATAATCAAACAACTTGTAAAATTTGGTTAAAATTACTTACAGTAATTAATCTGCAATCTTTATTTAAAATATTTATTATTGGTATTTAACCTCTTTTCGGAACAATGGACAGTATCGTGTCACCAATTTATAATTCAAACGTTAATAGAATTTGCATCGCATTTATTATTAGTAAACCAAATGGTCCCCTACAGAATTCCATACTAGAATGAATACTGAACCCTACCTCGTTTGTTTCGCAATGCTCGATGCTGTGGCACGGGTAACCGGCAGGGTAATCTTCACAGTTGTAGCAAAGCGGACCTCGAGTGAAAGGAAATCCTGATATATAACAAATTTACGTAAATTAATCATCAGAGGAGCAATGGATTTTGGCAGTACATCACTTGCTTATTAAATATTCCTCAGAAGTAATTTGGAATAGCGGGATAACTTTGCTCAAGTCTGACTTTGATAGGACAACTTACAAAACGCTACAAAATATAGATTTGGGTTTAATATAGAACAAACTTATCGCACAATATATCTATATGAAGTATATATCACAGATTTGGTAGTATTTATTTTGCAATGAAATTATGTATGAAATAATAGTAATAATAAAAATAACAATAGTAATAATAATGATAATTATAATAAAAATGACATAATCATACAGAAGATTGATTGATTGATTGATTGTACGATGTTTAACTTGCTTTCAACAATTTTGTAGTTATATCTCGACGTTGTCTACTTGAGGGACAGTCTTCTAAGCGCTGCCACACTTGAGTATCATGTCAAAGACATAAAGTATGCTACCCCACACATTTGCATTATATTGACACCAGGCCGACCAGACCTAGAACTATCCTTTAAATGCTGAGGGCCAAGCAAGAAAGCTTCTAGTATCATTTTCAAGTATTTTCTATGTCCCATCCAGTGATCGAACCCAAGATCTTCCGCATGCAAGGCGTATGCTCTACCACTAGAACACTGGTGCGGTTCATCAAACAGAAGAAGTTTATATCTAGACTGCTGTGCGTATCCAACCTCGCTCTTCCATTGTCATCACATCATGTATCGAGATGACATGATCAAAAGCAAACCAATAAAACGCGACGTACGAATCCCTATCTAAGTAAAATACTGATGTTAAAACATTTAATGAAAACTATCCATAATACCCTCTTTGGATGCTCATCCTACCTGTACTGTTGCATCCGCGGACGTTACAAAGGTCTTGGTCGTCACAGCAGTGGTTACAGGCATATACGTCATGGTCTGTAACGGATGCCTCCGTAGCTTGTAAGTGACATGTCTGTAGAGAGAAAAACGACATAACTATTTACGGTGTAGCGTGGGATTCACACTTCCTACTGTTGGTGGTCAACATTTTATATTTGGGTGCTTAATTTAAAAGGAGAAGGTATTTCCAATTGAAATGGGTTTGAACAAAAATCTATAAAGTAGTCCCATTCAAACAGTCAAAATTGGCAACAATGTGAGTTTTTGCGTTAAAGAGTCTCCATTAACATTTTATGTGTGAAGTATACCGAGTTAGAATTTTGGCAATGCACTATTACGGAAGCTTAAACATCCATAGCACTCGCTTTATCTTTCCTAACTAAACATCGATGCTCATTATTATATTAACAACAACAACAACAACAACAACAACGACAACGACAACGACGATGACGACGACAGCAGCAGCAGCAGCAGCAACAACAACAACAGCAGCAGCAACAACAGTCACCGCCGCAACAACAGCAGCAACAGCAGCCGCCGCCGCCGCAGCAGCAACATCAACAACAACCACCATCGCAACCACCACCAAAACGGTAATTTTGTTTATTGTTTTGTCAATGTCACAAATGATACTTACATTCTCGTCCACACATCCTAGTTTATACAGAAGTTGACCATCCTGGGAAGTATATGTCATTCCACATTTCTGTAAATAAACACTGCATTATGTATAGCACGTTTACTTGTATATAACTGACCATTTTACTAAAACAATAACGTCGATACTAAAATGAATTCGTTCAAATTTGTTATTTAATACCATTGATACCTGCTCTCGTGACATATTGCACGAATGCTTCGTCTGAATATTAAGCGTTATTTTAAACCATTCCAACATAGGGTTAAAGCCCAAAACTCAGTTCAAAAACATTATATGAAATATTCAAACTGGTGTTCTCTCGCATACCAGAAAATGATTTCGGCGTATTTTTCCCGGGTACGGAATTTTCATACTATATCCCCTCCGTAGTCTCTAGAACGGACCATCCTGATCTCCCGATTGTATACTGTCCGTTAATTAGCAATGTTGGGAAAGCCACAGTGACGTTGGAACAATTTTTGACGTGACGTATTAAAACATATGGCATAATATATTTAATATGACGTTTTAAAAGCCATCGTTGTTAAATTTTATAATTAATTTGAAATTAAAATAAGTGTAAAATGTGTTTGGTATGCAAAAAAAATGATCTTACGTGGCTTTTTCGGTTCAGATAGAAAATTCCGTCGCTTGGGATAAACGTTTTTGGAAAGAACGAGGCTCTGCCGAGTTACCGCAGGCCAGAATTTTCTATCTAAACCTCCAGCCCATGTAAGATTCTTAATATATTCCTCCGCTAATAGAACTAGTTTAATTGCAAAATAATAACACTATAACATGTAATGCATTAAAAATGGCCTAAAACTCTATTTAAGCTAATTTAAGGGAAACAACCACTCGAAAAAGAATACTACCGCATACTCAACAGTCATAAAATAAAACCGCTAACTCATCGTTTACATGTACCATGTCATTAAACGTTAAATAATTCGTTAACAGCGCTAATATGTCACAATTTACACAGTTTCAAGCTAAACTGTCATTAGATCTACGCTTAATACAACAGACTATTTCAATACATAAACTACACTTAAATAAAATACTATTATATTCTATACCAAAGTACGCTAAAAATGTTAATGCATTGAAATGGTGTAAATATCATTATGATACAATACGCTAAAATGCCATCTACGCCGAAATGTTAATACGTAAACATGTCCCTACTCTAAAGTAAGTTTTCATATTAAACGCAGAAAAAATAGTTACCTCTTCTTTAAAGCAGGTGGTGACGTGCTTGCATAATTTTGGGTGAATAACTGCATCACAATTCAAACATACCAACGCATTTGCTGAAACAGTTGGTAGACTTTAAACCATCAGGAAGTTCCAATTTTTTTTTCTTGTTTTATAATTATGTTAAATTCAGACAATTATAGCATTTGTCATCGTTGATTCGTTGCAACTACTCTTTTAGAAGTCTACATTATTACAATTTTAGTAAATATTTAGCCGCACCAATATCAAATTCGTGTCTAGATCTCTGTGGGCGCCTTCCCTCACCTGTAAATCGGGTATCTATGTATCTTGACGTGTAATATATTGATTAAGGCGCCCAATTTTTAAAAAGAACTGTCAATACAATCCAATCAATAAAGACCACGTATTGTAAGGCATATAATATCGGTTTTATAAATTTGAAATATGCATGATTTAAGTAGACCATGTTACTGACTTACCTAGTCCACTCACTGCTATAACTAATACGTACACGCCAATCAATATATCTGCGAAACAGATAGAACAGAAATCATGATGTGGTAAATAGACAAACATTTCCTTAAGGTTTACTAAAAAATAATTAAAAAACCTAACTCACTTTTAACTCTTATTTATTTACAGAATAAAAATAAAGTTTTACTGGAACCATTCCAACCTCATCATGAGCTAGCTGTTTTTTTTCTTAGATTTAAGTGTTTAACCTTTTACTTCATATAGACGCCTTTGGACACCTCTAATTTAGACGCCTTCGGACACCTCTAATATACACGCCTTAGGATACCAATATAGAAGGCTTTTGAATTATTGGGTGAATTAGGTTTATATTAACTGACAGAGTGGAAAAGAGTGCAGGAAGTGTTCAAATTGCACGTTACGAGCAATCTGAACTCTTTCTGCACTGTTTTCAAAGGCCTTCTGTAATTGGTGCAGGAAAACGCATATCTATGGAGTAAAGGGTTAAATCTTTAGGCATATCCTAAAATATGTTGATGAAACAGAAGCCAGGTGAGTTTTATCAATATTCACTAAGCAGGTCCCAGTTTCACAAAACGTTTTCCTCAATTTAAATCTTTGAAAGGTTATTAATTAATTTACATGGATCATTTTGCGATTTTTAATCCTTTACCAATAAGTACAAATGTGTTGTGACTTCATTCCTGACAGTTATTTAATATGTAATGAGTCAAAGTTATCATTTAGAGAAGTTTCAATTTTTGAGTTGATGAAAATCTCACCTTGAGAAGTTTAGTGAAACTGAACCCAGATACTTAGATGATCGAACTGTAATGGTTTATCATCATGGGCAGTAACGTTTGTTATATTTGAGGCATTTGTTTCACCGACATATTCTTAAAACAGTGCAAAGTGAATTTCTGGAAAAACTATTTTTTCCAAAAATTTTTTGTTTATCTTTCGTTATTTAAAATGACAAAGTATAGCAAACTGTGCGATCACAAAAGGGTAACCAAAAGCATTATAAATTGCCGATTTATGTCACAATCATAATCTAAGACCCCAAAAATGCATGCTTTCCCACTGGAAATTCGTTTCGTCCAGGTTGGAAAGATAAATTTCCAACCTGTAAATTCTAAATTGGAACCGGAAATCTATTTTTAGAATTGGCCAATTGGAACCGAGTTTTTCCAATTGGAGGGTTCCAATATTGATATCGGTGTTATTTAATTGGAAAGTGCCGGTGTCACGTTATAATCACACGCACTACGGAAAGTCCACGCTTTATGGGTGTACAATAATGCTTTTTTATCTAATGTAACTTTAAGTTATGTATTGATATTTAAATGATTTGTTTCATAATATCTAAACTTTAAATTGGTAAAGGTTAGAAGAAATAGTTCGTACAATAAAATTTTTAAAATGTTTTATTTGACGACATAAAAGAAATATGAATATTGACTAGTTATTTAATTTTTCTTTAATCAGTGTCAGTGAAACGATATATAAATATATAAAAATATAAATAATCTAAAATCATGATTATCTGGATTGTTTTCTTAGATATTGAGTTTTTAAATGGTTGTGAAACAAACGCTTGGTTATAAAGTGTTCTTCGAGTTTTAAAAAATTCTAGTTTGGTTACAGCCGTAAAGAATCGTAAATTTATTCGGAAGAGAATTGTAAGAATTCCCGAAGAAAAATTAAGCTAGAAATTGAAGGTGTATGTATCTATATACACATGGATGGTCTTATGAAGGATATAGTCGATAACAAAAATAATGATAGTTTTGGCAGACTGTGTTTCAATACTGTTTCAAAACTGACATTGAACTACATTGTCTGAGGTAAAGCAAGACTGCTAAATCAATGGCAGATATGGCAAAGATTTTTTATTTAGGCCAATTGTTCGTTCACCATAATGCAGCGATTAATAGTGTTTTAATGGTGAGGTAGTAGTCAGTGACTTGCAGAGAAAGTGTGGGTTACTAGTTTACCACATAGCGGTGGACTGACCGCCTTTAAATAACTAGAATACTGTAACAAAAGGTACAAAATCCACACAAACACTTTTTAATCACTTCTCAGCAGTATATTAAAGCAAGTATCGCTCAACGTACTGACGGGCCTTTACGTCTCTCTACACAGTTGCACCCCTTTCCACCTATGAATATAACGCTTAAGGAAAAAGTCCTATGTAATTTGGTTTGAAATATTTTCAAAATGGTTCATAGTGGTTGTGATTTCTTGCTGCAGATGAGTAGAGTAAAAGCGGGCATAACATATACTGCAAAAATCATCGCTTGTTTTAAAAAGTGACTTTATAAGATTTAAACAGATCAAAGATTTGTGAGCATTTAAGAACTTTTTTTTAAAAAAAAAATCTTAGGGCGTCACTAAACCCTCTTTAAAACGAGCTGGTCCACCTAACAGTTATTGTGTATTTTATGTGGGGATACATTCTTGCTATAAAAAAAACTTTAAAAAAGATTCTATGTAGAATAATTTTTACCATGGAAATCTTAGACAAGATAAAAAATTAAACTGTGAAGTTGGACTTTAAGTTTCGTAAAATATTGGATGATACTCTACTCTGGCTTTAATGTCATCAATATTTTGAAAATATCTAGAAAAAAACAACAAATCTGTTTGCAGATGTATTCAAACTATAAATCTATCTACATTACACACATATATATAACAAGTAAAGTTATTATAAGCAAATGTACTTTTTCAGAAATGCTGTGTGATGCAAACATACATGTACTAATGCTACTTTACGTATAAGTCATTCTCACATACAACTCTGGACACGTGACATGTACACTTATCCTACGCGTGTAAATCCATTAGTGCAAGACTAATATATGTACCTTATTAGTATATATTGAGTTAAACTAGTAATCCACTAAGTCCTCGATGCATACTCACAGGGACAATTGTTTGCATGTGAATGAGACTTCAGAAATCTTTACTTCATTAACATTTCGTTAGCACACATTAAAATCTCCATAACCAAATACGGTATCAAAATCTAAAATCACCGTCTTACCTTTGGGAGATGTTCGCCATATCCCCATGGTTGTAAAGTTTTGCTGTCACAATTACGGTACTCCCTTTTATATATATCTATATACATATATAGATATATACATGTCTTATCTGTTATTTTGGATTTTATCTATAAGACATGACGGGAATGTTGGCTTTGTCTTCAGAATAAACCGCAGTATTTCTCAATACATACATATATGTGACACAGAAAAACCACATTTCGAATATTTCGCAAATTTCAAAATAGTTGAGGTATTTAGTAACGTAATTTCGCTTGTTTCGGGTTTCACGCCTTTTTTCAAAAGTATTTCAGTTATTCAACTACGACCAGCCTTACAATCACAAACACAAGTATCGCCTTCCTCGGATCCGCATGGCGGTTAATCAGTATTAGACATTTTATCTCTACATGTCACTGACTACTGTCCCATATATTCCGAGGTTGGTGACTGTACCAATAAGAGGCCCATGGGTCTTAACGATCACCTGATGGCATAAAGCTATGTCAATGAATTTTCCAACTTTTATCCTTCGGGAAGCGGCAAACATCCAAAACAAAAATGTGTTTTGAATGACATATCTGCATCAATAATTCACATCATTTTTTCTTGTAAAGATTTAACAAAGTAGTACCTTGTCCAAGGGACAAAACGTGAGACCAAGAGAATGAACTCCTCAATGTTTATGACAGACTCGTAGTCCTCACTATTAAAGCTTACACTTTGTTTTAAATTGCTTCCTGCAATAAGATTTTTAAAATTAAACTTAAACAATTACTATTTTGGCCCAGGCCTAAGGTTACAGAGAGAGTAGGAGCACTCAATAAAACATAAGCATTAACCGTCATGTCAGCAACAGCAAATCACATAAAAAACAACAACATTCAAATGAATATATTCAGTCGTTCGAAATGAATTAATCCGTCCTGTTAGCAACAGCAAATCGCACCAAAAAACATTTACCGAAGTCTATTCAGTCATAAGAATACGTTTTTTTTTTGTCATTTTCTCTTATCTAGATTTAGTAAAGTAGGCCCAAACTCAAGAGTCAAACTTTTATAAAGGATCCATAGTCGTCAATAACCAAACCATGCTCACATTTTTTTTCTGAGTGATTCATATACTAATAAGAGGATTTATAAAATTAATCTGAATCTGACTGAAAGTGTCATCAACCAAAGTTAAATTGTGACCTTGACTGTTGAAGTGGGATTCTGGGTGTAACGCGCGACACATCGTCATGTTATGTCGGTCATTTGTAACTAGTATAAACAAAATCCATCTATGCGTGACAAAGTTACAGGCCAGACACGAAATCTCAAACAGACTGAAAGTGTTGTCAAGCAAACCAAAAGAGTGACCTTGACCTTTGAAGTATGGGTATGGGTCTTACTTTCGACACATCATCATGTTATGTTGATAATTTGTAGCAAGTATTTATAAAACCCATCTAAGCGTGACAAAGTTTCATACCGGACACAAAATCTTACCTTTGGATTATGGGTGTGGGTCTTACTCTCGACATGTCATCATGTTAAGTTGATCATTTGTAGCTATTTTAATTAAAATCAAAGTTACAGGCCGGAAACGAAATCTCACACAAACTCAAAGTGTTGTCAAACAAACTCAAATTATGACCTTGACCTTTAAGGTAAGGGTGTGGGTCATACTCGCGACACGTCATCATGTTATGTTGATCATTTGTAGCAAGTATCAACAAAATCCATCTATGCATGAGAAAGTTACAGGCCGGAAACGAAATCTCACACAAACTCAAAAGTGTTGTCAAACAAAGTCAAATTGTGACCTTGACCTTTGAGGTACTGGTGTGGGCCTTACTCGCAACAAGTCGTCATGTTATGTTGATCATTTGTAGCAAGTATCAACAAAATCCATCTATGCATGAGAAAGTTACAGGCCGGAAACGAAATCTCACACAAACGCAAAGTGTATTCTAACAAAGTCAAATTGTGAGCTTGACCTTTGAGGTACGGGTGTGGGTCTTACTCGCGACACGTCGTCATGTTATGTTGATCATTTGGAGCAAGTATCAACAAATTCAATCTATGCATGTCAAAATTACAGGCTGGAAACGAAATCTCACACAAACTCAAAGTATTGTCAAACAAACTGGACTTGTGACCTTGACCTTTGAGGTACGGGTGTGGTTCTTACTCGCGACACGTCATCATGTTATGTTGATCATTTGTAGCAAGTTTCAACAAAATCCATCTATGCATGAGAAAGTTACAGGCCGGAAACGAAATCTCACACAAACTCAAAGTGTTGTCAAACAAACTGAAATTGTGACCTTAACCTTTGAGGTACGGGTGTGGTTCCTACTGGCGACACGTCGTCATGTTACACACAGTTCTATCTACCACATGTACGTAATCTCTATCGCGATCCAAACTGCTTTTATAATTCCAATGTTTTTAAAAATGCACTATATACTTTCTGTATCCGGATATCGTAGATTTAGCATCACTCGTCCCTAGCGGTGGTGGCTATATAACTGGGTTGTCTCCCCTTGAACTCTATATGAGTATATGGCTTCATGTCGCCCCATACCAACTATAGATCGTATTCCGACGTAAGGAACATCAATTCGTCCATATGACGAATATGTGGGTTGCTGTCCTATGACTGTACTGCAACCAACTGACTTCCTGTCACGTCTATACGTCGTTATTGACGAAGCGGACACATTTCTCGCTTACGTCTAAAAACGGCTACAATATATATATAAACTCAGATTTACTAGTTACTCAAATATGTAATGACATGGCGTCTATCACTTACCATCTATCAATTTCATGGTATTTTTATCAATATATGATAACAGTGCATTCATCTCTAACCATCTAATAGTGCCATGGTATATTTATTAACATATTATAACAGTTCATTCAATTTTTACCATCTAACAGTTTCATGGTAGATTTATCAATATATGATAACATTTCATTCAACTCTTACTATCTGCAGTCTCGTGGCAGTTTTAACAACATCTCATATCTGACCCTTCGTCAATCTCAACATAGCATTTATATCTCTACATAACTTCACAATATTAACAATTACAGACCAATTCTGTATCTATTCACTTTGTGAATATCGGAATAAGAATCAACAAAATTTAATTACAAATATCAGTCAATTCTAAGATGGTGAATCTCAATACTTCATCGTAAATACAATAACAACAGTTCATAACAAGCTAACTATTTTGTTACACCCAGGACCAAACCGTGAGTTCCAAGGACATACAATTAACACTTTTCGTAACGGACTCATGCTCACTTTTTGCTTCCCAGTGTTTCATATAGTAAGACAAATTTACGTTGAATTTGTCAGTTTTGGACCCAACCCAAGATCCCAGGAACACAGGTGGGGACCTTGCAATTAACAATTTTGATTCACAGTCTAAGGTGACACAAAAGGTCAATGACAAAACATCACATAAACTGTGGTCGGGAGGGAATTCAAACTTAGTTCTCATTTTATGAGGAAGAACAAACACGGAACTTTAAATGACGAAACATAGCAAATAGTGCGTACTGTGGTAATATTTAATTTTTAAGAATAAACGGTATGTGCAATGTTCATAAAACACCCCAAACAATGACGGACATGTCGAACGTGCAGCCATTTGCACATCCATAACAGTAAATAATGCCGACTTTCATCTGATAAAAGAATTCCTTGATAGCACAGAACGCACCTAAGGCTACGTTCAGTTCGCTTAAACATTTGCTAACTTTAGCTAAAAGATTGTTCTGGACTCTGGCTCATCTTCAATTTAGCACGCAGCGGGCAATTTCAGGGAACCAGGCAGTAAACGCGTTTGCTGTTTAACGGTGTTGAACGCATCCCTGCTGGAGAACACATCGTGTCGTATTGTACGATTGTGTTAGTGTCCCGTTCAGCACATGCTGATTATTTGAATGGTTTTGACGCCATTATCAACACATTTATTGCAGTTATTCGCAGAGAAAGACTTCAGAATGAACGTGGGAAGAACCATCCGCAAGTTACTGGCAAACTTTATCACACAATTATCACATAATTATCACACATTAATTTGTTATGAAAGGGCAAATAGTTCTATTATTTATCTTACACTGATTTACTCAACCTATCAAGGAAAATTTTCCTGGATAGAACGAGTACTAAGCAATATGCATATAAAATGTCTTTCTCTAATACACTATGCATGACTGTGGCGGAGAATCGAACCCACGGCCCTCCTTCCTTATTCCGGGGCACCGCCACTAGATCACGCGCTTCACAAAGGTCAGTCGCTGTAATAACATAGACAACTACAAAGAAGTACATGAATTATCCAATTATCAAAATTTATTTCTGAGTTAAGATCGCAATAAAAACAAAAATCTATCTTCAAGAAGCTGGCACTAGCATGATGTCATGTTTATGCTCTGCCCCATTCCTGTATGTGTTAGTAACGCCCGAGTCCCACTTCACTCTGACCCATCCGGCTGGAACCGATGGTGGCAGCGCAACCACTGTCCCATACCCACTGCCATCCTGCACGAAAACACGAGAATTAGATTTAATGATATTGACAGTATGCGTATGCACAGCAACAAAAATAGAAAGAAAAGAAGAAAAGCAAGTTTGTTCAACTGGACAAGTGGCATTCAAAGGACACACTTACAACCACGATGTACGCAATAAGTACCTTACTTCGCTCCACGGTAGTCAAGGACTTCCCCTCTAAATAAAGCTGTATTTCCGCGTGCGGGTTAATCCAATCTTAGGTGTCGTATTTAAATCATTAACATCTGGAAATTGTAGTGCAGGTCAAAATTAAAATAGTGGAGCGCGTGGTCCAAAGGTAGAGCATTAAATCTAGGATAGGGGGATCGTGGGTTCGATCCTCTCCAAAGACTTTTTGTTGCGTTCTTGAGTAAAACACTTTTTCCACATATGCTTAGTACTGGTTCAGCCCAAGAAGTCTTCGAGCGTGACGTGGAAAAGTTGTTATAACTTGTTAAACAATGTAGGTAAAATAAATAAGTTTTAAACTTAAAATAAAATATTGGTCAATAAAACGAAGTTCAGTCTAAACACATGCAAGAAAATTTGCTAGTAACTTACGAAAGGATGATGGGTTTGCTCAGACTCGTTCTGAGGTCTTCATTCACCGATACTAACCTGTAATGTGAATTGGTAAACAATAAATCCAATGTTCATGTTTTACCTGATTGTCCCAGGTCCAGTCTGTACCCCGCATAACTCTAGCTCCTACATATAGCGCACCCGAACGGGCTGTAGTTGTTGCTGGAAAAAAATAAACCGGGCTAGTCTGTTAGTACTCAATGTTAAAATACAATGGAATTTTTTTTTTGTGATTTTGTTTTTATATGGTAGAATCTAGATCAATGGCAGTAAAGATATGATTTTTAAAAACGAAAAATAAATTGTTCAAGAACTGCATGATTTTCACCCGTAAATCATATATATCTATATCATACATTTTTTCCATTGACCAATCGTTTGCATTATAAGTATCAGAGATTTGTATTGCAAATGGTCAGCTACCACCATTGAGACGAGCTCTCTGATTGGCTGAAAAAAGTATAGGGATGTTCAGGGCATATATTTTTATAGTAAGCTTAATTCTGGTTGGATGAAAATGTGAAACCGGCAAATGGTCACAATAAAATATAAGTTTATTATGTTTGTGTCAATAAAAAATTAGAATTATGTTTCTGTGACTGTCTAAATTCATTTTATCAAGTAAACTGCATGGAAAGTAAAATTGGTGAAATTTACTTTTTTACATGCTGAAAGTGGGGGTACCCAACTTCAGGGGGCAAAAAGTGGTAAAAAGTGGTACTTTTGACCCCATTTTGGGGACATTTTTATTTGAATCTAGGACAGTACTTTAATATGATATAGGAGTTTTTGGTCTGCCAATGTTAGAAAATGTGAAAATTTGGTCAAACGTTATAATGTAAGTCTATGGAAAACGCAATGGTGGTAGCTGACCTAAACAACCGCGACAACATTTTATAAATTTTCATCGCATTAGCTTCTTTTTTTCTGTAAATAGTGCAACTGGGGTGCTTGTAGAGAAATGGCAATAAAATTTAAAAAAAATCCGCAGGTTGATCACTTTTCGCCATTTTTTCTTTTTTTTTAGAGGTTTTTATTAAAAATAAGGGCCATATGGCTTTAAATAGCCCACAGAATGTTATACTCAGAATTTTAAGTGCATTTAAGTGGAATACAGCGGAATGATGATAGATATGTTCAATTTTGACAAAATATACTGTTTTATTTTCTTTTAAGGTACCGTATAAGGCCATTTTAGGAAAATTTGGTTAAAATACCTGGTTCAGTTTGTCGCGATAACTTGCGCCTTGTCCGCTGAAATCGCACACTCGAGAACCATTGAAAACACTAAAAATGATCTTAATTGCATTGTGAAACAAAAATACACATGAAATAGTAGGTTTAAGAACTGATTTTGAATTCCAAGCTCAAAGTATGTGTACTTAGGTACTGAATTTGGATTTTGAGCTGAAAATGGGCCCACTTTTGACATTTTTTTCATTTTTATCCACTCAGAACCAGCATGTCATGCCATATTATATAGCAACTTTTCACATTTTACCTCTTTTATCGTGCAGTTATAAGTAGACCCAGTTGAATAGTTGCAATAATGGGTGCCTGGTTGTATCTATTGCACTTCAATGTTGCTAAATCACTTCACAATCTAAACATATTACATTCAAGAAATACTTGAGTTATATAATTTTGGAAATGGTTTCCATTTTGCCCTATTTTGTCTGACATTTTTTTACTTAAATGTAACATTTGGTGGATAATTTGTAAATAGAATGTTGTAGTGCAAGAAAATTGTGGTTTTTGTGCCCCAAATTCCCTAGAAATGGTAATAATTGTGATTTACTACTAAAAATTAAGAATTTTCATGCTTGACTGATTTTGATATAATTTCTGTCATCTTTACATATTTTTCAATTAAACACATAGAAAAGGATGTATACCCATTCCACTGGATTAAAGAAATATTACCCTGCTAAATAAATATGACATTTCTTCTATCTTGGTAACCGATGTTCAGAAAGGCTCTCTTTCTACCGGAAAGTGTGTAATCCCAATGTAATTCTTTAACCGAAGCGACAATGAAATTTTACGAAATGGTCTAATTTATCATTCCGTTGTTAATTTTATTTGATCAGATGCATTCGACAACTTCTTTATAAAAATATCGACACATTTATTATGAAATTAGAGCAAATGGTCAATTTAGCCTTTTTTCATATAATTTTAGTGGGTGGGGTATGAAATTATCATGTATACACATTTTTTATGCAAAGGAATCTTAAAAGTTGATATGCAAAGCTATTATTACATGTTTATATGATCCTGGTCTGTCCCAAAACCTGATCCTGGTCTGTCCTAGCTGTCCCAAAACCTGATCCTGGTCTGTCCCAGAACCTGATCATTGTCTGTCCCTGATCATGGTCTGTCCCAGAACCTGATCCTGGTCTGTCCTAGCTGTCCCAGAACCTGATCCTGGTCTGTCCCAGAACCTGATCATGGTCTGTCCCTGATCCTGGTCTGTCCCAGAACCTGACCCTGGTCTGTCCGTGAACCTGACCCTGGTATGTCCGTGAACCTGACCCTGGTCTGTCCCAGAACCTGATCCTGATCTGTCCTTGCTGTCCCAGAACCTGATCCTGGTCTGTCCCAGAACATGATCATGGTCTGTCCCTGATCATGGTCTGTCCCAGAACCTGATCCTGGTCTGTCCTAGCTGTCCCAGAACCTGATCCTGGTCTGTCCCAGAACCTGATCCTGGTCTGTCCCAAAACTTGAACCTGGTATGTCCAGAACCTGATCCTGGTCTGTCCTAGCTGTCCCAGAACCTGATCCTGGTCTGTCCCAGAAACTGATCATGGTCTGTCCCTGATCCTGGTCTGTCCCAGAACCTGACCCTGGTCTGTCCGTGAACCTGACCTTGGTCTGTCCCAGAACCTGATCCTGGTCTGTCCTAGCTGTCCCAGAACCTGATCCTGGTCTGTCCCAGAACCTGATCATGGTCTGTCCCTGATCATGGTCTGTCCCAGAACCTGACCCTGGTCTGTCCTAGAACCTGACCCTGGTCTGTCCTAGAATCTGATCCTGGTGTGTCCCAGAACCTAAAATCTCTAGAATTAGGTCTATCAGCCCCAATTGAACACAAAGTCAAAAAGATGGCTGGATGGGTGTCTATTACTAAGTGCAGAAATATTTTTTTTTTCAATTTTGTTTGGTTGTTTATTTAATTTACATTCATAAACATTAAAAGCACATACAAAACATGTTAAAAATACATGATGTACCATTGGTACAACATTACATCAAGTTTCAAAAAAAATTTAAAAAATTAAAAATAAAAAAAAATAACCCTTCCTATCTACCCTATTGTTTTTGGCCATGAAATCGGAAAACAAACACCTTTTTAGGCTATGGAAATAAAGCTAGTTTTGGAAATGAGAGATCTTTTTTCTTTCTTTTTTTTTCTTTTTAGGTACTAAAGAAATGATAAAATTAAAACAAAATGTGGACATTTTTTGTTACAGATAACGACACACATGCAAAACAGGGATGCCTGTTAACTTTTTACCGTAGTTATATCCCTTTTAGAATAAAGATGGGAATTAAGAATCTGTATAAATGTATTTGTTTCATAGATTATTTAGATGTTATACATGTTAACTATTAAAGTTAAACGAAAACGGATCATTTCTAGATTGTAGTTTATAGAATTCAGCATTCAGGCAAACAATAGCACATGAATAACCGGATATCAAATTTGGTATACTTCGGGTTTGGTTGACAGTTACACGTATGCTTGATGTCAATTACTTGTTAAAAGACGTCAACATAAACTACTCACGTAAAACTGTGGTTCCCACCGTCGTAACTGTTGTAACGGGTGTAGTTATAATTGCTACTGTACTAGATAGTGGTGGAAATGGTCCACCATAAAGCTGAATATCATGTTTCCCTCCTTCTGTTCCAACTCTATATGTGTTGGACGTATTCGTGTTGTACCATGTCACTCTAGCCCAACCAGGTACCGGTAAAGCGATTATAGTTCCTGGCCCATGCCCATCCTATTCAATTTGAGGTTAGATTAAAATGATGTCCGAGCTATGTTTATTTGTTATTCGATTGTTTATGGAAATTTAACTATAAATGCACGTCAATGAAATTGTACGTAGTCTAAAAGACAATCATGTAATTTGTAAAATAAAACAATAATACCAAGTCCAGTCACTTTCTAGAAAAGTGTGTTTTAAATGTCGTCTAAGGACAGTTGTGGACCATTTTCGGAATAAGTCCGAACGTACTCTGCTTATTACCGTGTATTCAAATAGTTGCTTTACCTCTGTGCATTCAGTCGATAATGGTTTGATTGTTGTTGAATATACATTAGAGCGTTGTACGATAAAGCAGTCAACACGAACACTTCATCTATTGACAACAAACTCCATGTGTGGAGCGCGTAGTCCGGTGGTAGAGTATCGGACCCAGAATTGGAGGGTCGTGGGTTCGATCCTCTGCAACGGCTATTTGTGGTGTCATTATCAAGACACTTTATCCACATATTTACGTTTAGTATTGGTTCTACCCAGGAAGGTATCGAACACGATGTGTCTAAGTTTTAAGAACTTGTTCCACAATCGAAGTAAAATAAATAAGTTTAAGTCAAACACAATCCATATGACTGAAGCAGAAAGATGATATTTCATTACCAAAAGTTCATAAAAGAGCTTAATTCACTGGATTGCATTATATAATTATTGTTCACCTTTTGTTTTGTAGCAATATCAAACTAAGTGGCGCCTAGTTAATGAATGCAACCACAGCAAAGAGCTGCTTTGTATGTATACGATACTAAAATTACCGTCGGCAATTAATACTTTTTCAATGGGGAGATAACCAGTAAATTTAAAAGGCGTCACAATATTATCTTAAGTAACATAATCATCCAATTAATAATTAGAAATGCGAGTTTGTTTACCTGATTACCGTATTCCCAATCTTGACTCCGTATCACGTGATCACCAATATGTAGGAGTGTATCTAAAATTGCAAAAAACAATAATTGTTAATTAATTGTAATTCAGTTTGTCAAAATTCAAAGGTAAAATATTATTATTGCTACATGTAATTACTTTCACGGAAATATCCGAAAATGGTCGAGTAGCTTACATGTGCTCATTACTTAAATGTATTTACCATTTTAATATATACAAACAAAAAGGTTTATGCAACATTTTATTGATCGTTTCATATATAAGCATACACAGATCATTCAAATTAGTATTTTTATCGTTTCTAAATTCAGCACAACACGTTTTAATATTTAAATGAAATCATTAGAGGTTAACATTATAGCACCATTAAATAGCAATATGCAAGTTTTTACTACACCAGAAAGGAACGAATACTCACTGAACATCTGGCACGGTTTTACGAAATTATTTAAATCTGTTATTTCACTTAAACTCAAAAGTGTGGTCAATTGCATATTAAAATTTCGTAAGTTTCGTGAAACAATGATTGTATATCACACTTCAACAGGTAAACTTATATCAGGATTTTTCAAGTATTAAAATTGACCAAAAACATATTTTTTTTCAATATAGCTTGCCTATATATAACAATTAATCACAATTTGCCAAAATGATATATATTTAAACATGCCAAAAATATGCTGAAAAGGGGTATATATTTCCTGCTTGAAAAACCAACATATTTTGTGACGTATTAAATGGGTCACGGGATTTCATGTAGATTTCATTTTGATCCCCCATACGTTTACACGTTGTTAAACTTGTTTCATCTTCAAACGAGTCCGAATGACGATATGAACGTCGTAAAGCCGTTTTTAAGTACAGTCTATTTTAAGAATAGGGATTTCGTTTCAAGTTTACCACTCCGACTGACTAAAAAAATCATTTTGTCACGTTTTCTTGGATTTCAGGGACATACAAAACCAATTCGGATTTTATTTTTTAATGATAATGAGATGTTTTTTTATCCATTTTAAAAATAATTTTATTTTTTAGGGCAGTTATTGCGTTTTGTAGTGATAGACTCTCTTTAAATCAATCATACAAATCACATCTTTTGTCGTTTCTTTATTTGTATCTTCATCATGCATTGATTTGCCGCCGCGTGTTTTTTCTATTGAAATCTTCTGACTTGTCTGTCCGTATTCATGGTCTAACATTTGTTTAAAACAGACATTCTTATTTTCTTTTGTTTTCTGTGGTCAATGGATCTGTATGAAATAAGTTGTTAAAACACAGACTATATTTTAATATTTACCTTTTGTTGATGATTCTTTTGTTGATATTGTAGTTTGTGCCGGAGGTAGAGTAGTCATCAAACTAGGGGACGTAACTTTCGATGTCACTCCACCACTGGAGTTACTTCCCCCGTACAGTTGGATATCGTATTTACCCTCGGCCCCTAATCTATAAGAGTTTGTGAATCCATTATCCCATCTAACACGGACCCAACCTACAGGATTGTTAAGGGTTTCTACCGTACCAGGGCCACTTCCATCCTATAGATAAGGAAGAGAAAATATTCATTTACTCACATCTATTTTGTAGACGGTGTAATGATGCATAGGCTCATAGAACTGAATGTTCAATAATAATGAACATCATCCGTAACATCGATATGAGATGCAGGCTCAAGATCACTTACCTCTCAGAACTGATGTCATTGGTTCGAATCCTTTTTGTGAGAACGTTTACCTGTCTCATCATGAAAGAACGTCTTTCTACCAAAATCAATTCTCATATAATGCACAATTTATAAGAGAGTAAATGCAACATACAACCTATAACAGGTTGGAAATAGCGTTGACCCTTATTTTTCTATTACATTTGATAACAACAATAAAACTATGAAATGTTGATAACGATAACACCCTTAAAAGCATATCCTTCATTTTTTTAAAACATTTCCTTTTACAGAGAGTGTGCGTTAATATCAGTCATCATAATACATATGTGTACTGACCCACGTGTTCGTCCTAAAAACTGGCCCAGCTCAATTTGTACCGTATAGGTCAAGATGTTCGTCATAACTAAGCTATAAACTTGATATGTTGCTAAAAGAACACCTTGATTTATACACTTCGTGTGTACCTTTTGAAAGCTTAAGGGTTTTGCCCATGCAATTAATATGGGAGTTATCGGTAAGAACCCAGTCATCATCAAGGCAGCTAATCAGATGAAACCACGGAAGGGCGTTCATGGTTTTCTTTCCAGAAGATGAAACCTTGATGGAAACATTTACTGGGGATGGGTCCGTCAAAGTCTCATGATATATTGTTGTTTGTAAGTATGGGGGCTTTATAAACTGGACACTTTAGTGCGATCAGATTCGGACAGAGACTCAGAGAGGGAGTCTCTTACGGAGTGTCTCCTACGAAGAGGTCACTCACTCTGGTCTGTAGCTTGGCACCTTGCTATATGTTGCTAAGAATTAAAAGTACTATTTGTAAAACTACGTGTTTGTTCTAAGTATTGTCATAGTAGTACAGATCGACCAATATTGATGTAGCGTTATTGTTAAAAAATTGATTTTGTCTTTTAGAGAATGTTTTATGTATTTAGCTAGATTAATCAAACTAGTTTTATTTGAATTTTTCATAAATTGCCGTATTAATAATATGATTATGTTGATTAACACTTAAACACGTCGGTTACTTGTGGAAGGACGGAAGTTCTACTCAGATCAATTCTGAGCTCTTTCTCCAGCAATAATAACTGGGTATGACTTGAAATGTGTAGAAAATGGCGTTAAACCCCATCCAAAATCATCCAATACACTTAAACAAAAGCGTTTTGTTTTTATATTTATTATATTGCAGACGTTTACATATTTTGGTATTTATTCTATCATTGTCAAACATACAGAATGGTGAAACTTACCTGGTTTCCCCATATCCAGTCCACTCCTCTTTCGACCCTTGAGCCCACGTGTATTGTTTTAGCTTTACAAAGAATGATAAAGCCCTATAATTAGCATTTAACACAAGAAAATGATTTGATTTCCTAATTAATATCATGAACTTAAATTAATATGTACACGTTAATTACATTTAAAATATATGATAACTAAATTATCTTTTTAAAAGCAAATAATATTTTAGCTGACAATGCATTAATGTGCTTGTGACAAACAAAATTAACACAAAACAATCGGCATTTCAAATGATTATTTCTGTCACAAGTATACGTTTTGAATAATATAATGTATCATTGAATCTATATACTAGTTTATAAAACGTCTTTAGTGATATTTGGGTTTCACTTAACAATTCCTTTCAATTAGTCAAGGTAGCGAGAGTTTTGTGCCCGAGAAACCACAGCTGAGTAAATTGGTTGGGCATTAGTTTTGAAAATGCTTATTTTGATTAATATTTTTCTTTGTTCAGCATCGTCTGATCCATTCCGATACTCTCCATTTATCACCATTTGGATAGTACACTAGCTTTGCGCCGTTTCTACGAAGCCAAGATGCAACCATAAGATTGGTTCCTTCACGATTTCATGATGGAAACCTTATACAATGGTAACGCTAGTTTCATATAACCCCGTTTTGATAAAACGTTAGTGTTAGCTGTGTTTGTTCGGTTCTGTTCAAATTAAATTACGCAGAACTAGCGTATTTTCCCCAAGGGTGAAGGATGGAGAGTAACAGAATTGACACCCGTGGGTATCCGACGATGTTTTTTGCAGGTGAATTCTGAGAAGTTTGGATAACATTTGCTGATGGACGAGGATGAGGACAATTTGAAGGTGCGTGGTGATACACTGTAGACCGCATTGGCGGAAATACAAATGAAAGGATGTCAGTAAATTATTTGAAATTGTGAAAAAGCAAACTAGTCAACAGCCTGTTTCTCCCCTGCATATTTGGACCACCAGACAGTAGCATAGCTTCCTATAGACACTGTAGGCACGTGCCTACACTTTTTCTAAGAAATCGAAAAAATTAAACTGTCAAAAATGTAATAAAAATCGGACCTCAAAACGCACCTACGACAGCCTAGCATGGCGCATGATCCCTCCCCTTACAACTGTGCCTACACATATTTTTCATCAAAGTCTCTGTCAGATGACTATCTATGGAAACAAGACACTTTGAAAACCATTGGTAATGTGTTCAGTGAAATTGAAGTGCTTTGTTCTATATGATACCTTTATGAGAGCGTATAAGCCACCGACGTTATAAATTATAGTCTGATAAAAACTATTACGAAAGAAGTCCGATTGTTTGAATCACGACAATTCAGAAACTTTATGAGATTCCCGTTACGTTTCTTTCAAAGAATAAAATGTCCCGACTTTTGTCTTTTAGAAAGCAATCGTCGAATATGATCAATACTAAACCTAAATTAAATATAACATTGACCATAAGACGAACACATACTTGTCTTGCAATACTATAAAATGATATAAACATTTATACCAGTTACTGTAACAGTTGATACTAGTGTCGCTACTGTTGATGTTGTCGAAGATGGTGGTGATGCTGTTGAAGTCTGTGGTACGGTTGACGTCTGAGTCTGTGTCGGTGTCGGTGTCTGTGTTGGTGTTGAATCAATACTAGTTGCCATGGCAATGGTTTTAATAGTAGAGAACAATCCACTACTAGAATTTCCTCCATGGTACGGTTGAATGTCGTATTTCTCCTCAGCCCCTAATCTGTAGGAATTTATGAATCCATTGTCCCATTTAACTCTGACCCACCCCGGCGGATTGTGAATTGTTACTACTGTCCCAGGACCATGCCCATCCTAAGAATGAATATATATATATATATATATATATAAAAGGAACTCACACCAACGGAATTTTCGATTGTTTGGATCATTTCAGCTGCACATTCACAGTGTATGATGGATATAATTATTTGTGATTAACCAAATATAAGTGTACAGACCAGATTACGGCGAGTGCGCCTAGCTACAATGCAAACCATAGAAACAATATGAAGACATCTGCCAAACCAATAAATCTGGTATCAAATATACCATGGTTTTACATGCAACACATATTGACTTGACGGGCAATTTACATACAAGAACTGGTAGCTTTATATGAGAAGATCCAGTTAACGATACATAACTTGTCACATGCTCTTTAATTGTGATTTCAATTATCTCCCTTTATGAAATAAAATGCATATGCTTTCATTAAATATTTTATCCTAATGATCCCACGGGTTTCAAAATCTGTCCTTTATATAGCATTTGAGAAATCATAGATCCTTAACTAGACCCTACTATATACAGGACATTTCGAAACCCGTTGGATCATGGAAATACAGTGAAATCATATCCTGGGCATCTCCTTCATCAAAAAGAGCATTGTTGAAACTTTTGAAACATATCATTTCAAGATTCCGAAACAAAAATCAACATCACCTTATCTCCCCATGTCCAATCCTGCGATCTCTCAACACGCGACCCAACATGTATTTGGACTGAAAAAAAACAACAAAAATGTAGGAATACAGATTGATTCTGAGGTATTTCTCCATCAATAAAATTGAATATGCCATATAAAACGTGAAATGTGTTGAAAATGGCATTAAACTCCATTAAAAAAATCAGCATCAAATTCGTATATTTCTGTATCAGTTTTAAGCGTAGTATAGTTCCTCGTGTATATTGTGCTATATATTTACTATACATCTATCAACTGATTTTATTGGTTGAAAAAAAACCCACTAATTTAATAACATCTTACTGTACATGAATATGTTCTTGAATACGGCATGCTATAACCAAACAAATGGCATTGCGTGTTGTTTATGGCATATCCAGTTTTATTGGCGAAAGAAGACCTCAGAATAAATCTGAGTAAAAACAACGTCCATCCACAAGTAACTGGCAAACTTTCTCACGTAAATGTTTTGGAGCGAGCGGGACTCTAACCTACGACCTTAGCGGTGAGAGGTTAGTGACCTTGATATGGCGCCTTAGACCACTCGGCCACGGAGAACCCCTACGAACGACAGACAATCGTTATTGTCTTTAATAGTGTAAACTGTATTCCTATTTTCCATGATATATAAGTCATGCCACTATAAGATGTAAAATTACCCAGGCTTATTATATTTTCAAACTGGGATCACGGTGTCTCGAATTTATGATTAAATTATATTTTATCTCAGCTTGATTTAACGTAAACCAATATTGCAGGATAACAGTGTCAAGTGACAGAAATTGAGATTGGAGAAGATAACAGTGTCAATTTAGAATGGAGACGGGTCCATGTATTGGAAAAAAATAAATGATAACCACAAATCCCTCGCTACATACTTATTTAAATGCTTTGAAAGAAAAAAGTCATTGTGTATAAGATAACATAGCATTCATAAATGGATATTTAATCAGGTATAAATTATTACAAAAACGGCAGCTTTCAGCTGATAATGATATCCGCAAGAAGACTTAACTTGAAATTAAAACAGTTATATGTTGGTTAAAGTATATAAAACATGTGCCATTACTTTAGTTTTAAAAAGTAAGTCAGAAGAAAATACTGATATTGCCAGTGTTTTATTTATGATTAAATTGTACAGTGACAGGCGTTCGGTATTTGGAAATGAATAAAGTACCGCTCTACCTGTCGGCAAATATCACAGCAATATTTAAAATTCCAAGCATGTAACAGTCAAGATTTCATTCCTCGAATGAAGAAAACATGCAATATTGCTAAAAAAAATACCACTACATGCTTGTCATTGAATGAATTTTCTGCAGTTTGATTTGGATTTTTTAAATAGAAATATTGACAAATAATAATTGATACTGGGAATTCTTTGTAATTATGGCCAAGGAAAAAGAGGCTCTTGACATGCTTCGTTGGTTAAACAAGTAGATAGATACGATTTAATTATCTAGAGTCAATATAAGTATCATTCTTGTGTAGGCTTGCATGAATAAAAGAAGATAATATTGACATTTTATAATACCTGTTGTTCCTGTCGTCATTGAACCTGCTGCTGCATCTGTTGTTAAAACAATTGTAGTGGCAGAGGTAGATGGTTTTGCTGTCGTTGAAATAGACTGTGAATGAGATGATATCGGATTTATTGATGCTTGTGCAGAAGTTGACAATGATAAAGAAGGTAATGTTGACTGAGATATGGGTGGATGCGTAGTTGATTTCGATGTAACAGTTGTAGATGGTTTAGTTGATCGTGCCCCTGTTGTTGTATGGACCACAGGAGAAGTTTGTCCGCCACAAAACCCACAGTATTTTACACAGCCGTAGGAGGCAGCTTCCTGAAGAATAAAAAACAACACTTATATATTATTAAATCCGTATTAGTGCCATAAGAAGTATTCGATGTTTTGTATTAGTTTAAATATATGAGAAAGTGTTTTGTCCAACAAGAGGTTAGTATTTAAAAGACATCTCCAATACAATAACAACCATATAACCAATATATTAACATACAAACACGCAGACAGTTATAAAGTCGACACAAACCTCTTAATTTCCCTGTCGTTATTTTAATAAAACTTAATAGTGTCTTAAGACTTCAGACCGTCATTTACAGATTTTACCGACAAGACGTATTAAGCTTATAAAAAAATGTCCATGTTAACAAAGAAAGAATAAAAAACTTGACTTATTATGTTTTACCTGTTTAAGTACGAAACTGAAAATATATTTTATTTCTTAATAAGATAAACATTCCGGAACTACCTGCTTTGTTGTACAAAAATTGATTTGTGTGTAAATAGAAGCACAGTCGACCCTTGTGTCCTTGCAAGTGTTTGTATTGATATCCTTGCACAGGTTGCAGCTCTGTTTACAGAACTTCTCGGCAACTGCGGATGACTTGCAGACATCATAGCTGGCCATCAATAACGGACAGGTTGGGTCATCTTCACAAACATCTACAATATTTGAGAAAATTAACGCTTTATCTGATATTTTACAAACGTTTTCACGTTTAGCAAATACAGCAAATCGCCGATAGCTCGAACCCGACGAGATTGGACAAAATAGATCGAGTTTAGGCTTGTTCGAGCAGGACCAGGTCAGTGGTTCGAACCAACTAAGTTTTTCTGTACGTACTGGCATAATGTAATAACACATTGTTTCAATGAAGCTGTCACAGGGAATTCATGTGCATATACGGTACACTTAAAATGATTGTATGCGCATGGTTTATTTAAGTCTAAGTTTTTGTTTACGTATGAGTCTTTTCTTTGAAATAACCAACCCTACAACGAATGTCATAATCTGTTGTAACTAACCTCTGACGTTAACTGTCATCTTGAATGAAAGGAACGTTAAGTATCAGTTTTCTTTATTTTGAATGCGATTAAACACCATCTTCAATATATTACATACAATATATGGTACCCAGTTTTGTTTACCGCTATCGTGTCCGCTTTCTAGCTAAAACCAGTTATGAGAGATGTTTTTGAGAGGCATGGGGTAAGGGTTAGGGATCAAACCTACAACCTCTGAAGTGAGCACCTAACACTGATTCCATTACACTACCGCTCCTCGTTTGTTCATAGCCATTTAAAATAAAACTCAATATTGACCAAATACTAAATCGTGTCACGTGGTAAAAGTCTCAAATACTGCTCTCTATAATACGTATACTAACATAACCAAAAAACAACAAAAAAAAACAACAACAAACAACCATATATGTGTATTAAGATGAACTAAAAAACCAAGCATAATCCATTGTGTTCTTATTTTATGCCACTTTAAGTTTAAACATGAATATTATACTTAATATAATACAAATCACGCTCGAAGTCTTCCTGGATAGAACCAGTACTAAGCATATGTGTCTAACTCAAGGACACCACGCATGGCCATTTGGGAGGATCGAACCCATGACCCTTCGATCTTGAATTCGGTGCTCTACCTCTGGACCGCACGCTCCCTGTTTCATGATTTAATAATCTAAATTCCATGTACTGATGCATATTTATAGGCGAAACGTTTTATAATTAATCCAAAAGGTATTGGTACCTGTGTTTTGACATTGTGTGTTACATAGATCTCCCAGACAACAACTAGAACACACTTGTGTTGATCTTGTATCCATGACCACCCTGTTGTTCAACGCTCTTTTACCGAACCCCGTAAGTGGATCAATATGATTGTCAGCACATTGCTGAAAAGATTGGTTATTTTAAGAGATACTTTTCTAAGAACTGTACATATAAAGACAGTTAATCGCGGTCGGTCCTCCGCCATTGAGTGTTCAAAGATGCTGTTTACTTACTTATCCCCCCTGTTGAGCTTTTGGGTTTGAGCCTAGTTCTGTTAAAACACATTTTGTGAGGAAGTTTGCCAGTTAGTCGGTAAATGACGATAGTATTTCTCCAGCAATAAAATTAAATGCCATATAACCTTAAATGATTTGAAAAATGCTTTGAAAAAAGCTCTAAAGCCCGTAAGAAGTCCAGTTTACATCCTACTGCAGTTCATTATTTCTCTCGTTATAGTAGAATTTTACTATAGATCCGTTTAAACCGCCAGACACTTTTAAAGTGATTGAGACTATGTCCACCTTTTTACGTAAATGGGCCCAGTGACGGTCTGTTGCTTGTTTTCGTACAACCACTTATCTTTCATCGCTTCGGTCCTGAGTTCGAGTCCAGCTCAATAAAAAAAAACTTTAGATAAGAAAGTTTGAAAGTAACTGTCGGAATGGTGTTGTTGTACTCAGATACGTTCTGAGGTTTTCTCAATCAATAAAATATTAATCCATATATAACCTGTTTTGTTTTGGACTTGCAATCAAAAAATGTTTCTAAGTCATAATTTATTTGACGTTTACGCTACAATATCATCAGAGATCAGGAATGGTATTCACCAATCATTCTTAAAATATTCTTAGACTTGAGCACAAGAATAAATTTAAAAACAAAAACAAAACACACTAAGAGACCATTTTTGAGACCAAAACTTGCAAGAAAGTAGGGATACCTAATGTTAAGTCAAATAAACTTGTTCACGATTATTCTATCTGTCATGGTAAACAAGATATCTAAGATTGAAATTTATTTTTTCAAGAATATTTTCAAGAATGGTTGTTTAATACGACTCTGGATTAGGTTAGTTAAGAATGGGTGCTTACTCATACTCACATGTTTTGAGCGACATCCACTCGTGAACTGAGTATCTGTATGGAATTCCAATGTCCCAGCATTGTAGCACAGCTGTTGGATAGAATAAACATAACACTCTATAAAAGGATCCATTTTAAACAAACAATGCAACCAAGAACGGAAAATAACAAACTTTATGGTTTTATTCATAAGGAAATGTAATAGATTACTGCTTTCTAGCACCAGATGAAGTGGTATTCTTTTGTTGAAGTATACACTTAATTAACTCAAAGGATTCTAGGAACCAGAAATAATTGAAATGAGTCAAATGTGACATTTTACAGCTGCAACGCATCGTATACTTTTCAAACCCTGTCTAATGTAAAATGAGAGAAAATATATAAAATAAGATACTGTCAATAAAAATGAAAAAGAAGATACACATTGTTACCTCGTGCGGTTCGCAGTGTTCTATCGTGTGACATGAATAACCTGGCGGGTATGCATCACAATTATAACACAGCGGTCCCCGGGTCACTGGAAACCCTGAAACAGCCAATCAAAACGTGGTACTTATCACACTATCGTACACAAACTGGAAACTAAGCACATTCCATCAATAACCATCACTTGATGCATTTGTTGAAACAGTCAGGAAATTCAACAGTTTTCTAAGATGCCGATTGCATTTTATTTACAGGAATCTATGTAATTTGTAACAATACAATATGTTTAAAAATATAAATGTTTTTATTTTGCAAAGGCGACTTTTGTCACAATATATGTTAAAAGTGTGTGTGTGTCGGGTATCGAAGTTTTAAACACCCTTTAAATATCCCAAAAAGCGGCTTTGTTACTTTTATCCCTACAGGTTAGACATGTTACCATTTGTTGTCTTCTTTCTTTATGTATGCATTAAACTTATACTTACTTTAATGCATGAATGGTATCTATGCTTTTTTGTTTTAGTGTTGGATTTCTGTTATGTACGGTCTTCTACTTGTAGATCGCACCACTCACCTTCAGAAGGTCGTGGGTTCGATCCACCCAATCGAGTCAAAACAATAACTTGAACAATGATATTATAAGTTTCTTCGCTTGGTGCTCAACATTTAAAGGATATTTCAAGGTCTGGTCGGCCCGGTGTCAGTATAATATGACTGGTTCGGGTATAATACCATGACTTGTGTCTGCGGAATGATACTCTTGTGTAACAGCACTAAGAATTCTGTCTCAAGCAGATAGCGTGGTGATATGACAGAAAAAAAATATTGAGAGCGACGCTATGAACCGCACAACAACTGGTTACATACCTGTTTATTGATTCTGCATAATATTAATAAATAAATACAAATATGTGCATGAACATTACCTGAGCTGTTGCAGCCTCTGACATTACAGAGATCCTGGTCACAACACTGATGACAGGCATAGAACAATCGCCCATCTGATGACGACTGTACATTTGACAGGCCACACGTCTGTTATTTAAGGAATACATTCTAATATTAAAAGCATTCATGAGATATGAACTTACCGGATTCACATACACATTAAATGAACTCTAATTGTGTTAATTTTTAGAGAAAGAACGTGATACTAAGTTTAGGTGTAACTGTTTTTATTTGTTTTGAATGGAGTTTATAACCTTTTTAACACATTTATGCTATATCAAAGTATAAAAGCAAAGAATAAATTAATAACATCTTAAGTCAACAGCCAAGTATATCAACCGACAATAATGACTGTGCTAAATATGTTGCGTTTTCCTTTCTTCTTGTATTGTGTTTTCATATTATATCTTCTTGTGTTGCGTTTTAATATATATTGAGTGTAGTATACGAAAGTTAACATTCACGACAGCCTCCCAGATATAAAATTACAATAATTATTAATAACATTCAAACATAAATGTCAACAGGAGGTATCGCTTTAGAATGATCGTGTACAAAATCGCCACTGGGAGACCTTTACTTGGCTCATGTCACTCACATTTTTATCCACACATCTTAACTTGTACATAACATCTCCATCGTTGGATACAAACGTGTCCATTCCACATGTCTAAAATAACAAAACGAAAATAAAATTAAAAAACAAAAAACAAACAAACAAAATTCAATCAACTCTTTGTTTAATTATATTTAAAAATCATAAAACACCAAAAGGAATGAGAATACTGCTATCTATATTTTATATACTTTGCACTATATGACTATTCATTGTGACAAAAGTCATTGTAACGAGGAATTATTTACAAATACGAATAGTAGTGATTTACCAGCAACCATTACGTGGACGCCACCATTGTTAAGTGTTGTAAAGCATTAAAGTGTTCAGTAGTATTTTGTTTTCAATAGTTATTGCCAAAGTTTGGTTTAATTTCTATTGACTTAACATGTGCAACGAATGATGTTGTTTGCTTTCAACAATTTCTCAATTAGACGGTGTCTACCTGAGACAGCATTCTGAGCACTGCCACATTGGAGCATATATATGGTATGATACTCCATCATTCACATTATACTGACATTGAGCGACCAATCCTAGAACTATACTCTAAATACAGAGCGCCAATCGAGAAAAAAAATCTAGACCCATTCATTAAGTCTTTAGTATAACCCGGCCGAGGATCGACCTCACGACCTTTCGCATATGATGACGACGCTAAAACCCTAGACAACCTCTGCGGTTCATGTGCAATGAAACTTTGTGAAAGTTTATTCTGCACCCATAATCATGCATTTAGTTACATTTACTTACCTCCCCTTGAAAACATGTGGTGACGTGTTTACAGAGTCGAGGATTGGAAACAGCTTCGCAATTTAAACAAACAAGAGCATCACCTTGAACATATAATAAACATACGAGTATATAAATTTGTAGAATATCAACATAAAAATGTGTTCTTAAAATGTATTAATATTTTAAGATTAAGAATTTAGTAGAATAAAGGCAAACTTATTGAAAAATAAAACATGTGCCCAAACAATATTTGTTTTTATCCAAAACAAATCATAGACAATTAAGAACAAAATAAACGTAGAAAGTATTATTGTGTAAATAACAACTATTTAATAATAATTCGATAAAAATACATATCAAGTAAACGTACCTGCTGTTATTAATATGACCAAAAGGAGAAATGTTCCAGAAACAAACTCTGTAAATAGAAAATAAATGCAAAAATCAAGAAAACAGTCGTATTTATAATATCTAGAAATATTCCATATACATGTACACATATCGGCCCGATCTGTTGAAGTTAGAATCTATATTTCCCCAAAAATAATATAACACTGATGGATGTCTAGAAGAGAGCGTGATTGATTCAATACCCGGATGTTCGAGTCCAACGGTAACTGTGATTTCCTACGTCTACTGATCGATACGTATTGTCTTACTTTTAATGTAACTGAAGCATTTATTCGCAAAAGTTTAGTTATATGAGTACACAACGTGAATATATGTTTTATTTCATGTCGTTTAATTGAATTGAATCAACTTTTCTAAACGTCATTGTGTATGCAACAATGACTGGTATTTTCACTGTTTTCAATTATAAAAAAAAACATGTTGCTTTCTGAAAAATTACAATTAAATTTCACTCATGAATGCCAAGGCGTGGCTTCTCCACTCGTAACAATACCACTCCAGTGTTCACACGATGGAATATTTACGATATTTCATATGAACAAAATACTGTTCTCTACATATATCAAATTTGATTCCAACAGAAAAGGAACTCTGTAAGAAGTGGTTTCCACTCATGATAATTAGCATGCTGGTACCGCGTACTTGTAATTGTCATCCGCTTTGCGAAAAGTGGGAGACACTAATTTGGGTCTGTCTGTCTGTGGAATTTGTCGTTCTAGAGTTATGCTCTTTTAATTTGCGAAAAATCGTATTTGTTGGAGTTTCTATGCAATAACTTAAGAATGCCTGAATCATATATTTTGAAATGTTAATACAATGTTTATAATGACAAAACAATGCTAAATTCGATTGTAAGGCATACTACAGTTATGTCCCTTTAACTTGTGAAAATCGTATTTTTGGCGTTTTCCGTGCAATAACTTAAAAAACGGATGACACAAATTCGCAGAATTTACTTGTTTACTTTGATAAACAAACTATAGAGAAACACGGATGGAGATAAAAGAAAAGCAGCAACGGCAAATTGCAATGATGATGAATTGCACTTAATAATACGACAACAAGCGTTATCATAAATATAGCATTTGTCAATCGGATTAAAACAATTAACAATATCAAATATTTACTTTCGTAACACAAGTCCTTCTTTGAACCTATGACGTTGTTAGTAGTATGGTGTTTAGCGTCGCTTTAAACCTATGGAATTGTTGGTAGTATGGTGTTTAGCGTCACTTTCAACCATTTTAGTCATATCGCGACGGTGCCTACGTTAGGCAGTATTCTGAGTACTGTCGTACCCGAGTATCAATCCGCAGACACATGGTATGATACCCCACCCAGTCGCATTATACTGACACCGGGCCAAACGGTCCTAGGACTATCTCTAAATGATGGGCGCTAACCTTTAATAACATTTTAAAGTATTATGTATGACCCGGCCTGTGATCGAACCGCATGCGAGGCGGATGCTCAACTCCTAGACCATCGCTGCGGTTTGAACCTGGTCGTTCGTTAATGCATACTAATGAATTGGCCTTTTTGAGCTGCAGGAATAATTATGAATACATTTATAAGTTGTATATAAATTGGTTTATAAACTCGCGGATTGCTGGTATTCATATTGTACGTGACAAATTTTTTATATGAATTTGAGTATCTAAATTTGCGAATTACTAATACATGTATACGCACACGTGACAAAATATAGTATTTGTATAATATAAATGTTATATATATGTAATTCCACGGATTGCTGGTTTACATACACGTTACAGAACACGGTAATTTCTAAACAAACGTGTTATTTAAATTCGTGGATAAATGACACACAAACACTTAATTTGTTACGAAATTAAATTATCTGGAGTGCATTTATCTGAATGCATGATCAGTTCAAATATTGATTTCTCATTACAATTACTGCGATCAAGCATGCTTTTAAACTTTCACTTTGTATTTAATGGAGCATTAATCCATTTTCAACACATTGCAGATTACATACATTGCATCCAGTTTTATTTTAGTTGTAGATAAAAACATCAGAATTGATTATAACCGCAACGTGTCCGTTACTGTGTGAGTGGCCGTCAAATGTCTCACATAAAATGTGTGAACCGAGCTGGGTTCAAACCAAATAGTCATCTTGTAGGAGCTCATTTGATCACTCGGACAATGGAAATCAGTTCGGTTTAATTCACGACTGTAGGCTTATTCACTCAAAAACTTAATTGAAAAAATATGCATACCTTCCATTTCCTATGCAATGAACAACACGTACATTGACAGCATTACAAACAAAGACAAAAGTAGGTCAGTGAACGAGTAGTACTTTCAATATGCAATAGATAATAACAGAGATAATAGAAACCGTGTAAAGTCACTATGTAAGTTCACGATTCAATTGCTCCAATCTTAAGATTGTCTCCTTTTGATTCGTGTACTCTTTCATATTTTCTGTATTCGTGTCTTGCGACTCAAATCTCTGTATTTCTTCTTCTTAAAGTTGAAAATGTAAACCTCGTATTCTTGCTGTAAGAAGTGTTTCTTCTGCAACAAGCCATATTTTATCTTCACCTGGGTTTATTAACTGTATGATCAATTTTTGTTTGTAGATATTTTCTATTCCAAATAACTTATATCTATCATTTTCTTCTTTTATAAGTGGTTGTGCCAATCTAATATCTTCCCCTTTTTGCTTTCTTTGTGTGAGAACCGCGACGCCATGTATTTACATTGTACTTATTCAATCGAGTTGTTCGTGCAAATAGCATAAACATGCAGATATAACATTAATTTAACAAAACAATAGCATATCTAGCATATATAAATCACTTAATTTGTCTTCTCTGGTCTATGTACTTGTTCGACTCACAATATAACTTGTGATTATGTTTTATCTTCAGTTTTTTCTTTCATCACTCTCTTATTTCCCATATGATAATGTTTATAACCACTTTGTCCTAGTCTCCTTAATCCCTCTGCATATATACTTCCTTATGTTCCTTACGATCGTAACTTCCGTTCGTTGTAAACTTTGTACACGGTTCTCGTTCTTCTGATTAACAAATCCTTCAATTCCTACCTCACTCTGCACAGGTTGCCATAATCAACCTTCTAACTTTTTAATCTGTATATCTATCAGTTCATTTGTAATGCTTAATGTCCTTTCTTCTCCTGTTTTATGACATCACTATGGTCATTCACGTCATCAACAGCTGATATATCTGATTTGAACATATCTAGTTCTCTATCTGATCTTTAAGATTCTCATCAACAGTTTCTCTTTGATGTGCATTTCTAAATTGTTGTCTTTGTTCTTGTATGAACTGTATTTGTTTATTCAAATTACAAAGCGCATCTTCTCTTGAATTATACACTATATCTGCGTTTTAAAATGCACATAAGTGTTTCTAAGTATAATTACTATTTCACTTCAATTACATTATACTCCACGTGTAAAAGATATTCAACAGCACGTGTACTCATTAGGTTTAGCTGAATAACTCTTAATAACAACAATACTTGTAGATGTATCCTCGATTTCTCCATCTAACAATAATTACATCCCTTAAAGAACAAAGCGAAACCATTTCACCAATCCTATCTCTCATAGTTAATAAATCATTAGAATTTGGTACTGAACTAGCAGTCTGGAACACACCTAATGTCAATCCCGTATTAAAAAGATGGCAATATGACCCCGCAAATTAAACTTGTAGAACATGTCATTTCAAGACAAACAATCAACAACACAGACAAACATTATATCGTACATAAACACAAACAAGGTTTTCGTTCAAAACATTCATGCGAAACACAACTTATCGTTTCATCCAAGACCTATCACAAAATGATAACAAAAATAACCAAGCTGATATCATTGTTATGGATTTTGCAAAGGCCTTTCATAAGGTCCTTCAGTAAAGACTTAACGCATATAAAATTATTATGGCATTATTTTACTGTTACTGTTAACAGCAAGGTCACATCTTGGGTACCATACTTTCCTACAGACAGAACACAGACAGTCTTACTTGGGGGTCAATAATCTAATTTTATATTGGTTGATTCTGGCGTACCCCAAGGAACCGTCTTTGAAAACAGAAAAAAACATCAATCAGATCTAAACTCAGCTGCGCAATCATATAGAATAACAGGTGAGTGTAGTGAAATACAACAATTGTACTAACAATGTAGCCACGTCCTGAGTTTATAGATACATCAGTATTGTTGCGTATTTGTACAAACTGAGTTTAGATATACTTCTGCTCTAGCAGAAATACACATATAATAATATATTTATGAAAACAAAATGCGTTTAGTTTTGCTCACGACCGCGCCAGTGATCACTAAATACTGTCTTGAATCAAACGAATTCAAAACTGACACACGCTGCAATAACACTTAAACTTCATTATTATACACTACAGTATAGCTTACACTATACCATGGTTATCGTATCGATTAACAATACACATAAGGGTACTAGGTTTGGTTTACTGTTCATCTGTTCATAATTATGTGTGTAAAATACTCTAATTTGCCTCAATAAATATTTTTTTTTTTTGGAAAAATATATTATATAATATATGTATGTAAATAAAATACAAATTTTGGCATGATAACAAAATGTAAACAAAGGAAATGTAAGCTCACCGTTTCACCTTCACATTGGTATATATCTAATATAATTTAAATAAAGCACCACAGTGTTACAGCCATGTATTATAAACAATTCCTCCAACACAATGTCTACATAACTGTACACAGCATGTATCCAACAATGATACGAAGACTTCCAAAATGTCAAATTAAAGGCCAACAGTAACTAGTACTAACTACGTCCCAGGTTGAACAATCCATATTCCGCTGTCGCCTTCAATGGAGACCTAAATGAACTGGAACCGGTAGAACAATTTAGAACAAGATGCGGTACTTATAGATACTTTATAACAAATGTAATATATAGTTTTATAAATATCAAATCATTTTGTATTGATCATCTCATTCCAAATATTCAGTAATCCGTCATGTATTCTGCATACATATCAAGAAGTTCCCCACAATAATGGTTATATAACGCACCAAAATACAAAATATGTAGTTGTTCTTAACAATGTTAAATGGGAAGTGTCAATAAGTGTAAGAAGTCCGTGCACTGTTTTAATTATTTTTAGAACATATGGCTAACGAAAAGAATATTTTACTTAAAGCTACACAATCTATATATATTACACCCTCTAACATAATGCTTTTTTGGTTACCGCATGCATTTAAAAAAAACGAATTTGAATTTGTTTTCTATCGACATTTACTTGTATCTGAAAATATTGCTTGCACATATTACACTGTCAAAAACCTATGTTGCAGTGCTTCTGTGTTGATGACTAAAGGGTATGTTCCATCTGGCATGATGTGTTTTATCCATTCGTTGGGACAATCGTATATAGAAATCTCTACTTCAACCATAAATACGCATATTTACTTTCATATAATATTTTACTTCATGTAATGATTAAATATTGCGTGATATGAAATGTTGTTTTTCAAAAATCTGCTCGAGTAAATGTTTGTTTTAATTGTAAGAAGTAATACAGTTTTAATTATGCTTATTGCTTGTCACATCCATTGTCAAGTGTTAAGCTGACTTAGTGAAATTGGACATGCTTATGATCTAGACCATATGAAGATGGGTGTCAAAGTTATTTGAAAAGGAATATTTTTTTATAATTTCCGGACAGCGTAATCTTTATTATTATTCCCTCCAAATACTTTGCTCTGCAAGTTTATCCTTGGCCAATAGATTATGATTATAGTTATTTGAAAAGTAATATTGTTGTATATGTCCAGTCAGCGTCATCAATATTATTTATTTCCATACAATAACTTTGATCTGCAGATTTATTGTTGGTCAATAGATTATAAAAACACGATACGAGAGATACTCGGAATGTTCATTTTCTTATACTATTTTCCTATTTATTTGTACTGGGGTCGTATTCACCAACCATTCTTGAGAAATATTCTTAGACTTAAGCTTGAAAATCCTAATTTCAACCTTAGATATCTAGTTTATCTTGACGTATAGAATAACTGTGAGAGTGTAGTTGGCTATATATTAGGTGTCACTACATGCTTGTAAACTTTGGTCTAAAAAAATGATCTCCAAGTGTGTTTTTCAAAATTCATTCTTGAGCTCAAGTCTAAGAATATTTTAATAATGTTTGGTGAATACCACCCCAGGTCTCCCATATATCCAAGCCCCTCCAATATCCTACTTATAGGAGTTGCTATTACCTAACAATGCTTTAAATATTAAAATGAAACATTTCCGTTTTCCTAATAGCAGTCCTGTGTAAAATTAACAATCCACTTACAAGGTCCAAATAATTAAAATCCCTTGATTAGCAGAAATTTCAAAATGTTGCAGGAATGTAAAAATAATTCATTTCACATATAAAAAATAAAATGACAGATAAGTTCTCAAGACTGTTTTAGAACAGTCTCACCCTTTTCGGATCCCTCCTAACCCTTATGGAAATTTAATACTCCTTATAGAATCAGATCGTTTTAGTCATCATCAAATTACGTTTCAGATCTCAAGCTGAATACCAAAATTGCACAAATTGGTAGGGAAAGGAAAATCTCTATTGTTTCTTTAAGTATCTTTATTTAAAACTCACTTATATGATCCCTATAAATCACAGCCAATGATCTAAACAGATTTGGCTGAATAGTTGTCGAGTAGATTTTCGAAAAATCTCAATTTTAATCCTTTTGGGGCCCCTCCTGACAAAATGTTATTTGCTACTTTTTGTACAAGACAATGATTTAAATCTCAAATTGAAAATTATTTTTGCGCAAAAAAATGATATTTTTCCATCTTCTATATTATTCCTACGTGTTTATAACCTTGGAGCCAAATCTCAAACAAAAAATATAGTTCTTTTGCACAGATTGATATGAAAATGTGACTTTTTCTTTCCCACGATACCCAGATATAAAACCTAGATATAAAACTCAAATTACTCTTTCAAAGCCCCTGCAAATGTTAGCCCCTTGAACGCCCATTTCTCACATTGGTATCTGAGGTACATATCTGGTTGTTACATTTGCACTGCGCACATCCGCACTAGGTAACATTAAAATCCTTCCAATGATCCCCTACTCGAAAATGCGACGGAGACACTGCTATATATCCAGTCCCCGACGCGGCGGGGGATAATAACAATTCAGGGCTAATAGTCTGTCCTCCGATACGCAAACTTAAATCGTTGATTTCAACTACTGAGAGTAGCAAATTTCATACAGGAAGCGCTAAAGCTGTCAGGGTCGTGTTCTGTTGTTATTGTAACGCAACTGAATTTGAATATATATGTATAAATGCTTTTTTTATCTCTTTGTATTACATATGCAAATGGACAACAGGTAAAATGTTACTGATTGGTATAGACTTTAAGATGAGCTTAGCTCACCCCGTTAAATTGAGTTAATATACGAGTACGATGACCGATGATTAGCCAGTTGCTTCTATAACGGAAGTTGAATTGTGTCACACTTAGCGAGCTTATGTTATGAAATACATATATATCAGGAGATGTCATGTTCCTGGATAGGTGATGAGTTTTACACACTAATTTCAAAATACTTTTATGAATATGGTGCATGAAAAAAACAAACACAAGTAACTCTTCACATGTTTACATATTTTATTTTAAAACAAAATTTTCAATTTATAAAAATTGCATACTTATATAATATAATACTCTTTAAATATAATATATACTGTAAATGTCATAAAAGAAGTTTCTGAAAGTGTTTTTTTATTATCTCTATGTAAGTAAATTCTGAAATATCAAAGTAATATTACTTTGGCACCAGCCAATAAATAAATATATAATATAACATGCATAAACTTAAAAAGAAAAGGGTTATAATTGTGAAATGCTTTTCATTTCCAATAAAGAAAAACCTTCAGAATTTTATCACAAACACAATAATAATTTTCTAGAACTGTTTCATATCACAAACATTCACGGAACAAACTACGTATATTTTGTATTGAATTGTATTTGTATACATTCATAAACACTTCCATTCTCTTTGGACGGATTGATGTACAGTCGTAAACAATAATAAGTGAATAAATATAAAAGAATATCTCAACACCATTTACAAAATTTATACCGTTATTATTTCATAATTATCGAAATATTAATCTGTAGTTATATAAGTAGGTGTTCACTGTCGATGCATAAGTGTACATGCATAACACATGTAAATGTAAGAATGCTAAATAGTAGGTAATGCATAAAACAATAAATTAATCATATTCGCGTTAAGAAAGTTGTTATTCTAACAAACACTGAGTTTTCTGTAACACATTTTCAATAATTTTAAAAAATAATACTATACAATATTAAAAAAAACCTTGATGCATACCAAACATGTACACTGAAAGCGTTCGGTTATCTATTCTAACAAACAGTTCATTTTTTTCACATGAAACTTTGCCTATAATTTTGAAAACACAACATTATATTATTGCCAAAACAAAAACAAAAAAACACATAACAAACGCCCTCAAACTCGATTAATGGCGAATCTTATTATTGAATGTAAATGTATTAATGTATAAAAAATAAATATATTAAACTCTTCGACACTGTGATATTCAATGATTTAATCAAGGGTCAACATTTTTGTTGCTATAAAGACTTATATATTCAAAAACAGTTTTATAAATCAATTATTGATTTCTTGAAGAAAAGTGGTTTGCTTTGAACTGAATTTCGTTTTCAGAAACAGTGAATTTATTAACAGTGAGTTTAAACACATTCCTCGTGTATTCTGTACATACGCACATAAGTTCACATACAATAAATGCACATGTCACGTGACAGGCACATGAGGGACAATAATTACACGGCCTTTCTCTAATGATCTTCTTCCATCGGCATTGGCAAAGCGAGCACCTGTTGCAGAGTTTCTGAAGAGAAATCAAAAGAACACATTTTAAGTTACTAGATATAGCAACAACTTCTCTAAAGCATTGTTGTTAGGTGTGTTACTTCTAAATCCGTTCGTCTAATCCTTATATATGAACTAATATTTCTAAAAGAAAATGGTCCGAAGTGAGTAAATATTTCATCATTGAAAAAAGTGAAATCTTCTCAAATGATGGGGTGAATTAATTTACATTTACTCGTCTTACAAACTAAGCTATGTTTTAACGAACAACGTGGATAAAATATGTTACGATGGTATAGTTATACTAGATATAAATTATACTGTTTGTTAAGTGTTTTAATTATTTTTACAATAGGTACTCATATAAAAATATCGTTTTCCGTATTTTAAGACTAAACCATTCTGAAAAGGTTATTTGCTTAATATTTGCCATACCAATATTTCAGATGTAATCAAGAATGTGTTTTATACCGTATGTTTAAGTTTTTGGAATATACGAAATTATTTATTAAATAAAAAAATATTCTAAAATTAGCCAATACAAATATTTTAAAAGGAATTAAGACTAAATCGTTTTAGGCAAACTCCTTTGCATGGCTAAATAGGCTTTTATTTAGTTTTCTTAGTTTTATTATTTAACAAACGGTTGATCAAAATCAACAACATATATGACAAAATAATCCAGACCATTATCATGACCTACTTAGAAATCTATATCGCCGGCTGAGTTGTCGCATTAAAATTTTATCCCAAAACTGATCTACGGTTTGCTTTTCATGTGACATGTATAAAACATTTGCATTCAGAATAAAACAAAATAAAATCATGCTAAAATTGACAGTATTACAAAAATACAAAAAAAACAAGAAATGTCACTGTTAAGTGTCACATCCCCCCCCCCCCCCTCCCCAAATGGTCTGTGAAAAATAACAATATATGATATAATAAGTAGCGATGTATCCATGAATATCAAGAGTAATGGACTAATGTTTCAGACTAGACATGCAATTTCATGTTTTGTTTTACATTAAAGCATAACCTTGACCTTTGTGTAACTTGACCTTGACATCTGATGTAATAGTCTGGGTATTTCAACAGTTAAATGCAGATGAAACGTTATCATGACATGCTGATCACTTGTATCAAGCTATTTTAAAATCCCTAAATGTAAGTTACAGATCAATTGTTGATCAATTGATAATTTGAACGAAGTGTTTTTGAAATCCATCCATAAATGATAAAGTTAAAGGACAGACTTGAAATCTCAAACAGATTCAAAGTGTTGTCATACATACTCAAAGTGTGACCGTGTCTAGGTTTTACTTATACGTCGTCATGTCATCTTGATAAATTGAGCCAAGTAAAAGACAAAGTCACATACCAGACACGCAATATAGAACAAATTGAAAGTTTGACCTTTACCTTTGAGGAAAAGTTCTGGCCCCGGTTTCACAAAAATACTTAAGTCTCTTATTTTACTTAAATTCGATAGTGTGCTCAATTTTATACTTAAATTGAGCACACTGTTTGAGTTTAAGTCGAATAGCAGTCTTAAGTATTGTCGAGAAACCGGATCCAGGGTCTTACATGCGACACTTAATTATGTCATGATTACCAAATGAGCCAAGTGTTTTTAAAACATATCCACAGATGACAAAGTTATAGATCGGTCACGAAAATTCTGGGATTCTGGGAGTAACGTGCAACACATTGTCATGTTATGTTGGTCATTTGTAGCTAGTATTATGCATGGCAATGTTACAGGTCAGACACGAAATCTCAAACAGACTGAAAGTGTTGTCAAACAAACTCAAAGTGTGACCTTGACCTTTGAGGTATGGGTATGAGTCTGACTTGCGATACATAGTCATGTTATGTTGATCATTTGTAGCAAGTATTTATAAAACGCATCTATGCATGACAAAGTTACAGAACGGACACGAATCTCACACAAACTAAAAAAATTGTCAAACAAACTCAAATTGTGACCTTGACCTTTGAGGTTCGGGTGTGGGTCTTACTCGCAACATGTCATGATGTTATGTTGATCATTCGTAGCAAATATCATTATAATTCATCTATTCATGACAAAGTTACAGGCCGGACACAAAATCTCACACAAACTCAAAGTGTTGGCAAACAAACTCAAATCATGACTTTGACCATTGAGGTACGGGTGTGGGTCTTACTCACAACACTTCATCATGTTATGTTGATCATTTGTAGCAAGTATCAACAAAATCCATCTATGCATGACAAAGTTACAGGCCGGAAACGAAATACCGGGCGGAAGGACAGACGGACGGACGCTGCGATTACTATATGTAACCCCAATTTTTTTTTTTTTTTGGGTGGTATAAAAAATGTAACAAATAGAGAATCTTACATTCGTGGTGATTTATTATTGAATTTATTAAACAAGTTGGTAAAATATATTATGCAAGGCTCTCCAGATGGATCATTTTCTTAACGAATTAAATAAATTCAATAATAAATGAGCACGAATGTAAGTTTCGTTCTATCACTTAAATCAGGAAAATTTTACATTTACCATTGATTTAACAAATCACCTCTATAAGGAGCGAGAAGTAATCGGGCATATTAGTTTCCTCAACTCATCATATGACGTAACGTCTCAAAAACATGTTTTAATTGTGACAATTCGGCGTCATTTATATATTCGGGCAAATCGGAAAGTACTTGGGCACTTTACTTACGAGGGCTGATTTATACCGAAAGCACATAGCTATGAATCAAATTGATATTACAACTAAGGTAAATATAAAATTATATCATGAGTTTATTATTCCTTATACACCGTAAATTATGTGATAAAATAACGATATGGTATTATATCACTAAACAATGCTTTACTAGTGTAGAAGAAATAAGGGATGGTGTTATCGGAATATTTACCTTTATTAATGTAGACATACAGTAAGTGTAATATAAAAGCAGTTTATCTGATGAACAAAGGTAAACAATAAAGGAAGAAGCAATTTTGACATGATTGGCTTAAAATGTTCCTTCTTAAATCCCTAGATAGGAAGTAAAATATGTTTCAACTACTATACTATCAAAATACTAAATAAAATTATCTACAACTTTCTACAACTATTTTTACTTTTGTAATGATTTTTTAAAGATGTTAGATGGTGCATATACACACATGGACAATTATGATAAACCTTCATAAACTTTCATTTTTTTGTTAATATATATATATAAATATATATATAAATATACTTTTAGTAGCTATAAGTTTCAAATAATGTGAATTTGACATTAGAAAAGATAATTGCATTTCGCCTTTAGTTGGACACATATCAATGTTAAAATCGATTTTATTATATTCGCGCATCAGTTCAATGTATACACCCATGAATGTGTAACCACATGGGAGATATCAATTTTTCAAAAGTACTTTCAGAAGTTCACCGGTTGAATTTTTTTAACAAAACTAGGAGTTTTATTAGTTCTGAAAATATAATTAAAAAAAACCCAATTTATTTAATATTTTATCAATTTGTATTTTTAATCAATATTATAGAAAATTATAAAGTTTAGTTAAAATTAATGAAAAATTATGGTGCGTCCCTGTTGATGTGCCCTGGACACAATAAGAGTTTACCGAACTATCAGGCCCCAGTTTAAATTGAGATGTTCATTTTTTGAAATGCTACAAGTTCGTTTACATTGCCCATTATGCATGTAATCCTTAACTAATGTGTAAAGATTCTGTGTGATCATTTATATCAAATGCGTAATGAGTTAAAGTATATTCATTAAGAAAAAAATACAATGAATTTAAAAATATCGACAGCGCTTGTGCATCATGGAAAACGCTTATTTTCACCGTAAATCTGAAAATTATTTAAAACATTCAATGTAAATGGACTCAATTTTAATAGTACCGATGCAACACGAATTTTCTGTACGGAAAATAAAATAAATAGAAACTTAAAACTAGTTTTTTATTTAAGTGAAATGTAAATGGCAGAAAAAAAATGAGAATACAAAATCAGATGTATATGGAATAGACAAGCACTTGTCAGGAAAAAATAGATGCCAGTTTTTCAGAGATTTCACGAGAGTAGCGAATCAGGTGTAGGAAATACCGCCTCCCTCAATTGACAAATTATTTGTATTTTGATAAATATGATAATTTGTCGTTCAACAAATTTGAAATGAAATTCTCAGATAATTTCCTTTGTATAAATGTGCATGACATGCTGCTGCATTTTTTAAATATTAAAGATGATTTTAAAGCTTTTACAAACTGTCTTGAATCCAAAAAAGTGTGTAAAAATGGACAATTAACATAAAAAGCATCAGAAAAAAGAAAAGTTGAATTTAAAAAAAAATTGAAATAATAAAAAAAAAATCGAAATTTAAATATTTTGCAAATATGTCGTTAGACAAATAGCTAATAATTTGGACCTCATATATTTATCGAATGACCCATTATATGATCCCTTGTTCGTCAAATGATCTGCCAGTCGACACATTATTTGTCGCTGTAATGATTTCCTAGACCTGTGCACTAGAAATGTTAAATGTATAATGTTAGGAAAATGAAAAAGAAGCATCAAACGGATGAGAACATGCATACTGGATTGACCACGGTTTCACTAAACATCTCAACTTGAGATTTTCCTCAACTCAAATTTTTGAAATAACTACAACTTTATTTACATTGATCGGTTTAACATGTAGTCCTTTACCATTGAGTAAAGATTTGTTCCTACTTTAATGTTGTGTGGCCTTTAATGTGTAATCAATTAAATTAAGAGTAATCATTTCAAGAAATTGAGATTTTTTAGTTGAGGAATATCTAAGCTTGAGATATTTAATGAAACCCGACCATGGACAGAGTTTCACCAACGTAAACTTAGCTAAGCAAATACTTAACAATCTACACAAAAATATATATTTTTAAGTAGAACTAATCTAAAAACATACATAAACATCTGCAATTTTAGTGTTTAAGTTTCCGCATCGTTTAAGTAAATGTTGAGAAACTCGACCAGGGTTAAGTTCTTATTAAATGGTATTAATAAACAAAAGCAGAACAATTAGCTTATAATACGTATTAATCATGGTTTGTTTTATTCTCAAAATAATTAAATTTTAAAGAGAGATTAAAAAAAAACGAAATATATTTTGCTTAAGACACGTATGAACGAATGTGTGTTAAGATAAAATACGTGAGTACACATGACATAACATAATTTGAATGTTAATGTATAACATGAGTGTATAAACTGTGTCTAAACCAACTCGTTAACATAAACGCTTGATTTATATCCATTGAAACAAATGAGTTAATAATTTCAGTGTACTGTGGACCGATGCAAAATGCAAAAACCATTTAGTTACGGTATACCGAGATGTTTTGTTTCTCTGAATGTAGTAAAACGACACTTTCAACACATTTCAGGTTGTTTATGATATATCAAGTTTTACTCGCGGAGTAAGATCTCAGAATAATTCTGGGTAGAACCATCGTCCTTCCGCAAGTAACTGGCAAACTTTCTCACACAAAAAAAAAACAACAACATTTGGAGCGAGCGGGACTCGAATCTTCGACCTTGGCGATAAGGTAAGTGATCTTGAGACATTGACTTAAAACACTCGGCCACAGCGGAGGCCTTCTTGTATACGATAGGCTGGATGTACGAACGTTGATCGTTTGCCATAAATGTCTCAGAAAATATATGAAAATATGAAAAGACAAGGTCCAGTGTAATGTGATGTTTATTATATGTAACTTCTTACGGATACAAACAATAGGGAACAACTGTCAAACATGCAAAAAAGTGACACACAAGTTGATTGAAAAATGATTAAAATTCTGAAAAGCAGAGGAGAACAATTCGTGTTAAAAGTGTTTGCAAGTAAACATATTATTCTATGGATAAAAAGTGCTACAAGACAAAATATTTGAAAAAAAAATCATACTATAGAGTATTAATGACAAGTCAAAATCTTACCACGTCACTTGAGCGTTATTTGAAACATGCGATTGTCGTCTAAAATGACCAATACAAGTAAATGTACATGAGTATGCATATATGTATGAAATGCATCGATACAATGTTTATATAATCTCCAAAATAAGTTAAGGATCGGATATTTTATTTCACACAGATGATACAATAAAATGGTATATGTATAGTTGTTAAAAACAAATGAGGAGCTGCTCTGATACTATATGCCAAAATAATGATATAACAGATGTGAGCAAACAATGTTAACAAAAAAACATATATTTTTCATTTATATTATCTAATGTAAACGCATACTTAAAAATAAAAGATTTTGGCCCAAAAAATATATTTTTCAAAATTTTGTATTTTTCTTTAAAAGTTCTAATTTATCGATTGAAGATTTAACAATGTTCATTCAGCATCAAGCTAAATTGTAAAAACTGTTTTCACATTACCAAGCTTAACTGGACCATTCTCCGATTTTCAAAAATCGCCAAAATACATTTTGGTTTGAATAGATGAAATGTGCTGTTTTAAATTCCACTATATCTTTCACAAAATTAAATATTTGTTAAGAATAAAGCTGAACATAGCATGGTTCAGAAAATATTTAAAAGGTATGTCCAAAAAATGGTATGAATTTTAGTGCATTACAATTTATACAGGGCATGGTCGTAAACTTATTTTTCGTAGTATGTTAATAGTATTTAAATTTATTTGTGGCAGGATCAGTGAGGTGTTCTCAGCTGAAAACACACGCATATGGCGAGTTGCAAAGATGTAAATACATGACAGCCGGTATAACTAATATGATGATATATTTGTGATTATGTTATGATTTTCAAATATACCATAACACGTTTATATGTCCAGAAGAAGACCTAGTGTTCCAAGAACATAGGCACTACAACAACACAAATACAAACACTGTACAGAGATGTTATGAAAAAGTTGCCTGTAAAGTACGAATGATTATTTACAAAAAAAATTAAAATAGTCCTTCATGTGCTATTTTATCAACATTAATTCAGGAGATGCAAGTTTCTTATCCTTAAATATAAGTCTTTGGGTTTTGTTACAATCCTAATTGTGATAGAAAATAAAGTATTTTTTGCTTTCATTTCACATTTGATGTTTTCAAAAACATAATATTACCTTTATCCCTTTTTTATTTTCTTACTTTTAAAAGCTATAGTAGACGACCTAACATTGTGAAATTACTTTTTTATATGTAGTGGTAAATCGTGACTTTACATACAACACTATTGTCCTTTATGAAAAAATCGCAATGTGTTTTTACAAATGATGAAAACATATTACATTTATTTCTAAAGCCTTACAATTTAACGTTCATGATAAAACAACATTTTGCACGATAAGGAAAACAACATGTTTTGCGTGATAACTAGTATTCTACAATGGAATTAAGCTCGTTAAAATAGTGATACTCTTGAATAAATGGAATCAACTCCCAGGCAATATCATTGAGGAAACCACAATCAATATATTTAAATGGAATATATCAGGATTTTTCAAAATGTTATACTTGACTAAAACATTTGTTTCCAATATATCATGCCTATCAAGAAGTAATATAATCATTAAGAAGACGTGCCAACAAATATTACGGCTTTAGCATGTCAGTAGAAGTAAAAAATGGTTTACGGTTCTACCGTAAACCTCGCTAAACGCATGAATAATATATCAATGTTTTAACATTTCCCATGTAAATCGATATATAGAATGAAAAACGAAAGGCAAACATAACGTATGACCATATCTATATAGTTTAGCGCTGTCCTGACAATTAAAAACAGTTCACTGTTTTACCCAAATACTTGCCAGTTTCCATTATAATGTACTTCATATTAAGGCAGAACTGTGAGCAATGATAATAAAACACGCTTTTCAAGTTTGTTTAACCATTGTTTTTCTATCACCGCGATGTTTCTTTTAACAATTACAAAGTGCAACTCGCTTTCCCCTGTATCATAATTACACTTTCAGGAGCAATGACAGAACAATTACATCACCACGTTCTGAACTCTATGCCATAGTGGATCCGACTGATAAGAAATGTTGGAGCTGATAAGTATTTGAACACCTTAAGCAGCTCATAAACAAAACAGGGTGCAACCAATCACAAATCAACCATTTTATCTGTCTTATAACAACATAGAAATTCCATTCACGTTAACGATTATCTGTCTTTTATAAAGTTCTGTAAGCTAATGCGCATATCTGGTTTCGCAAGTACCTGTCATGATACATGGCCAAATATGGTTTACAAAAATATGAACATATGTGTCCGATAGGATACCAAGCAATCACAGGTCGAACACACCAAAACAGCATAAAAACAACACAAATGTGGAACAAGTACAACACATGTATACATGCAGACGATGTGACAACAGAGGTCATTGCTTTTGAAAGGTCAGTAGCAAAACCTCATTGGGGAACATCACCTTGTTAACAGATAATGACAACCATTCAACAGTGATTACGTCATACATGTAGTTCCGTCAAAATTTTAATGTATGGAGAAATTTGTTGTTTTTAAAATGCGGTTGAACACCATGTTTAATACATTTCAGGTTATATATTGCATATGCAGTTTTATTAGTGGAGCCGACTGAATCTGAGTAGAACCACCGTTCTTTTGTCAGTAACTAGCAAACGTTCTCGAACCTACGACCCAAGCGGTGAGAGGTAAATGACCTTGAGACGGTGCCTTAGACCACTCAGCCACGGAGGACCCAATGTGTAGAGGAATGAAACATAGTACAGTTCAATATTCCTATAAATGTCGTTGTCTTATCATGACTGAATCCATCACATGCAGACATAACAGTCTGCGGAGTAACTCGTTTTTTTCGTATAAATACATACCTTGGTGGTCGTTCAGGCAAGGGTACGACATCCACTGGTATATCTTCTTTGTCGTTCTCAGACATTATTTGGTTTTCTGTGAATATTACAACGATTCTATTACATTCTTTACAACAATGACTAATAATCGTAAAAAATGTAAAATTAAATTGAACACGCGATACAACAGCTTTAAGCGAAAAATTTAGTTTGCATACTAAAAAAAATATCCAGACGTAAAAGCCAATGGAAAGTTGATTTTTCATATTGATATTAATTATTTAGATAGCTTTACAATGGATACCAAACTATTAAAGCGGGGTCGGTAGTATGATGGATAGGGTGTTGGCCGCTCACGCCAGAGGTTGGGGTTCGATCCCGATGCCTCTCATAAAGCAACACTCAGTACTGGTTTGTACCCAGGAAGCGGACTTAGGAGCGATTCATATAAACTCAGAGCTTTCATAACAATTGAGCTTAAATTATTAGTATAAACTAGATTATTACGAATTCTACTATGGATCCTCCGAAGGCAAGAAAATATAATATCAATGTCTATATTAAACTATTTCTTTTTCAAATTTTCGGCTTACGCTTACGGTTTGCACTAAATTTTTATTTCGTTATAAATTTGGTTGTTTAAATTGATCTTTTACTTCATCAGTATTACATTTATTTAACGACGTTAAGCGCATAAAATCATCGTTCCTGGGAATCCGCTAGGTGGCTTACCAGTACTAAACACACCTTATCTCTACAGATCATCGACTACTTTCCTACGTAATAAGAGATGGATAAACCATGAACGTAGAACTAAGTTTATGATATCACATAGATTGCATTTAGAGTCAAAGATGTTACGGTCTGAGCTACCCGGGCGTGTTATACAATAGTAATAATAATAATAATAATAATAGTTATAATAATAATAATAAAACAAAAGTTAACGATAAACGGCAAATAACATAACAAAACTTTAAACGTAAATATAATTTTATATATAAAATAATAACTTCCAGTTAATTACTTAAAAACACATCTAACACAACACAACAATAACAAATGTCTTTATGCTCCTTACTCTGTCGTCTACCTAAACAATTATAATCCAAGTAATAGCAAGATACACACAGGTAGAATATGATACAAGTCTTGGTTCCTTTCTACATAAAATGTATGTCCAAGCTATCATGACCAAAGTTTGCACAGTTGCGTTATATTAATGGAGAAACCAGGGCTGCGTTCAGCACCGTTAAACACCAAACACGTTTAATGCCTGGTTTCCTTAAATTGTTGCGTACTCTGCGCTTATTTGAGGCTGAGCCAGTGTCAAGGAAAATATGTTAGCTGACGTTATAAAACGTTTAACCAAACTGAACGCAACCCAGTTAAAGTAACTGCATTAAGACTTTGCGTGTTAAATCAGTAAAGATAAGTGAATTTGAGTGGTGAGCATTATACAAATAAGCATGCCAGTTGATTAAACTCAACTTAAATGCAGTAAGCCATTCTAGTGAACATTTTAGAATTAGCAATAATATATTATATTCCCCTCCCCCAATATATCATGCTAATATATATTTTTAATGGGGTTTAATGCCTTTTTCAACACATTTCAGATTATATATAGCATATCTAGTTTTACTGGTGGAGAAAGATCTCAGACAGAGTCAGACTGAGTAGAACCGTCCTCTCGCAAGTATCTGGAAACTTTTTCACACCAAGATTTTGGAGCGAGCGAGACTTGAACTTACGATCTTAGCGGTGAGAGGTAAGTGTTCATGAGATGGCGTTTTGGACCACTCGGCCACGTAGGACCCACACTAATATATAAAAACTGAGGCTTTATTGTCATAAGGATGTATACTAAGACATGTCAATATGGTATACATATCGACAAGGACTTTCCTAACTTGGCCCTATGCACTTCATGCTTGACTAAAATAATATTCGAACTTAAAACCTGTTTCTTTTCAGAATTTGGATTCCGAAGCGATTTCACTACTACGACTAAAATAGCGTTTTTTTTACGTTACATTTTGGTGTCCAAATAACTCTTATTATACCTATCAATTCTATGGAAAATATGCGAAAGGAACGTCATTATAGTATATAGCCAGTAGACAGAAAATTTGAAATAGAATTGGACTTTAAATTAATTTTTTTTTTTAAATATGCTCTTTATCTCGTTTTAAATTACAGTATATTTTTATTCATTTTAAACTTTTTTTTTTATTTAATTCCAGCATTCATCTTAAAAACTTTAAAAGTACTATTTTTAATCAACTTTATAATTACTATCATTTATGAAGTAGGATTACAAGTGGATTGGTGAATTATAAATATTAACGGTAATCACATGGTGAAATATAGTATTTACGATATGCATATAATTATCAAAGCATTTAACAATTCAAAAGTGTGACAAAATCTTAAATATGCATGTCATATACACACATGACGGGACTTACCGTCTGCAGAAAATATTGCGGTACCTCTGCCACTAGGGGCCGACACCGTGTAGGATATATAGTCCTTCTCTTGACCCCCTGCTGGTGTGTTTGAGGCTATGCCTTTATTGAATTTTGGAATTTCTGGCTGAAATATCGAAGTCTGAGGTTAGTATTGTCAAATTTTCATTTTTTAATAGTAACAACGGCTGTAACTGATTCAATAAATTTGTGAGAATGTAACTTTTTTTATTGTTCGGATTATTTATAGAAAGAAACAAGTATTATATTCAAACGGACTTATCGTGTATTTGATTTTAATTTCTTCACATATTAACGTTCTATATTTGTGTAGTATTTTAAAAGTCTTTTCTTTAAACAACTAATCATATCTGAAGAAAGGATTTATTTGAAGCATAGAACGCCAAACGAAAACATATTTATCCCAATGTTCACTATGTTTACGAATAGTTCGTTCTCTTAATGAGATTCTTAAATTACAATTTTATTATACAAATTTGCAAATAGCATACTCTTCATATAAATCGTTAACCATTTTTCCCCCTCCTAATTGTTAATCCTCTATGGTCAAATACCTGAAGCCCGTTTCACCAACACGATTATGTTGGCAAAAAACTAAATAGATTCTTGATTTTTTTACTTAAATGTATATCTATAATTAATGTATTCCTTAAATAATTTGAATGTACGTGCAACAAGGTAGCTGTAAACATATCCACGATGAAAACAGGTTCATTGCGTACAAGAACCAAAACAGCCTCTACACCAACATAATTTTAAATCATGTTTGCCCATTGACCTTGTAGAGGGTAAACAACATTTGCTTCTGAAGTCGAAAATACCGCAATCCATCACTTTCCAATATTTTCGGAAAATAATTTCGAAGACATAAAAAATGAACAAATACGTAATTCTTAAAGTTACGAACGTAATTTGAACACATTATTTACGTTTTAAAAAAAACACGTTTCCAAAGCAGCTATGCGACATGAATTTTGGTTTATTATAAACCTAAAGTGAATAAAACTTCACTGTTTCAAGAGTGTGTAACGACGTTCCGTGTCATATACTGACGTTTTCCGTTTCCGCGGTATGCCTTACCATTAATTCTCATGACGTTACGCTTCAGCAGAGCTCACAAGGGGATGTTTTATACTCTGTACAGAGCAGGTTTTAAAAGTTGTATAATAAAATGTGTATTTCTAAACTAACTCGATACATTCATCACATGTGTCATCTCTCGCGAATATGTCAGATCAACTAATTATACTCGAGCCTTAGCTCTCGTGAGATATGGTGTTCTGGTGACATATTCACTCCAGACATAATCGTTCTGAATGTTACTGGTAACCATATCAAGTTAATATAGTAATAAGCCGTATAAATTACCCTTTGGATAATATAAGTAATACATTAAAAGAATATTTACTTACCAGCGGTCTTTTTGAAGGGCTGTGTTTAGACGGGTGAATACCAAGAGGAGTGTCCACCTAGGGAAATAATTAAAATGATAAAATACTGCATCAACATTAATTAAACTACATACTAAACATTCGTCTTGTTTCAGATAGAGTTCATTTTAGGATGCTCTACAACAAGCATTTGCTTGGAAAATAAAACATGTCCAACAGCAGAAGACGTACAAATAAACAAGAAATGTCACTGGTAAGTGCCGCATGCCCGCCCCAAATGGTCTGCGAAAAATAACAATATATGGTATAATAGGTAGAGATGTATCCATGAATATCAAGAGTAATGGACTGGTGTTTCAGACTAGACGTGCAATTACATGTGTTTTTTTAACATTAAAACATGACCTTGACCTTTGTGTAACCATGACCTTGACATTTGATGTAATGGTCTGGATACTTTAACAGTTAAATGCAGGTGAAACACCATCATGCCATGATGATCACTTGTGTTAAGCTATTTTAAAATCCTTAAATGTAAGACAAAGTTACATATCAATTGTTGATCAATTGATTAATTGAGCCAAGTGTTTTTGAAATTCATCCACGTATGATAAAATTAAAGGACGGACTTGACATCTCAAACAGATTCAAAGTGTTGTCATACATACTAAAAGTGTGACCTTGACCTTTGACGTACGGGTCTAGGTCTTACTTATGACACGCCGACATGTCATCTTGATAAATTGAGCCAAACTAAAGACAAAGTCACAGACCAGACACGCAATATCAAACAAATGAGGAAAGGTTCTGGGTCTTACATGCGACACTTAATTATATCATGTTTATCAACTCAGTAAAGTGATCTCAAAATGACTGAAAGTGTTGTCAAACAAAAAGTTAAATTGTGACCTTGACCTTTGAAGCGGGTGTCTTGGTATTAATTGCAACACGTCGTCATGTTATGTTGATCAGTTGTAGCAAGTAATCATAAAATCCATCTTTGCATGACAAAGTTACTGGCCGGACATGAAATCTCACACTCTCAAGGTGTTGTCAAACTAACTCATAGTGTAACTTTGACCTTTGAGGTACACATGTGGGTCTTATGCGTGGCACGTTGTCATGTCATGCTGAGGAATTGATCCAAGTGTTTTTAAATTTATCCATAGATGACAAAGTTACAGACTGGACACGAAATCTCAATCAGACTGAAAGTGTCATCAAACAAAATTAAATTGTGACCTTGACCTTTGAAGTGAGAATCTGGGTATTAAGTGCGACTTGTCGTCATGTTATGTCGATCACTTGCAGCAAATATTTATAAAATCCTTCTATGCACAACAAAGTTACTGGACGGATATGAAATCGCACACAGACTGAAAGTGTTGTCAAACAAACTTGAAGGGTGTACTTGACCTTTGAGGTACGCATTTGGGTCTTACACGTGACACGTTGTCATGTCAGGCTGATGAATTGAGCCAAGTGTATTTGAAATTTATCCATAGGTGACAAAGTAACAGACCGGACACCAAATCTCACTCAGACTGAAAGTGTCCTCAATCAAAGTTAAATTGTGACCTTGACCTTTGAAGTGGGATTTTTGGTGTATCGCGCGACACAACGTCATGTTATGTTGATCATTTGTAGCTAATATTAACAAAATCCATCTTTGCATGACATAGTCACAGGCTAGACACGAAATCTCACACAAACTGAAAGTGTCAAACAAACTCAAAGTTAGACCTTGATCTTTGAGGTACGGATGTTGGTCTTACACGTGACACGTTGTAATATCATACTGATGAATTGAGCCAAGTGTTTTTGAAATTTATCCATAGGTGACAAAGTTTCCGACCGGACACCAAATTTCAATCAGACTGAAAGTGTCATCAAACAAAGTTAAATTGTGGCCTCAACCTTTGAAGTTGGACTCTTGATGTATCGCGCGACACATCGTCATGTTTGGTATTATGTTATTTGTAGATAGTATTAACAAAATCCATCTAAAATTACAGGCCAGACACGAAATCTCAAACAGACTGAAAGTATGGTCAAACTAACTCAAAGTGTGACCTTGACCTTAAAGGTACGGGTATGGGCCTTACTCGCGACACGTCGTCATGTTATGTTGATCATTTGTAGCAAATATTTTAAAATCAATATATGCATAACAAAGTTACTTGTCGGACACGAAATCTCACACACACTCAAAGTGTTGTCAAACAAATTCAAATTGTGACTTTGACCTATATTATTTTTGTTGGGGAATAAAAAACACATTAATCACAACAGCTTATATGAAGTATAATTTTGGCGCTGCAAAACATAACGAAGAAGTAACAATGTTGGTCGCATTGAAAAGTTTCAATACAAGACCATACAGTGGCGATTTTTCAAAAGCTATTATCAAATGGTGTTTGAATGAGATGTTAATCAGCAAACCAGAAACAAATAATGTTTATACCAGTATCGTTTTAAAGGGAATGTATCAGGATTCTTATGTTCCGCTTAAACATATTTTTTTGAGTCGCGATATTTTATTTTGGATTCAGTTCGAACTATTATACAGATTTACATTGTTTCATCTTGTAAAGAGTCCATATGACGATATGGAGGTCGCCAAGCAGTATTTAAAATATGTCAATTTTTAGAATTAAAATTTCGGAATAAGTTAACCAATTTAAATATCAATTCTGTCACGCTTTGGTGGATTTAACATACAAAACCATTAGGATTTTATTCATAAATGATAATGAGATGCGTTTTATCCATCGTAAAAATAATTTTATTTTTAAGACAATTATAGCGTTTTTTTCCCAGATAAAATTGTGTAGGGAATACATAATGTTGTATCACTCTATAAAGTTTTAATTTGAATTATTAATTTTATACGGTGTTCAGATTTGACTGATAATGCAACACATAGAGGAGAATGTAAACACATTTATCACTTTAGAAAGTAACAGGCAAAAGTAGGTAAAATTTTAGGTCAAAGACCAACTGAGAAGTATAAGGAATAATGACCTCTACATAGAAGAAACTGTACGTCAAAAACGAAACTTGCATTTCTATGGAACATTCACAACACCGAACATAACAAAGACATAAGAAAGTCCAAACATTCACTAAACTCACTGAGTAACTGACGGCTGCATGGTGCAAGGCCGCTGCTTGTCTCTGTAAGGTCTGCCTAATGTAGCTCTCGTCCTTGAGAGCATGTAAACTGAAACAGAAAGGCATGGGAGACAATTTGACAGGCTTACCATTTATAATTGCTTAAAGAATATGAAATCCAGTTTTGACGATATGCAGGTATGTTTATATCATAAAACTTATATTTAGACAAAGATCTCCGATAAAGATTTCGATAGACATTTAAGCATTATACAGATTTTAGCTAAAGGAAAGCTATTCATAATAAAGATGTAGAGCGTGTGGTCTCGTGGTAGAGCATCAAACCCATGATCGGAAGGTCGTGTGTTCGATCCTCCTCCACGGCTTTGGGTGGTGTCCTTTAGTAAGACACTTCTTCCGCATATGCTATGTACTTGTTTTACCAACGAACATTTTGAGTGTGGTTTGTCTAAATTGTAAGAACTTTTTTCACAATCGAAGTAAAAAAAAATAAGTTAAAAACTAAAAAAAGAAAGAGATGTTGCACACTAACCTTTGTTGTAAAATAGCAAATTTCTTCTCCCATGTTTTGTGAATTCTCTCTATTTCTCTCTTTAACCTGAATAACAAACCAACATACAGAGTGTGTCAGTAAACATTTTTATAGTTAATGAACGTCTATTTTACACTTTTGACGAATTTGAGAGATTTGTCAGTAAATTGAATTTGGGGATTTTTCATTGATCTTAATCATAAAATGTAAATAAGAATGGTAGGTTTTAAACAAATATCACTGAGTATTTAAATTGACATGTATCTACAAGGATTATAACATTTCAATATCAACTCGACATAATATATGTCCATATAAGTAACAAATGGCAAGCCGCAGATCTGAAATAGTTTAGATGAGGTTAACTTGATACAAAATCAAAATGAGACTCGGCTAGCATCGATCGCAAGATGAAGATATATTTACATTATACGTAATTACCTGTGTATCTCATCTCGTAACATCTGTTCAGTTTTCCTAAGTTTGTTAATATCTGTGTCCCCTTGCAGAGACTGTGCAAGCTTTCCTCTTTCCTGTAAAGTATATTTAAATAAACAATTAATATGATAACAGAGCTTATAACTGAAAATGGAGCATTGATGAAACGTATTCAGAATGACAAACAGTTATTAATGAAAGGGTTGTTGGGCACATCGAATATGACACACTTATAGCAAACATGTGGTTATCAGTATTCAATACGCAAGTTGTATACACACTGTTAGATGACCGGTACATGTTCCACATTACATTTATCTTTCTTTGGTGATCTTTTCTAGATATCGTAGTTCTTAAAATTAGTCAAAGAATACTATGTTTATCGTAAAAATGAAAACTGCATTTTTAAATATTGTATTTGTGACCTAACAAAATGTGTTAACACTGAATCAATTTTGCACTATATGTTCTAGATCAGGTTGAGCATATAACATAAATAGTGATGTTGAGGCGATGTACTTTAGATGTATTTTTAAGTTAATAAATTCTTCTTCTTCTTCTATTTTTGAGATGACGAAATTAGGAGTGACCTTCCATGTATATTGCTATCTTAACACTGAAGGTATACTGGGGATCTACAAAGCTATGAAAATAAAATTCTACAGATAAAACATATTTAGCAAGTAAATTATTTGCCAGTATAAGATTCAGTGCAGAATTGTCAACAAAGTTGATGATGATATGTTTATACGTTCAATTCAAAAATACAAATTCATTTCTTTTTCATAAATAAGTCCATGCATTAACCATATGATATCAGCATATTCCAAATATACGAATGTGTGGAAAAATCAAGCAATGCATGTGCGCAAAACGGTGTATTGTGAGCATCAGTGCTTAAAGAAAAAGTACTTTCATGTAAAAATAAATATAGTCACATGATATCAGACACGAGCAAACACATGAGAAAATACAACATCAGGCGCAGAACACACGTTGATTGTATACTTATTTTAAGTGTGCTTCCTAACCAGTATGTGCTAAACTGAAATATGTGCCGTATATAACAGAAGTAGGAGTACACACGTTGATTGTATACTTATTTTAAGAGTGCTTCCTAACCAGTACGTGTTAAACTGAAATATGTGCCGTATATAACAGAATAAGTAGTATTGCCGCATTATAGGTATTGTTCCATGGAATTTCATTGAAGCGGACGCGTTTTACCTTTTAAACTTGATCAACTGTACAAAGAATCCTAAATCTTTCCAACCTTCTTCAAATGCATACCATAGCATAAACTATAGCATGTAGTAACGTCAGTCAGTCATAATACCTCAGAATTAACTATTAAAATACTACTTAAAAAAAAAATATATATATATATAATTTAATACCTATTGATTTCTCGGGTCCTAACATGTCTCAGGATAATATTAGACATACCCGTACATTTAGTTTGAACAAGTCCGACAGTTGGTCGCATGCATCGTCTAAATGAAAACAGACGCAATATATCAGGGTAACGTTATGGCTTACGGGATGTGTGTCAAGCAACGGGAGATATTTAACATATTAGTTAACAACAGCTATCGCTAGTTGACGGGCGACGTCACGTCACGCGCTACCTGAACGTTTTGTGAATCATTTGTGTGTAGCAAATAAGACTAAAATGAAACAATTAATCAAGGCACTGCACAAAAGAAGATAAATTTAAGTTTACTATTTTTCCATTTTTTTCGACCATTAGCACTTATACATGATGTTAGCTGTGAGTTGATATTGAATAAAGTCCTGTTTCGTCGTAATTTTATTTGTCAATAGTTTAAATGGACCATGGCTTATTTTCTGTATCACAATATCTAGTGTTCAATTACGCAATAGTGTTACAATATGATAATTATAATACATTGTCTTCACACAATAGTGATACAATATGACAGTATATTATTTTGAAACAGTAGTGGTACAATATGACATATATTATCTTGATACAGTAGTGATACAATATAAAACGATACCTTATTCATTCTCTATTTATTTTCTGTTTCATCAATAAGACGATGTTTGTTATGGTTATACACAGTAAGGAGCTCAATTTATAATACGAAACGAAACACATTATTGCAATAAACACATTTCAGGATCCTATGTTACATATCAGACTGGTAAATGCAAGCAACCGGGCTAGGGAAAGAAACAGTTTCTCATACAATCTTTATCCCCAACAATTGCTTGATCATTTAAGGTACATTAGTATATATCAGCGAACAACTGTATCAGCTCTACGCTGAAACGGATGTTTGACTTGACTAAAATGGCTTATTTCTTGTATAAATGGAAGAATTGATATTGAACGTATGAACCGACCAATGTATATATACATACTAGAGAACTGTATAGTAATATGATCCAACCAATCAAAATAAAAAAAAAAAAGAAAAAAAAAAAATTTATTATTTTAAAGATAAACCTACATCGATGATGCCTGTGCATCCAACACTACATCAGTATCAGGTTAACATGATTATGTACACTAGTTTAAGGCTTTTAAGTTATGCTCCGAAAAAGCAAATGTCAGAAAATAACAAACGGGAAGTAATTCTTTTCAAGCACCCATAGACCTTGTGCTCTGAATACAACCACATTGTCCTTTACATGTGTATAAAGTTTACAGAATTTTTTTTTTGGCAAGCTGTGACGATGATAAACACTTTCCTGTGCCATAACCAGCGTTTTTGTGCATATCTCACCTCTTCCATCCTTTCCTCAAACTCCTACGTAACAATGTAAAACTCATTCAATAAACACACATTAAAACAAAACAAATGCATTGTAAATAGTTTAATCTTTCGATATATTTTAATATAAGCACTAATTTAATTACTTATATAATTATATAAAAACGGGCATAATAAGACAAATATTTTAAAATGTTGCTCTCAATCAATATTGATGTTATAAATAGAAATTGTAAAAAACTTACCCTTGCTAGTTCTTCTTTCAGCCGTCTTTCCTGTTCCATCAAGGAGGCAATTTTGTCCTTTTCGGCCATTTGTTTGGCTTTTGCCTCTGCCTCGGCTGCCTGTGAAGTCTGTTTGGGTATGAGAGGTAAATACTTATGTAACATACAGTTGTAGTGCAGCAAATAACATTCACAAGAACGGATTCTGTTGAGTTCTGTGACTAGGTAATGAGGCTCATTGGTTTGTAGCGATTGTAGTGAGGCAGAGGTACATGTAACAACGCACTCATTAGAATATCGATCATGAAATGAATGAAATATAATTATACGCTTGAAAGCAATTTAAATCACTACTGTTACATTATGAAACACGAACTACGATTTTACGATTTTGCGACGAAATTACGTGACAAAATTTGCAATTAAATGCATCACCCTTGCAAGCACACTAAAGATAAAAAATAAATGTGTGATAAAATTCACAAACAGACACGTATATTATAGGTTTGCTTGTCCATGCGGCTAGGTAAGGTGCGATTGCAGATGAATTCTTTGAATGCTTTGTCCCCTGTTGGACACTAGTATTTTGGTTTTGATAAGAAGAAACAAAAACTCCTTATTTTGACATATTCGCCGTCCTATTAACTGTGATAAATATCATCTCAAATACTTTCATTAAGACCACTTATACCTTATACAATTACTGTGTGTGTGTGTGTGTGTGTGTGTGTTTGTGTGTGTGTTTAATTCATCTTTGTAGTTAATTAGCAGTTTGTTATCAATGCCTGTCTGTGTAAATGTTAATCCCTGAATTCTTTAAGTATTAAAGTTCTCATATACCATAATGGATATACAAATACAAATTAAATAAGAATAACAACGATTACAGCTATGGACCGATACCAAGACCAGTCAGCAAATATACAACAAGAGAATGGAATGTTGCAAGGAATACATATGTCCTACCGGTTTACCACTTTTTTTGCCATGGCAACCACAATTTTAGTATGACTGAAAATATAATTAAATGATGTGCATGATATCCTTATTGCCCTCTTTCTACATCCTAAGTACACAAATGTAGCTTGGATACTTTTTGTGTTACCACCGGATCAAGAGTGTATCTGTAATTGCACGTATTTTTTTATTATAACAACATATTTATCCGACTGAAATATTGAAACGACGTGCATCTTTTCATTACTGCCCACTATCCATATGTAGTTTGGGTACTTTTTGTGTTACCACAAGATCGAGGTCGTATATATTATTTTATCAATTGTGTTGCCACAGAAACCATAAAATTTATCCAACTGACAACAATAAAATTATTTGACTCCACATGCAAAGTTTCATAAACCTAGCTTGGATACATTTTGAGAAATCATATCGGACGGACGCCGGACGGAGTGTAAATCTATAGTCCACTACGGTCAAACCGGTAGGGTACTTATAAGTACGTCATTTTACTTACCGCCATCTTGGCTTGCTTCAAGCGCTCCTCCATTAGTCTCTCCATTTCTTGTTTCTGCTTTTCCAACTATCAAACACAATATAATAAACGATGACAATTTAGTCATAATTTATATACAATATATGTAACACAACAAAGTTGTGGCGACTCGTTCACTCAAAATCAATATACAATAGGTAAAATTTATCAAGGAAGTTCAATAACTTTGTCATATTGAATAAAAAATCATAAAAAATCATAAAAAATCAACTCAACAACAGTCCAAAAGTTTACTAGCATAATAATTCAATGATTACTGTAATGTAACAACATGACAATACCAAGTTACAGACTTGCAAGATTTGCAATTTAAGTTAAATCTTTTATCGTGTAGAATACATATATTAGGTAAAAATCAAAGTTCTTGAATAGTTCTTGTTTCCTCATTGTAAATACATTATAGTTTATACTGTGGGTTTAACCAGTTCATTGGTGAAGGACGATATAAGAATGAATCTGAGGAGAACCACCATACGTATGCAACCGAAATCAGCAGACATATTTTCCAAGTTAGATGTGACAGGGAGTCTTTGGGCAAAAAATCATGTTATCAATCTATACCAGTAAGTGTAGAGCTAATCGCCTACTTCAGATGTTACCACGTGACCATACAATATGAAGAAATGTATTGGATCCAATAAAATAGTTCATATTGTAGTTTAAAAATAAAAATATCGTCCAGAATATTCAAATATTGTGCAAAACACTGTACAATAACCTTATATTATTATTTAAAGATATGTTTTATGATGTTTATCCGTTCGCAAATACTAGTAGTACATCGGTAGTAGTCTACATCAGTAACTTATACTATATATCAAATTATGTATATCTAATGTATGACCATCTTACAGTATGAAATATGTGATGATTTATTGAAAAAGACGTGCAATGTCTGAGTACTGGAGCAGTAAGTTCTAAGTAAAAATAACACAGTTATATATTTAACAAACTTTCTTTTTACTATTAATAATACGGTTAGGCTCATAAAAATGATAACAATTCCCGTCGAATTAATAAATCACAGAGACGACATTTTTAGAATTTTCCTTAAGACATGCAGCGATATATCACATGCCATGCACAAAAGTCAAACAGTAGAGTTTATATAGTTAACAGCACATCGTTGCAGAGAGAGAGTGGAAGTTGTACAGTGATACCACATGCCATGCATTATAAAAGTAGCAGTGCGTTCACCACCACAGAAACATGTTTATGGAAAATTGCCATTTGTACAATGCAATATGTACCACATTAGCACGTGTAACGTAAAGTTTTCACTTGTGCAATAACATATACACCAAACCAGCAACGACGTTACACAGATAATAAAAAAACCTGCTCTCCACTACCATAAATCGTCATGAAATAAAGGTACATGAACTCCATCAGTAGCAAGACTTGGTATCAAAATGAGTCAAAGGAACCCATGCACCCTACATGAATAATATTGAAACAAAGGACATAAATGCATTCCATCACCAGATGTTATATGAAACATAGATACATGCACTCAATCAGCAAGTTTCATAAAAAGACATGCACTGAAAAGTATTATACTGAAACAAAAAGACAGCATGCACTCCAAATCTAACTGCAATGAAACAAAGAATTTAACGCATGCATTAGTAGTACAAGGTTGAAAATGATTACATATATATATATAAATAACTTGCATACAGTTATTAAAAATAACTGACACTAAAAACTAATTATCGAACCATTTTTCATAAAAAGTGATGGCTAATATGTATGATGATATCAGTTTTCAAAACTGAAAACACTCAGGCTGCCTTCAAGTTGGTTTCTGTTTTCACTAAGTATGTCTCATTTTATTTACAAATGGATGACGTCAGTATAATATAATGTGTTATTGTTCAGACTTTATTTGTATAATTGTATAGAACTTTTCATTTGCCCAAATTTATTTAAACAAAACTTTGCAAATCGATTTAAACACAACATTTCCTTACATTTACAAAACATGTTAAATTTACTTCCTCTATTTCAATTAGAATAATTCTTCGTGTGAAAAGTGTCTTTCTTTGAAACTAGATAATACTTTTACTAGTTTTATACATGCATAAGCCAAGTGTTGAGTAAAGCTGTGAAAGAAGTATATCTTCTTTATAAATATAGACATAAAAGGTTAAGAACGTTCCTATACACTAATGTGTTTTTGTAATGCAATTATATATGCAATATTCAAGCACTGACACTTTACTTAAATATTGAACATTCTGACCGCTTAAAAACACAACATTTGATAGAAAGTTCTTGAAAAGTTATGACCCAACACCTACATTTAATCACCAGAGTGAGCCATGTGTCTATTACTCCTAATATTAAGCGAAGAATAGAAATATTAGTTTAGCCAAAGTGTCGTTCCGTTATGCAATGGTTGTACAACTCCATATAGTAAAATATATTTCAAAAATAAAATAATTTCAAAATATATACCACAGTTGACTGTTACACATAGTGCATAACACGGTCCATATTCCTTATCCAAAGTCAAACGAACTACTGTTAGGCCATAATTTTATTATTTAGTTGATGGAATCAATCCCAGGCTTTACATGTATATATATATATCAATAAAGGAACAATGAAAAAATCAGGCCGAACAATAATAGCGAGTACTTCTTATATGAAAGAGAGCATTCCTTGTATAAAATCCTTAGACACTAGAAGATGGGGACTTTTTAAGCTTATCAGTAGTTGAAGCACATAAATTATAAGATGTCAAGAGTTTTTTTGAATTGGTTTTAACGTCATTTTCAACACATTTCAGGATATATAATATATTGAAATATCCAGTTATTGGTGGAGGAAGACCTCAAATGAATCTGAATAGAACCACCGTCCTTTCGCAATAATCTGGCAAATTTTCTCACGTAAGTTTTTGGAGCAAGCGTGACCCGAACCTACATACTAGGCGGTGAGAGGTAATCTGAAAAACTTTTCAACATACATGTTACGTTATATCTTAATCATTTAAGAGAGGTTAATTGATTTCTCCGCATTTTTCAATATCTAATGAATTTGGTATGTGCTTTATAATGAATAGCCAAGTCCTCATCTCCTTTCGACATAGAGCATTGCTGTACATGGCAGATATATCACCAGTTATGTAATCGAACCTGAGATGTTAGCTGTGAGAGGTCAGTGATCTTCAGACGTCGCCTTAGACCACTCGGACTCTTTAGAAATTTGCTTATCGAAGGATATTCATTTTGAACGCTAAGCATGTATACAATATGAATAGACTTGTCGAAAGTCACATGCTTACCTATAAATAAAAAATAAATAAACGGAGCAGTAGTGTAGTGGATAGTGTTGGTTGCTCACATCTGAGGTTGCGGGTTCGATCCCTAGCTCACAGTCGAGTTCAAATAAAGTAGAATTTAACAAAACATATAGCTTCAAAAGGTTCAAGAATATCGCACAGAATGTCTTTGTTTAAAAATGTGCCTGGACTTGAATTTTAGATACTAATGACGCGTGTATATTTGTGCAGTAAGGAATGCTCTATGTAATGTTGCACAACTTAGGTTTAGATTAACTATACAACTCTTGTTAATGTTTGTGAGATGTGGATATGAATAATTTTGAGCAAGCAACGAAGACAAGCACTGATATCCGTAACTTACTCCAGCATTCTGTAAGGAAATATATCGATTAATTAGTGATGTTAATTAAACATTGGTTTCTTGTGAACAGGGAAATGATCATTAAAGACATAATTGCAAAAATGCTTCTTAGGCGAATATCCAGGTAATTATTGAAAATAGTACAGAAGAATAATCGTGTTGTCAGCAAATTATTACCTGAATTAATGTAAGGTAATAAAGTGAATATTCTCTTTATTTTTAAGCAATAGTTCAGTCATTGCCCCGATTTTCAAATTTATAGATAAATTCCCACGTAACATGAATAGAATATACGTGTTTATGTTCATACACATGTAAGTAAGACACATTATTACTCACGTATTTGAGTAACTTCGAAATTTTGCTCATATGAGTAACAAAGTAAAGTGAATACAGTCAATTCTCCAATAAGTCGACATGAATAATTTTGTAAAAACAAAAATAGTGAATGGATATTTGATTACATACACATTACCTGGGTTCAGTTTTTACTAAGCACTATTAGTCTAACGACTGGTCAAGACGAATGTTCGATTCATGATATTTTGAGATTTAATGCATTCATGGTTACAATTTACTGAAAATCGTATTAAAATGCCACGCTGACTCTATAGTTCTAAAACGTACTGTTCTTGATTTGAAAATGTTCACCTGACAGAGTGTTAAGCTTACAGAGCAACTAATCTCAGAACTTTATTTCATGGCAAAAACCTGATTTCAGTCAACAGAAAGGTTAACTTTTTTTTCATAATGAAATGAATGAGCCGCTTATTTATTCTACAACGTAACTGTAGTCTACATTGTAGTACTGTGCTACTCAAAACAATCATTTTTATTTACAAATAAAAATCAACATTGTAATATTTAAAGTGATGTGGACACTTTTGACATTATATTGCCGTGCCGTACTCAAAATGTGGTTAAAGCAAAGAATGTCATTTACATCAATTTAAAGATTAATTGTAAAACAATGTTAAATTCATGCTATTATGATTTTCTATAACTAAAAAAGCAAATTCATATCAAACTACTTAGTTTGGTAGCAAATCAAGTACATTTTTAAAATTTTACGTTAATTGGAAGGTTTTTTACATTAATTTTAGTCAGTAATTGTTATATGGAATCTAAATAAATAAACGTTGAACTTAAAAATCATGGGAGGAACATACTCAAACACGGTTGTTGTTTATATTCTATGATCCATTATGAACCTTGTGTCAGATAATATTGATTGTGTCAGGGTTTAAAATTTAAAGTTCCAAGTCTCAGGAAATACTGTCATCTGTGTATTTTATTGAGCATAGTAGAAATATAAATGAAACTTTCTAAGTAAAACAAAGACATAACTGTTCAAAGTTATCTCAGTTGTCAACAATTCCATTGAGTTTATTTCATTTTCATTAACAGTGAAAATAACTGTTTTCTTTTTGTTTGGAAATGGATCGGAGTTGTTACATACATTGACATCAGTTTTTATATTCTAATCATAATTCTTAGACTGTAAACTCCTGAATATTTGGTCAAACTGAAGACCGGATATAATCAAAGCATAGACACAGAACTGCTTCGCACTCTGGATTCATTTTTTAGAAAGCTTTAAATGAATTTAAGATTAATAATAATCTTTTGTGAGTTTCAAACGGATCGCTAAGCTACAAAAAAAACTATTGAACTTAAGATTGGAAGCGTACATACATGGAAGTGTAAAGAGGCCATACATAAACATCAATAACTGAACATAAAAAAATAATACATAGCTATCATCATAACATACCTTTGTGAAAATATGTGCTAACATTGTAATCAATTGGGATTCTCCAAAATAAGTGTCGTATGATGAGATTGAACTCTAAGACAGAGACTTGGAACAAGTGCAAATGGGATTTGAGTTAATGTTAACAGTGCGAGGTCAAAAGGATAACATGGTAACTGCAAGGATTGACGTCTGATACAAAAAATTAAAATACTGTCATTTAAACAGCAATGATTCTCGGTATTCCTCTCCCTTCACCCCTCACGTTATTCACCAAAGTGTAAAAACCAAATATGTGTATACTTCAAAATATATTCGATTAATATACTAAACAGTAGCTCTTTTCCTAAAAATGAACGGCCAAATAATTACACTTATTAATCAAACCCTAGCAATTCAACAAATATTTTTGATATTTATTTCTCTAAACCTTTCTAATAAATTTTTTGTTAAATAAAAATATGATTAGGATTAAGAGAAAGATAAATAATAGACATTTTTAAAGAGTCAAAGTCCATTCGTGTTAATCATAATAAGTTATAATCATTTGATAAGTAATCTATATATTAATACTTAAGTTGATCAGTTTATAAGTATCATTAAAACGATGCAAAAGAAAGCAATGTTATTTGAAGACAAAGCCATAATGCCTGGGTGTTTCTGAAAAAACTTAGATAAAAAAATTGAATGACATTATGCTGAAATGAAACTAACATAATGAAATTAGAGTACAAAGGTGAAGGGGATTTATGCAATGTTTAAAGTGGAAACCCTGCTTCTGACAAAAATCATAAGGCGACAAAGAACAAGTCTAGTGTAACTGAGGACATTAAGAACTAAAAGATACACAAATAGAGATGACCCACCTAGCTTCACAAAATTTTAGTTTTGTTCTAAAAATTATAATAATATTAGGGGTTTGGGGATATTAAATTCTCATTTAAAAGAGAGTTATTGAACAAAGTACCTAAATTGTGATCAGTTGAAAAAAAAAGAGGCTTGTTGAAGAAAGGAACTTAAACTGATCATCAGTTGCAACTAGGGGAAGTTTGTTGAAGAAAGGACCTTAAACTGATCAACAGCTGAATTTCAAACATGGCGAGTAATACTTAATAGTTGCTACACCTGAAATATTCGCGTTATTTGTATTCAAAAACATTCACATTAGACCTCTTCAAAACAAAAAGTTCTTTAATCTTTTCAAACGGTTGCCTCTTTTATTAACGTACTTAACGATAGTCTAAAAACCATGTTTCAATTTATAATACTGTTTTTGGTATCCTTTGAACTTTTCAATATAATTAAACGCCTATAGGCAAACAAATAATTCAATACGTCAATCACTTCCGGGGTTATTTTGTTCAGTCCGCCATGGTCCTTGGCTAGATGTTTAAGATATGTGTCACTTCTTACCAATGGGAAATAGAAGTAGGGCAAAAAAATCTATCAAATATATCTATCATTTTGGTTATTAGCTAAATGTTTTGTCCATAAATTTCTGTGCACATACTGATAGTCCTTGTGAGGAAATTATACATCATGAAAAGTTACATGATTTATTAACAAACAGTTCTTATTAATGTCTGTGTTATTGGATCTAGTGAGACACACAGTTAGAGTATACTGATAAGGACCAGTTACCATTTCTTCTTGCTGTCAAAAAGAACATAAACGATAATATTATAAGAATACATATTTATGTATATCTGTTCGCAAACAAGAATTGAAAATTGAGATTTAAAGACGATTGCTATAGTTTATGTCACATTTTTTCCTGTGGATAGAATTGTATGGAACTTCTCAGTATTTAAGATTAATGTATGTTCATGAAATATCCGAAATAAAAAACACATGTTACCGTACAGATTTTTTGGTATAACCTCCTCATAAATATACCCGTCCTTGAAAGTCGGCCAAATAATGTAGATTAAACAAGCAATGCGAAAACAATACTTCAAATTGTTTACAGCTAGTATTTAATTAAAACTATATATTATGAATGCATATAATATTTATTTTCATGGAAATGGTAATTATAAGCTTGAATTTAACTGTTTAAGGATTTTAAAAACAAAATCATATCGGCAGAGTGTCAAATGTTTTTCAATTATGTAATAAAATCATATCGTTTTTCCCAATATTTTGATATAGTGTATGGATAAATTTTGCTTAAAACCTCACAAAATACTCTCTGATACCTATTCTTATGACAATCAAAATAAAAGTACACTTTACCGCGTAATTTGAGAAAAAATAACTCTTAAAGTATGCCATCGTTGAATAAACTGCAGTTGCAAAAATAATGTTTTTCTACTAATTGAGCATATTTGTATAAATATTAATATTTTAATTGATTTAATATTAAGGTTTAATTGCTATAAACAATTATTTTATAACAGTATGCATTTTTTATTTATTGATAATAATATAAGAGACTAATGTTAGGCGTATCCGTAAACGATTGTGCTATCCGAAATAGGGTGAGTTGTAGTATAGTGGTACGTAGTAACTCTGGCAGGTCTCGACAAAGTACTTCCCTTTGTGCGCGGAGTTGGTGCGCATGAAAAACTATAGCAATCGTCCTTAAATCAAATATATCTTTACATTACACTCCAATTTAAAAATACAATTGTAAACTAACACCTGTCACATATTTCTTAACAGTGTGGTTCGTGCTTTTTTTTCTTAAAAATGAGTTTAATATTATCATTTAACACATCACTTAACATATCATTTATCTACTATGTGTATGGCTGCCATTCTAATAAACGACTGAAAAAACATTTCTGGGAAGAAACACTGGTCTTACTTAAACAACTTTTAAATCTGTAGGCGGATCATAGACTCATATATAAAAAATAAACAAAATAATTTAAAAACGTACCAGTATCAAAAGGAGAAACAATTAGAAAGATGTATTGAACAGAAATTTGTCTTAAACCCACCGGTTTTAAACAGGACTATGTCATCATTGATTGATTTTAAATTCTTATAATATTACTTTCAAAAAGTAAACTTATATTTACACAATTGTTCCTGAATAGGATTTTAGAGTTTCATTCATACGTATGTATAAAGATATGTGGTAAATAAAAACAAAGGGTTTTGAATTAACAACAACAGATACACAATACAATAATGCATTTACACTCGGCAACGGGGACACGCGAGTGATTCATTAGAATATCATGAAACAGTTTTGCCCCAGAAATAATAACACTATAAACACATAGAAATAAATAGACAAAGGGTAGCACATGTATCAAATAACATACAGTTATTACATCTTAATTGATATACATGCACATATTAATAGGACACAAGTATAATCCCTGGACTTAAACGTATTCAACGGCAAAATTTTCTTAGCAAAACGGTAAACTTTATACAGGATAAAATGCCGACATTTTTTTTAAAAAATGTCAAAACAGCTGGCACATACATACCTAAGGCAAAACGCTAACAAACATGTCAACATAATACTAGCACCATCAAAAGGTATAACAAGTATCTTACCAAGTTACGACGAGTAATCAGACGTTATGTTTAATCCGCATCACTATTATTATCCGATTAAACTCTCTGTTTCAATTCGGTTGTACATGCATTAATTTTACAAGTGATACTGTAAAGACAGTATTTTATTCATTTTATAACAATCAAAATTATTTTAAAGCAGAAATTTACATTATATTAAAATATTAATGTAATCTGGAAATCTCAGTACACTTTAGTTCATTCGTAGCTCCAAAGAGTATGGTAAATGGTGAAACAAAAATAGATAGTAGCATCACTCTCAACCCTTTTATTTTCTTCAATGGAATAGCGTTTAATAACTGGACTGTAATCCTAAGACAGGTTTTGATGTCATCGACACAGGCGAGTGTTATACTTGCTTTACCTAAGTCAGCACAAAGAAACAGTGCATCACTATATACAAAAACATAATAAAACAATTGCTTTTTCAGATCTAAAAAAGAGATATTGTAACATACCATCTTTTGGGAAGACGCCTTATCCTGCTCCATTGACCCTTGTATAGATTGGATTTCTGCCCGTAGCTAAAACGCAAACATGACTATCACATTTCAACCTTGACCAAAGCTGTTAAAGTACTTCAACAATAAATACACGTATGTATAATCTTAACTTAAAACAAGTTCACTGACCACATGCCTAAGTATCCAATTACAATGATTCAATACTTTACCATTTAGAACTAGAACTAGATAATACATCGACAGTGACAAGTTAAACTATTAGCAAGAGTGAGCATTTGTTACTGGTTTTATCAAAAGAATTTCCATTATACTAGGCTCTATCAAGTATAACTTGTTTTGGTAACAAGTGTAATAACTTTTATAATATATGGGCACGAATGTGAGATTCTATTTCTCATACATTTGTACATATATTTTTTTCTGTTTATGTCTATAAAGAACGAAAACCAAAACAACATTTTTTACAAGATGCTAAATAAAATATTTATGCATGCATATTTTTCATTTTCCTTCAGTCATCGATCCATGAAGTCAGCGCCAAAAGATAAAACTTATTTACGCTTATAACTGACGCCATACAGAAATATAACCCGGTATTTTACCTGCAATAGCTGAGTCAACGCACAATACTGAACGATGCATTGGTAGTTACATAAAACAGTGTATTACAAGAGTAAGTCTATTCCCAGTCACATGTATAAGTATTCACATATATTAATTCAAAAGTTGTATGACATTAAGAGGAATAAATTTGAATTGACGTTGATGAATTATATTGTCTTCTACCATATGAAAGTTTGACGGAAAGTATTCATAAATCTTTAGAATTTACTCACTTGCTCTTTCTCCAGTCTTTCAGTTGTAAGCTGTTCGTTTAATTGATTGATATCTTTACCTGAAAGCAAATTTATGAATAATATTTTGAAACAAACTAAAGGAAATTCATGTTCACCATTGATTTTCATCCTAGAAACAATATAAGGTGCCGGTGGAAAGAAACTGTCGAAGAACCGAATTCACCAAATACATTACGTATTGCTTTCTGGAAAATAGATGTTTTGTTTCATGTTGTGATATTGTGTGGAAAACAAGAATTATGCACATAACATCTGACGATTAACCAAAAAGTAAAATAACCTTTCACGTATTTAGAAATCTACAATTCCCGCTTTCAGCTTCTCATTCAAATATATCATCACGTCTAATCATAATATTTTTTTTTCTATGACCGATTGTAGTGATAATGCACAACTCAAGAAACACATCAAACTTCTCTTCACAATAACGTTTTAATTAATGGATTATTTAGGTAAGATTTAATACAATCAGTAACATTTACAAACCACTTTGATATAAACTGCTTTGCATTCAGTGATAAATTTTTTTCTACCAAATATTTGCAATGTTTGGTTTCAATTTTTTGGTTTCCTCCATAAATAATTTCAAAACTTGATCCTTTCTTTTTGAGTGGTGTTTAATGCCATTTTCAACACATTTCAGGTAATATGTGGCCATTCAATTTTATTGGTGGAGGAAGACTTAAGAATGAATCTGAGAAGAATCACTGTTCACTTCCGCAAGAAACTGGCAACCTTTTTCACATAAAGTGGTCTTAGCGGTAAGAGGTAAATAGGCTTTAGACGGCACCACAGACCACTCGGCCATGAAGTTAATTCTATATAACACTCCACTAATTCACATATATATACAATTGGTAAATAAATACTATTTCATTCTTCACATACAATTACTCTTAAATATATATATATATATATATATATATATATATATATATATATAACAAAACATATTTTTATAAGTTTCCCTTAAAATGTGCTTATAAGCCCTGTGGCGGGGACAATAATGGTCAAATCATTTTGGTTCAATAACTTTTTCAAGCCCTGTAGCGAGGGCAATTGTGGTCAAATAATTTCGGTTCAAGAACTTTTCCCCAAGATATTGGAGTTCACTGCTGTGAAAGTTTGGTTAAAACTCAATAAAAAATGGGCAGGGCTGCTATCGCGTCTCTACGAAAAAAGGAAACAGGCGGATGACGGAAGACCAACAATTTACCATGACACAATAAGCTATAAAACCAATGCAGTTAAAATTGGTAAGTATATTTAGAAGGAGTGTAAATCCTCATATCAACTCATATTGCAAAATTGACTTACTGAGCTCCTCTTTCTCATCATCCTTTAGCTGTAAGCTGTCCTCTAGCAAACTGAGCTTCTTGTTCGCAGCATCCAGCTCGTCTCGCAGCTCCTCTGCTTCATGGTTGATGCTTGGGGACTTGGACATAAGACTGTCTTCCACCTGCAATTAATGAACAGTGGTGTCATTGTCGATACATGTATAACGGTTATAGTAAGAAGTGCTCCATTCAACAAAGACATACTACAAGATACATTAAAGTGGTATTAATGCAACTGCAAAGAACATATTGCAAAAAAGAAGGCAAATTTTGAACTCTTACTATATATCATCAGTGGACTCTTATTGTACAAAGCAGATATATGTATTACAAAGAAAAATATTCCTCAGTATTCTAATAAACATATGTGAATAGATATTAGATTGATTAAGAAGCTTAGTGTTTGTCAGAAAGACAAACATATATATCTCGGTCATATATACAATGTCGTATATTTCGCCATAGCGTTTCAAACAAATAGACATATTTAAATTCAGTGCTGCCTTAAGATAAATATATATCTTAGACATAAATTAAATGAAGAAGAAAGACGATGTAGCATATATATGATAAGTATAAAAGAAAAACACTGGGCGTTTTTTTATTAAGGTATCTCCTACTTGATCAACGGGTAGAAATAAGTGAACTGCTTGAAACAAAATTCCAGTTGATGATGCACTTAATGTATATAATAAATTTAAGTTGAATTTCCAGAAATTCCTGTTATAAATCAACGCATGTTTTTATCCCTTGTTAAGTTGACTAGTATGTAATTACTATGCGTGGTAAAATACTATAACGTCTTTCTTCAAACATTAAGAATAAAATGAGCAGTAACTGTAGACAGCAAGTATTTTTGATAAATATCATTTGTGAATATCTGAAACAAATTAAAAGAAACCATTAGTATTCAACCTATAACAATCGAGTATGAAGTTCTCAATCTCAGCTTAAGAACATCAAACTTTGTATGATGTTTCAAACTTAGTCCAAGGACATCACAATCGATAATAGTTAAGCATGTATTTTTTTTTCATTATAATAAGCCTTATAAACCATTTATAATGAGCCACATACTATCTGAAAATCACTTTAAACAAGTAGGAGTGTAGTGTAGTATACACAATGTTTTGATACACACTTCTATATAAATATATTTACAAAAAATATAATAAATGTTAAAATCAAATTGTGATATTTTATAATCAGTAAAGTATGTATATACATTAGAAGGCGTTTTTTAATTAATCAAGTAATTAAAGATTCAAATTAAAACAGGCATCAATGCCGAATAGAATATGCATTGTAGATGCATTAAAATGCTGCATGTACTATGATTCATGAATTCACACACTTGACACACTAAAAATTTGTCCGTAACTGAAGTGTCCGTCTGATAGGTATATAAACTGTGAAAGTAATGGCGACCGTTTAAACAAGTTAACACAATGAATGTTCTACAAAAATGTTTATTTTAATAAATTAAGTCTCAATGAAAAAATATTTCTTCCAAAACTAAATGAGAAATTCTTAGACATGCAAACTTAACTATCTAACATATAATCATGACAAATATTTATATCTCCAAGTAGTCTAATTGTTATTTTACCTTTTTATCTCTTTACAAATTGTTCTGAACAAATAAGACATTTTTCTTTTTTTTTTTGCAATTTGCATGTCGTCGTCTACTCTTGCCAATGTATGGCAAAGCAAACTAGAGAATCGATAGAAAAACAACAACAATGCATTAACTCTTACATGAAAATGTCCCCAATTCGGTCTGTAATATAAACCGAAATGGAATTACTTACTTCATAAACCTGTATGGTAAATAATTTTACATTTTAGCAAACATCTGAGCTTTTGAATGAACATCGTGTTATTGTATACCACCTGACCAATTAGTTAAAATGGATTAATTTCATACAGTTCGTACACAGAATATTAGCTCAGTTAGCATGATCAAAAGTGACCACTGTCAGAAAAATCAATAGCAAAGAACCAACTAGAAGCCATGTGACGTTTAAGATTGCAACATGTTTACCCAATAGAGATTCATGTAAGAGAACGTATATCTCATTCAATATTGTGTCGATTGTGAAACATTATGCAGCAAGAAATTTAGACAATTTTAGTTTCGATATTTTCGAGGACTAACTCAAATGTTAAAAGTTGTAACAGACCGATGGTTAATGCAATGTAATAATGAAATGTTCAGGAAATTGTGTCAGGGTTGTTATTTAAAAGAAAAAGGGTTCGTGTGTGCGTATAAGTTCAACTCAGCTCAGTAGACTGGATTACTTACTGATTTTTCCAATTCAAAATCGAATCTATATCGAATGAGTTAGGCATACATACTTTTGCAATTATCGATAAAAAAATGCTGGTACCGCAAATGTCACATGACATTAGTGCAGGATATTTTATCATTAAAAATAAAGCAGATAACTCCCAATTAGTTATAAAATACAACAAAAAGCATTAAACAATAATTGATCAATATATTATAGTATATTTTATATAACTATATATTATATAAGCATAATCAAAGACATTTTTCCATGTTTAGTACATCTATTAATGAAGTAGCAAACGTTAAATGATAGTTATAATTCAAGGTCACACGACCAATTATGTCACAAGCAGAAGATCACACTCGTTGTTTGTTACCTGTACTTCTTTGGATTTTGTCTGTACAAAATGTCATAAAAATACGTTTAATGGCTGTAATGGGATGATAGTTCAAAATCTGACAAATATTTACGCTTAACCTCAAGCACGTATAAAGTATTTCTTTATTTATATCATCGAATGATTTAATGTCTTCTGAATGGTTGATTCTCAAGACTCGTAAAATTTCAACACACACAAGTACATTGATTTTGCATACAATGATGACTATTTCTTGTAAAAAGTAAGATTTTTTTTGCATCAAATTAAATGAATGAATGAATTAATTTGCTGAAGAATATTCAGAATGAAGAATATTCAGAATAAACATTGTTTCACTTCCTCTTTCACTTCTTTTTAATAATCTCAAATAATAATATTCAAATGAATGCAGAAATAAACCGTGGATTCCAAAATAGTTCCCATTGCTTTAAGGATATTTCATTCATACCGCGGTTGTGTCTGGTCGTGATATTATTCTAAAAATGCCACACTGATACTTCTTACTTATCTACAAGGTACGATGCCAACCAGCCACAGACAACGGGCCAATCAGACGTAAAACTATGCTGTTTATCTACGCAGTAGACAACTTTAAATCCGGATAATTCAAATTCATTTACATGGCATGTTCATTATTAAGTATCTCTTGCTGTTATTACGAGAAAAAAATGCTTACCACTGGTTTGATGATAACTTGGGTCCCCTGTGTGGTTCAGATATTAAATTAATAAAATAGCATGAAACAATGAATGTAGATTTTAAATACATTGATATATTATGATAAAACATTGCTGTTTAATATATTAGCATGTGATTGATACATATATACGATCCATACACTACTGACACAAGTGTATATATGTATATACATGTACTAAATATCATATAAATATACCAATACTATATAGTTTTAAACAATATAAGAACAATTGTAAATCACATTACTTTCACTTATGAAATACAAAATAATTTTGTTATTCCATTATTTCTGGATTAACTCGAAATGTTTAAGGCTAAGGAAACTATGCTGACTATTTAATATCTTACATGCTCATAGTTTTTACCCACTTTTACTTTACAAGATGCATACTAAATGTGATACGTAATACTTTAAAATTAATGAGAGTTATCAGAAACGTAATTTAATATATTTGATTGTCTCTGACGAATAGTAATTTTTATGATTTCACTGTTTAAAATAGCTATGAAAACATTAGACAGTTAATACATCAAAATAATATAAACGTAACGATTATATGATGCCCTTGAGAAACTGTAAATAATGTAAGAAGGGCATTGATATTGTATTATACATGTATCAGATCTGATACATAGTGATATTGTATTATACATCTGATTCATTATGACTCAAACTCAGTTGCTGAATTAAACACAATTCTATTGAATGTTTCTGTGTAAATGAAATCAAAACTTACTTTAAATTCGTAAAACGTTCGAGTTACAAAATCACAGACACAAACTCTTAAATTTGCCAAACGGTACAACGTCAAATTGTATTTTATAAAAAAATCTGTTAACTCAACACTGTAGACTTTGCGTGTTTCTGCAATAAGATCCCGGGCGTCTTCATGTGTGCTATGTGCAGTTATAGATTATTTGCTCTAAGGTGAGTTTTGGGGATTGGGAGTCTCAGTTTGAATATTGCACTCCAAAGCTTCATTAATTCAGAAACTGTAGCTTAATTATTTAATCTATATACAATGAGCTATAGACCTTAACTGTCTAGATTTACTAGCTAAAATATAATTTCTGGTCCGTAACTCCAATTTTGCCATTATATAACAAATTCATAATCATGGTAAGTGACATGTACCAAATATTAATATGAATAATTATAAACTGAAGAAAAAATTAAAGAATCACTTTCAAGGTAATGTCAAATATATATTATAAGAAAAACACGTCTACCTGAAGACGGACCAGTAAAAACAGTCGCAAATACAGTCAATACTTTCGATCAATCAATTATATTCATCAAATTACATTGAAAAGTCAAATTAAATGTTAAAAAACAAACAATAATGATCTTTACATTACAAATAACAATATATACCGGGCTATTAGTTAATGAAAAAAGCTCGCTAACATATTGTAATAAATAAACTCATCTTCTAACACACTTAAGTCTAAAACCAAAACACAAATGTAAGTTAAGAGTTATGTAACTAAAATGATTAATATGATATATAAATAACGGTATACCACCATATCATTAAAGAACAACAACAATATTAGATCAATTACATACAACACTGGTTTAATACTTATCAGCAATTACAAATATATTAGCCTTACGCATACAACCTCATCCTATTATGACTAGTATATGAATAAGGAACAACAATTGACCTGACGCGAGTTGTCAACCAAACAAGTCGATAATCCAATCAGCGATCACTATTGTTCCCAGGGCTAACATTTTCCTAAGACAAGCGAACGGTCTCTTAGTAAACACTAAATGTTATTATATTGTATTTACTTGGACAAACAACGCCACATGGCCAGTGGACGGAGCGATGGTCGCTCCTGCGTCAGGCCAATTGTATTTATATTATATAATAAGTATGAATGTATTTTATACAATACAGGCCAGTGTCATGATTCAACAACATTCACTTAAATTTAGAAGTCTCTTAAAAACTTAATATTTTAGTATTTATTTAAGTATTTAAGTTGGTTTTAGAAAAATCAAATACATTTCTACTTCATTTAATTTGAAATTCACTTAGCTAAATTTATGTTCGTCAAACACAATCCAAACCAAGTATAAAACCCTGTTTAAACACATATTAATTAACAAAAACATAGTACATGTAATATCGAACCTTGGTTTGATATGGTGTATTAATATGCACGTACAAAAACAATGGACCTAGTATAGCACCCTGTTTATATGAAATACAATTTATCAACAGCAGCAAACATTTAAAAACGTAGAAGACAACTTTTTCTTAATTCATACTATACATTTATTAGTATCAACAAAAGTATTAGACCAAGCACAAAACCTTTCTTACGTACCCTCTCCCTCACACTCTGGATCAAATTCAAACATAACATTATACTCTCAATAGCTTTCAAATGCCCAGTTTAATTCATCAATGTTGGGATATTGAGTAATTTATTTACAAAATTAACATAAAACGTTTTTTCAACATTAAGCTAATACTAGTATTACACTATTCTTCAAAATTAAAGATGCATCGCCTATAACTTTCTGTTCAATAAATGATGGAAAGTTTACTGAATCACAAACAGAAATGTCACATTCGAAGATAATTGTTGATTTCGTCACTGTAATTAATTTTATTTAAGAGAAATTTGTTAATAAACAGGTCGGCATTTACCATTTTATCCGTCAAAGTTTTAGCATAACCCGATACTGGCCAATGAGTAACTTTATCGCGGGCAGCGATTCAGTATTTGGTCAACAAAGTTAAAGAATTTTACACAACAAAGCCAAAATACATACATACATGTAAAGTTACTGAACGGAGTATCCATAATATATTACGTTTGATATAAATGTACAATTTTACTATTAAGATCGAAAAATAGCGGCGATATAGGTGAGGCATCTTTAAAATGAACAAATCATTATACTTATTATTTTATTAATTATTTTCTTTTCATATAATCATTTATTTTTAACTTAGTATAACAGTCAGAAACATTTGTATTATATTCAAACCAGCAACAAAATTATAAATTGCGAAATCTGTTTTACAAATTTTTCAGCTTTTGTGACAAAGTCACTTACCGGTGGTCTTACAGATGTCACAGCTGTTGTCGGTGGACTTTCGAAACTCTATAGAATCAGATATGCTTATAACATTACTCGGATCAAATTCACTTAATATATGTATTTCATGGTCAATATCATCAAGACTTCACAGCACATATTTATAAGAGTTTGTGTTTTTTTTACATACATCAATTTCTAATAAGTAAGGACATAAATTTAACATCTGAAATTTAGTTCTTGAACTGGTCTGAGTGTTAAAAAAACTTATCATTTCAACTGCAATATAATAAAGATACCAGGTATAATACCTAGCCAACATTTTACAATTTTACGGACTAATACAAGCTGGTCTATTTTCCAAAACAATCCACAACAATATGATAGAACATCAAATATGCCAATACAACTTATAATTGTACAGCTATACAGACAACTATTCATGTTTCAGATCAGGAGTATGTTACTAGACACATTCGACAGAAATATCTGATCTGAAGAGTATTCTTTAAATAATATTGCGCTCATACCTACTTTCCCTAAGCCTACATTCATTATTTCACTTTGATAATCTGTAACACAAGTTCAATTTAATTCACTCAATATTTAATTTTCGGCCACCTGGCCTTTATCAAAAAACGAAAATTTATTATTGCATTTAGGTAACGTCCATTTTCCTATAAATTGTTTCAAGTAATCTGTAACAAATATACGCTATTTATACATGCAATAATATATATTGTTGGTAAGAAACATTGCGACACATGATGAAAACAAATAATAATATGGCGTCAATACTTATACTATATTATTATATACAATTATATTATATTTCCAAGAAATAATGCTGATATTACAATTTATGTTTTAGTTGGCAGTATCGGAAAAAAACCGATCAAACTAACAGTTAACTGCAGGCTTGAAAAGGTTAAACAATCCAGATAATAAGCACTAGGAAATATTCAATCAATAATACTTAAGGCAGTTAAAATCAAATTGTAATTTGTAAACTTAAAGATTATTTCACAATCAAACATAAACGTGTTATTTGATGTTGATCAACTTTATGGCGTCTGCCATACTGGCTCCCTTGTCGACTTTGATGTCCATCGTTTATGCTATCTTGTAATAGGTAAACACCAATTTTAGGTAGATCACTAGATCTTTGGTTAACAAAAACACATGCAAAATGCTGATATTAACTTATGTAAGTAACTTTTAAGATTATGATAAAACATTTTAGTAAGTTTTTAAATAGGGCATCACGCTGTGAGAATGCGATGGGTTCAAGTCCATATATTGGGTTGTGATAAGGAGGAATAATTATTAATAGCTGGGTCCCTGCAATAGTGAAATATTAATTATTGTTTGGAGAGTTTGTTTGAGCCACTCTGAATGCCATTTAAAAAGAAAACATGTAATTTCTATTCAGGTTTGATACATTGTGTTCAAATTACAATGATTTAAATATGTATCGGTTGAGTGCCGTTTTCCAACATTATTTCAGTTTTTCTAACGGCAGTCAGCCCATCTTAAGGTATCGTTCCTGGAAAACATTAGGCTTTTAACCATCACCAAACATACTTTTTCTCTGGAATTCACCGACTACTTCCCCACTTACTCAAAGGTGGGAGGCACATGTTTGCAGAACAAAGTCCATGGTCATTAATCCCAGAGACTTCATTTAGAAGAATAAACCATCATTTTGGTTTCAGAATACTTGACCGGACTGTAATCTAGTAGCCTTTTTACTGGGATGTAGTATCCCCTGAAAGCACACTCTTTACAAAACATTGGCTCAAACAAACAAAACAAGTAGGTTTAATCATAGACAATGTATAACATATTTAGGTAGTACACGTTAAAGATCACTTCCACGGCATCCACAAAACTCACCATTACTTTACCAGTGGAACTCTGAAATTTTTTATCAAAAACCTTGAGTTAAATGTCCCCACCACATCATACATGATGTTGTTTTGATTTTTTACTTCATAGTATAATGTATGTTACCAGATACAACAAAAATAAAGGTCTGAACAAAACCTGCAGTTTTATATATATATTGTAATTTAGACTTGTTTCATATTGATATATATTTTCAGAAATAGTGGTCCATGAAAATTATCAAAATTGCTGTGCATTCCTTAAATACTGCAAAAATACTTCAGTTAATATCACTGATATAAAATATTTGAGAAACTGAAACTTAAGTAACTCTAGTCTACGATATCAATGTTTGTTCGAATTTTTCTTTTTTTCAACAGTTTTTCGGCTACAGCGGCCAGTGCAGCAGACCATCATTCCTGGGATCCGCTAGGTGTTAAGAAAGATATCAAAAGGTTGTATTCAATAACTAAACATTAAATTCTTTCCTAGCTAACTACCGAATATAGTTAGGTATATGAACAGAACAGAAAAAAATATATCTAATTTTGTACTGGGGGAATATTTAAAAACGCTACAAAATACAACATTAAAATAATATGAATCTACGATTTTCTGTATCTACTTAAAATCAAATACAGCTAACCAAATTGAATGATAAAGGAGGCTCAGATCAGGTGAGCTGTAATGATGCCTCGATATAGCTGGTTAAAAAGAATTGACAGAAATCATGTTTTTTTTTCTAATTAATTCGGGAAAATAATACAATATCAAACCCATTGCATTACTAATTATCAGTTATTTGAAAGTATCTGCTATCAATAGTAAACTTATCTCTGATCCGTCTATCTCACAACTATAGGGGTTTTACCTTTAATGACTTATGAAAAACACAATAGAAGATAGCAAACAGTCTATCTCATAACTATAGAGATTTGCCTAGAAAGATTTAAGAAAAAAAAACACCATACAGGATAGCAAATAGTCTATCTCACAACCATAAAAGATTTAAGAAAAACACAGTAGATGATAAACAGTCAACACACCACCACATATGCCCGTAGGCAAGTAGAGCTAAAACTGGTAGACGATAGCAAGATCTATAGGATTTTGCATAAAGCATAACATGAATTAAGAAAAAACACCACAGAAGGTAGCAAGCAGTCAATCTAATATAAAGGTTCGCTATCTAAAATAAATGAAAATTAATATCCCCATCCCCACAGAAACCAGTTGGCAGGTTAACTAAAATTGTTTAAAAATCAGGCAGTATAACCTACATGTAAGAACGAACTTTAAAATGACAAAATATATATGAACTTATACCTGTTTATTTAAACTCAACATAGTGAAGTAAGCTAAGAGCTTACATTGATTGCCCTAAAATCCTTTTCCTGTATAGAAGCAAGGACCAGGTGTTTCACCAACAAATACTAAAAAACTTTAATCAAAGAAGAGCAGCCATGTGATCATGATTTTAATCTGGTTCCAGTATAACTACATGTTGTTTTATTGATATTGATTATAAAAAAGACAATTAACCAGTCAAAACTTACATTTTAAAGTATTAAAGTAAAACGTTTTAACTTTAATACTTAAAAATTTAACTTTTGACTGGTAATGTATCTATTACTTAATGGTTATTAATGAAACCATATGCAGTTTTACTGGAACCAGTCTAAAATCATTACAACCTGGCTGTTTTTCTTAATTTAAGTTTTTCAGTTTTTATGTAAAACTATGTGTTGGTGAAACAGGAGCCAGGTCGTACTGTATTTGTTTTTCTTTGATAAATCCTTGCATCCCCTTCCCCACACCATAAGAAAACCTGTATCCTCTGCCAGGAAAAACCTTATCAATGAACTAAGATCAGTTCATTTGCTCTTCATGTTTCATGACATGGTTAGAACAAAATAATGACATCTCATGCCAGTTTCCCATTCGGTCAAACGGCGAACAAAATATGTTACAAAACAACAGGTACATGAATAATGTATATTAGGTAAACAAACAATGTATGGATGGTGTTAGGGGTAGTCAATCTCAGAACCTGATATCTCCCAAATCAGGTCTATTCACCACTAATGAATAAGCAGGATATTCTATACATGTCCCACAATTCAAAGCAGCTGAACACTAACTAAACTGTGACGCCGTCAAAACTTTCAGTTGAAGCAAATGACCAACCAACGTACTCAAAGTGGCTTTCCCAACATTGCTATTTAACGGACCCAATCAGAAGAGCTGGGTTCATTCTACAGAGTAGTGTTAAGGGATAGGTAGGATCAAAACCTAAATTATTTTCAAATTATAAAATTAATATAAAATACAGAGTTAGTCAACATCTATGACAGTTAGAACATTAGTACAACATGACGTTTTCACAATTACCGGCGTCTGTGGCGTAACTGCCGAAGGTCTTTCTGAATCACCTATCGAAGGCTGAAAATAAAGCAGTCTCATAAAGAAAAAAAACAAATTATATGTCTTCAAATGTCATTTGTTTCTACTCAATGCTACTGTACATTAGTATTGTTCATATGTAATGCTTGTTTTTCTTAAAGAAGACAAATTGTGCAGAAGAAACGATTGGATCTTGAAGATATATACAAACACACCACTGCAATGGTTATGTTATAATAAAATTTAAAAATATTTAATTCGGACAGAAGTCAGTGCAATTATCTTGCACAAGATATTTGATATAGAAAATTTCTTATAATATAAAATAATGAGTATAGAAATAAATGTCCAAACGATACTATTTGATTTTCTATGGAATTCTCCGAAGTAGTCTGATTGTTTGAATCCGCCAATCAAAAACGTTTTTGATTTTCGCTAAATAAATATGATTTTTATTCGCTTTTATTGTCTTTTTGTAAAATAAAAGAAAACAAATGTCACCAAATGAAAAATTGCTGTTTTAAAATTTTTTAACAGCATTTTAATACATAATAAATATACGCGCTCAATGACATTCACACATAGATATCTATTGAAGGCTGCAACTATCTGCTACACCTTACTCAAATTACACATTATATTTTGTTCAAACTTAGTACACAATGTTACTACTACTATGGAGGTCAGTTACACTGTATTGGTAAAGAAAAGTGAAGTTACTGAAGAGTTGTTTTCCTGCAAATTGGGAAGAGGCCCAAGCCTTCGAGATTGTGAAGGAAAAAAAACAGCGTGGCTGAGGGGAAATTGGAAATAAATTTTAAAAGCTTCAGCAAACTGGAAAATAAAGTGTAACACTGTTAAGATCATGTTCAAACCATTAATTATCAGATGTTACAATAAAATTTCAAATCTAGTGTTTTATATCGTCGTATAATAGAAATTCACCACCATAAAAAACAAAACAAAAATAAAACAAAATAAACAGTGATATATTTATTTTCCATTTTGGAATCTCTTTGGCTTCAATGCGGAAAAACACATGATTTTTTAATTGGGAAGTATCCGAATATCGACCTCTGTTTAATAAGGTTAAGGAGACCTGTATTCAATAACCAATCATACATAAAACTCTACATCAGAGCCACTTTATGGTTCACCTACTAGCAAAGCTTTCTCACTTGATATATTTATAGTCACTTTCAATTATACTACTTTGTGCATCTGTTCAACTTTAATATAAACTCAGATTTGGTCCATTGCTAAACCAGCTCTGTGCACAAAATTTTATTTTTAAATCTATAAAATTATATAAATCTATTAAATTTATCTATAAATATTGAGTAAAAACCAGACAACATATGTCCTGAAATATTACAAATAATATATTTGTATCTAGGTGCATGGAATAAAACGCTTCTGGAAAGTCTGTCTATTTTCCTTTTAAAAACAGTAACCATGGCCCAAATTACTTCAAACACTGTCAAAAGTGTCTGACAACGGTTCATAGATCCACAGGCTAGTACTCACACATACATGAGACAGACATGGGTACATGGATCAACAAACTAGCACTTACAATAGGCAGGCAAGGGTACATGGATCCACAGACTAGCACTTACAGGAGGCAGGCAAGGGTACATGGATCCACAGACTAGCACTTACAGGAGGCAGGCAAGGGTACATGAATCCACAGACTAGTACATGTACTTATATGAGGCAGACATTGGTACATGGATCCACAGACTAGTATTTACAGGAGGCAGGCAAGGGTACATGGATCCACTGACTAGTACTTACATGAAGCAGACATTGGTATATGGATCTACAGACTAGTACTTACAGGAGGCAGGCAAGGGTACATGGATCCACTGACTAGCACTTACAGGAGGCATGCAAGGGTACATGGATCCACAGACTAGTACTTACAGGAGGCAGACAAGGGTACATGGATCTAGAGACTAGTACTTATTGGAGGCAGGCTAGGGTACATGGATCCATAGACTAGTACTTACAGGAGGCAGACAAGGGTACATGGATCCAGAGACTTGTACTTACAGGAGGCAGACATGTGTACATGGATCGACAAACTAGTACTTACAGGAGGCAGGCAAGGGTACATGAATCCACAGACTAGCACTTACAAAAGGCAGGCAAGGGTACATGGATCCACAGACTAGCACTTACAAGAGGCAGGCAAGGGTATATGGATCCAAAAACTAGATTTACAGGAGGCAGGCAAGGGTACATGGATCCACAAACTTGCACTTACAAGAGGCAGGCATGGGTACATGGATCCACAGACTAGCACTTACAGGAGTCAGGCAAGGGTACATAGATCTAAAGACTAGCACTTACAGAAGGCAGATAAGGGTACATGAATCCACAGACTAGTACATGTACTTATATGAGGCAGACATGGGTACATAGATCCGCAAACTAGTATTTACAGGATGCAGGCAAGGGTACATGGATCCACAAACTTGCACTTACTAGAGGCAGGCAAGGGTACATGGATACACATATTAGCACTTACAGGAGACAGGCATGGATACATGGATCCAAAGACTAGCACTTACTGGAGGCAGGTAAGGTGCATGAATCCACAGACTAGTACTTACAGGAGACAGGCAATGGTACATGGATCCACTGACTATTACTTACAAGAGGCAGACATGGGTACATGGATCCACAAACTAGTACTTACAGGAGGCAGACATGGGTACATGGATCCACAGACTAGCACTTACAGGAGGCAGACAATGATACATGGATCCACAGACTTGCATTTACAGGAGGCAGACAAGGGTACATGGATCCATAGACTAGTACTTAACGGAGGCAAAGACGGGGACATGGATCGAGAGACTAGTACTCAGAGAAGAGCTTACATTTACATGAGACAGACAAGGGCACATGGATCCACAGTATTGCTTACACTTACAGGAGGCAGGCAAGCGCACAAAGATCAACCGACCAGTTCTTAGAAGAGGCAAACACCGGTACATAGACCCATAGACTAGTGCTTACAGGAGGCAGGCAAGGGTACATAGATCGACAGACTAGTGCTTACATTTACATGATACAGACAAAGGCACATGGATCCACAATCTATTGCTTACACTTACAGGAGGCAAGCAAGGGCACAAAGATCCACTGACTAGTACTTAGAGGAGGTAAACACAGGTACATAGACCCATAGACAAGTGCTTACAGGAGGCAGGCAAGGGTACCTGGATTGACAGACTAGTGCTTACATTTACATGATACAGAAAAAGACACATGGCTCCACAATCTATTGCTTACTATTACAGAAAGCAGGCAAGGGCACAAATATACACTGACTAGAACTAAGAGAAGGCAAACACCAGTCCATAGACTAGTGCTTACAGGAGGCAGGCAAGGGTACATGGATCGACAGACTAGTGCTTACATTTACATGAGACAGACAAAGGCACATGGATCCACAGTCTATTGCTTACACTTACAGGAATCAGGCAAGGGCACAAAGATCCACCAACTAGTACTTAGAGGAGGCAAACACCGGTATATAGACCCACAGACTAGTACTTACAGGAGGCAGGCAAGGGTACATGGATCCACAGAATAGTACTTACAGGAGGCAGACAAGCTTACATGGATCCATAGTGTAGTGCTTACATTTACATGAGACAGACAAGGGCACATGGATCCACAGTCTATTGCTTACACTTACAGGAGGCAGGCAAGCGCACAAAGATCAACCGACTAGTTCTTAGAGGAGGCAAACACCGGTACATAGACCCATACACTAGTGCTTAAAAGAGGCAGGCAAGGGTTCATGGATCGACAGACTAGTACTTACATTTACAGGAGGCAGGCAAGGGCACAAAGATCCACTGACTAGTACTTAGAGGGGGCAAACACCAGTACATAGACCCATAGACTAGTGCAAAGGTACATGGATCCACAGAAAAGTACTTATAGCAGGCAGACAAGCCTACATGGATCCATAGTCTAGTGCTTACAGGAGACAGGCAAGGGTACAAAGATTCACAGTTATGCACATACATTGTCTGCAACACTTAGTGTCTTTATTTGTTGTGCAGCTACTATAATTATGATTATAAAATAGTGAAACAAAAAACTATCCATCTAGCATTATCTATTTATAAAAAATGGCAACATGCACATGACTTACACTATCTGCAACACTTGGTTCCTTGTTCTGTAACTGTTGGATTTGCATCTTCAGCATGTGGATGATCGACTCATTCCTCTGTATTGTCATCTGCATTTCTTTATATTTCTCCTCTAGCTTGTCAGCATCTCCCTCATGCTTGGATTTCTCTTGTTTCACTTTACGCTGAAGATTTTTCTGCCAAAAATATAGAAAAATATTCAGGTTTTTCTTTTTTTTTTAAATTATCAGAGTTGTTTGTTTTCCAAATAAAAATGTATAAAAGAAATGTTCTGGTTAATTTTTACGTTAAACAGTCAGAGAAGTTTTTTGCCAAAATAAAAAAGTGTCAGTAGAACTAATGAATACTCACAGAGCAACTGCTTTATTGGGTAGATCTACTTTGTGTTTAAAGTAAGGGAAAATAGTTCTGAGAATATTAAAGATGAAGTTATGAATTTTTTTAATGCATTTCCATACATTTTTTGTTTGCTATTAAAGATATACTCTGGACAAGCAAAAATAACCTAAAATAAAGTACAAAAGGGGAGATAATTCTGTCAATATTCATAATAGAGTTGTGGTTCTTTCACTCTGCACTTCCACACAAATTGCTCTTTATCCAGTTTCATATTCATATTCCCCCTTCAAAAGCGCCATGGACTGAGCGAAATAGACCGTGAGTACCTGAACAACAAAGATTACCCTTAATATATTTTCCAAATGTTGTTCGGTTCTCTTCATTACATTAGGAATTATGATCCTAAAGATTCAAACAGACGTACAGACAAACAAAGCGGTGATTATATGCTTGCCATTCAGGGAGCATAAAAAACTGATAATATTAAAGTATATTTCACACTTGTTGATGATGAACAAAGAATGAAGTAGGAAGCCTTCAACCATTAACTAGAGCGTGCCAATTTAATATAATAAATTTCATGTCAAAAGAAATGCATTTACGAGGCTTAAAATTCATCAGTAATAACTTACATTATATAAAACGGCCACTCGAGCTATTGCATCTGAAAGCTGCTGTCGAAAGGCTCGTCGTACTGTACCAACCCTCTAGAAACAAATAAACGGATATGTGAGGTCATATGATGTTATGAATATCCACATCAATATGAGTAATCTTAAAGGGAGCATATCAGGATAAAATTCTATAATGTATTAAAAATTAAAATAGTTATCAAAATGGATAAAAAGCATTTCATTATCAATAATAAATATAATCTGTATAGTTTAGTATGTCAAATATATATATAATGCTGAGTTCACCAGAAGCAGGCTTGACAATAAAAAGGATATGAAAGTTATGAAACCTTCCTGAAATAGCATTCTTTTATTTGAAAAACAAAACAATAACTTTAAACCTGCATGGTCACTTAACACATGCTTAAAAGAAGTGACCACTTAACACAGATGACTGTTTAAAAGGGATAGTCACATACTGACTATTCTTGATTATCTTCTACGCTTGTTGCTCTAAAAGCAAACACAGGAGACAAACAAGATAATAAATTTCTTGCATGCTGGACAAGGATTTCTGCTTATTTTCACTAGGTAAGGAATTTTCATCCAACATCCCCTTGAGTAAGCGCTCATCCGACCCTGCTGTGAAGTTGGAACATTTTATGACATGACGTGTTAAAACATAATTATGATGTAATATATCTGGTTTAATGTCTTAAAAGTCATCATGATAAAGATGTTATAATATTAATCAAAATTGGTATGCAGGAAAAATAATCTTACATGGCTTTTTCGGTTAACCCTTTACTCCATAGATACACGTTTTCCCACACCAATCACAGAAGGCCTTTGAAAACAGTGCAGGAAGAGTTCAGATTGCTTGTAACAAGCAAGATGAAAACTTCTTGCACTATTTCCCACTCTGTCAGTCAATATAAACATAATTCACCCAATAATTCAAAAGCCTTCCATATTAGAGGTGTCCAAAGGCGTCTATATTAGAGCTGTCCAAAGGCGTCTATATTAGAGCTGTCCAAAGGCGTCTATATTAGAGCTGTCCAAAAGCGTCTATATAAAGTAAAGGGTTAAGATAGAAATTTTCTATCATTTTGGACAACTATTTTCAGGGGAACAAGGCTTTTTTATCCTGAGGGACATTATTTTCAATCCGCACCGAAAACTTCATGAAAGATACTTTTTCTTGTATACAGCACTAAGTGTTTGATTTTTTAAGATATACATCGCAGCGCGAGGTATTGATCATAGCACAATAATTTTACGATGACGTTACCTCATAGCGAGGATTTGTCATAGTGTGAGATTTTAATGAATGGTGTTACGTCATAATGTGACAGTATAGGATAAGCACATGCAGGGAGTGTTGGATGAAAAAAAATGTACCCAGTACAAATATGCGGAAATCCTTGTCCAGTATATATGAAAGGCTAGTCTGTATTGTAAGTCACACATATTTGAAAACAACTTCCGGTAATTGAAACTGATGAACCATTTACAGGTAGAAAGTTTCCCTGGACTCACTCACTGCACTCACCTGTCCTTTGGTCTGAAAACGTCATTTCTGAAAATCAACAATGAATAAAAAAATACTGACCTCCTCGTGCATTCTTTCCAAGTCTGCCACTCTCTCATTGATTCGACAGTATCTGAAATATCAACATTACACATTTTAAAAATCTGTTATTGCATAGTTGTTTGTTTCAAGAGACAGTATACAAATACACTTAAGAAGTCATTTACCTGTATTAAGCATATAATTGTTCATCATGTCAATGTATTCATTTCTGATGATAAACTGATTGCCTGATAAACATAGGTTTATCAAATCAATGCAAGTTTTTAGAGCACATGACATTATTATGCATTTTGAAATGGACAGAATCACTACAGGCTGTAACAAAAGTTTGATGCTGATTTTCAATTTCATAAAAAAGACAAAATATGATTTAAAAAAAAATGGAATGATAAAGAGATTACCATGTTAGTGTCTAATATTATACACTTAATCAGGTAAGGCTTAGAAATAAAAAACAAGATGAGGCTCTGTCAATGCATTTATTTCTGATGATAAACTGCCTTCCTGATAAACATAGGTTTATCATGTCAATGCAAGTTTATCTGGCACATGACATCATTATGTATAAATATACATTTTGACAGAATCTCTACAGGATGTAGCAAAAGTTTGAAGATGATTTTCAATTTCATGAAAAAAGAAGAATTAGAAATATTGACATGATAAAGAGAATGTAAGTGTCTAATATCATCAACTTCATCAGCTTCAACACAAAAAACACAAGGACTCGGCAGAGCCTTGTTTTGGTTTTTCTTCTAAGCCTCACTTGATAAAGGCACTAACATGACAATTCTCTATATACATAGGTTCAATGAAGGTGTGGCATCAGAATTCTCAATATTATAAAATGCAAGAATTTATATAGAAGGATAGGAAACATGTATCTCTCTACTTAAAGTTGATAAAACAATATGTAAAGAATTATGATTTGGCAAAAAATGATCAAATTTCACAGGCAACTGATTTCTTTTACACAAAATGTAAGGAGTATGTAACCGTAGAAGTTTTATAATGTTTTAAACATGCAGAATGATCATGAATTTAAAATATTGTAGTTTGAAGTAAAATTTCAGTTACTTTCCTTGATTTTTAAGTTGCAGTATACAAATTTTGTAATCATAAGTACTTCAACAATTTTAAACATAACTTGCTGGGAATTATCTTATTTTGTAAAGAACTTCATTATGCAAAGAAAGAATTTTGATTTGTATTTCTGAGATGAATGGAAGTTAGGATATTTGAAAATGAGATTTTGTGAAATTTTGAGTGAATATGTGAGCGTTCATAACATCTCAATCTGTTGCTTTTCCTTCCCTATACAAGTCATTTTAAAAAGAAAGTTTTTATAACATACAATTCAAGCGACTTCTGTTGCAGCTTGGATTCATAGTCAGCCTGCATAACATGTTTGGCAAAGTTGATGTCCCTCTTTAGTGTTGCAACATCCTGAAAATAATACAAAATAGACAATAATTTACAATTCTTTGTTTGAGGTGCAAAAATTATTTCTGATAAAGGTGAATTTTGTTTTGTTTTGTTTGTTGAATATAATGAGTTTTATTTTCGTACCATCAAGGGCTCACAGATGATCAATTAGCCTAACCACTCTTTACTGGAATCCTGGAAGGTTAACAAGTACTCAAGCACATCAATCTTAGCAAGTAATTGTTAACTTTCCCACTTGAATTGGCTGTTTGAGACAAATAACAATGAGATACAAAGTTGCATATCAATCATCAAGGAGACTGTAGCCAGGCTGAGATTAGAACTTACGACCCCATGGGCTGATAGTCAGACATGCTATTGGCTGAGCTAGACAGGCCTGGTGTGATTTTTGGAAAACAAAAATTAGGAACACATGCTATTTACAAAGAGAAATTACTCAGCAACAAAGATACCGCTACAGCCATTACAGTATTGAGCTGAACTGAGCTAAACTGAATTAAGTTGGAAAATTATATTGGCCAAAATGTTTAAGTATGAAAATTCTGGAGAAAAACAGAACAGAATTCTTTTATAGCATCACATAAAAAATATATAGTAATAGTCATATTAACAATGTTATATACATTAATATATTTTTTTTATCGATTGTAAGCTTTTCTTCTACATTTAATTTAATGTCTACTTTCTTCTTCCGGCCATCATTAAAGGGAGGATATCAGGAAAAAGTGCTATTAATGTCTCGAAAAATAATATAAATTTTTAAATAGATAAGATTCATCTCATTAGCATAAATAAATAAAATCGGAATGGCTTTGCATATCAAATATACCAAACTGCTTTAAAATCCCCATTCAAATCAGATTGGCATACTTGAAACGAAATTCCCATTCTAAAAATAGAAAGCACTTAAATATTGCTAGACAATCTCCACATTATTCAGACTCTTTCTAAGATGAAACAGTTTTTACTATGTGTAAATCTGTATAAAGAATCAAAATGAATCCAAGCGAAATCATGTGACTCATTTAATACATCACGAAAAAGTTTGCAATTTTAAGCAGGAAATCTATTTTAATCTCACCTAGGTGCATAGCCCAAGCTAGGAAATACACTTTTCAATTATTTCAGTGTTGAAATAGTTATCCATTGACACTAAGGGGACAGGGAGTATATATAAAAGCATGATATGTATTGGAAAAACAAGTTTATAGCCAATTTTAAATTTTTGAAAAATCCTGTTTTTTCCCTTTAAACAACATATATATATATATATATATATATATGAAGCCTTGTTTATGAGGGGTTGTCATGGGCATTTAAATCATAAGCATAAAAGTTCAGCGAGATCTTTTATGTGCGCTGTTAGTATGCCTCTTCCTACACACAGGACTGATTACTTTATATCCCCTTAAATGATATATATGGTATACTTTCACAGCACCTCGCCCAAAGAGGACGCCGTTAGAGAAACTTTGAAAATCCTAGAACGTGAACCCCCCTGAAAGTTGAACCAGAGGCTACAAACCACTTGATCATTTTTTTAACAACTCACCAATTGATGTATACACTTCTTTTTTTTTTTTTTACTTTTAATAGACATTTCAAAATACCTGAAGTAAGATCTGGAGGACCTCTGTCATCTCCTTGAGGTCAACAATCTCAGTGACATCTGTCTGTGAGGCCCTGTCCAAACCAAAAAAGCCAACCTTGTGCTGGTCAGCAAGATCTGGTCTAGAAAGACAACAAAGAAATAATGAATTAACAATAACAATAACAATTGCAAACTCTAATATATTTCTTTTAAAATCAATTGTTTTGTGGAACCTGCTAAAATATGTATCTACCAGTGTCCCAGTGTGGGATTTGCCATTAAAGAAACATCAGAGTTGTTAAATTATTTTGTATAGAACTCGTCTTGTAGATCTAATGACCAATAAAATCTACTCCCCCTTAAAGCATGTTGTCACTCGCCCTTACATATTTTGACCTTTTCAATGATCTCCTTATATATATATTCACCAAGCCATGATTCTTTGACTGTTAAAACAATTCAAATTACAATGACCTAATCTAATACAAATAGTTTGATAGTGGTGCGCAGTATTACCAGTATACATGTACCTATATACCACAATATGGAATAAATATCATGACAGCTCTTGATGTACCGATACGCTCTGTGAATCCCATAAACTGTTCAAAATAATCTGTAGATGTAAATAAATCTTCGAGAAATCGGAGCTAAATAATGTCAGTTATTTTAAGATATTTTTATGGAGTTTCCAAGTTCAAAACGAGGCTATATCATAGTGTGAACTGGTTTCCTGTTTGAAATATTTTACATATTCGACTTGGGGCAAATTCGGTAATCAGCCCCATGTCATGATGTGCGTTAGACTGTCACATAAATTTTTACACATTTCGCTGGTTCACTACCAACAACAACAAATATGTTAGAGATCAGCAAATAACATGAAATCATAAAAAAAAGTGACGGATAAAGCTTTGGCCTGGACATATTTGGGTCAGGTTCAAAAGAAAAACAACAAAGAAATACTAGCAAATGTGGTGGCATGTACAGTTTTCTAGAGAACTGAAATGTGCAGGTGTATATAACTATCTACCTTTTTAGTGGTCATTGGTTAAAATTATTTATCCAAGGAAAATGACTATTGACCCAAAGCAGGAAACTATTGACTGAGATGCAGTCGAGGTTAATAGTTCACTGCTTTTGGTCAATAGTTATTTTCCTTGGATAAATAATTTTATATATACTAATCAGGTCAAATAAAATGAACTACTGACCACTTATTCCTTCAAAAAATAACTATTGACCACTTATTCTGCCAAAACTGGTTTCACCCGGTTACCAAGTCAATAGTTCAAACGAAATAATCTTTCAATCTCACGCTGATAGTCCATTCGAAATCCACTTGCTCTACTCGATAAAACAACAGTTATACTGAACTGTTTAATATATTCCGTAAATTAAAACTGACACTAAAGTTTCCATTTTTTAACGCTAAAATACAATTAAACCATTTTCCACAACCACAATCATTAAGTCCAAGAATAAATATTCTTAAGAATGGTTAGTGAATACCACCTCTGGATATTGCAGCATAATCTCTAGTATAATTGTTTTCATCATTATTTAAGCTATACATTTTCATACATTACATCACTCATGCACGTATTTACAATATTACAAAGATGTTTCAGAGTGTGCAATATAGTTGCATTTGAAAAATAAATGTAAAAACACACTGAAAATTCAAGTAATAACATATTACCAGTCTGTGCCAAAAACTTTTCAAGACTTTAGTGCTTTGGACTAGAGTTATTCCAAAATGTCATATTCCGAATTCAATTCTTATATTCCATAAATAACAGAAGACGTAAAATTAACATTTTATTTTCTGAATTTATATAATTTAATCATAATTTTATTCAGTTTCAGCTAATAAACTACGTAAATTTCTCCCAACATCTTGTTTAAAGTTTTTACATTTTGATATATATAATGCCATAGAAATAGATCTAGTCGAACTATAGGTTTTGAAAAATTTGTTTTCCAGTTAAAAATGTAATAGACTGGGTCTCGGAATATATATATTTTTTTTGCAGACTGTCTTACTATTTTTGATCTTTAATTAACATCATAATGATTTTTAACAGTATATTTACAAACATCATTAAACAAATATGAAGTAAAAAACATGAAGAGCAAAACATGGTAAAAAATGATATAAGCCATGAATATGAGATATTAATGATCTGGTTCATTATTTGGAAGTAGAAAAAAAAATACCCGCAGGCTTTGGAGTGGTAACACGGTGTTGACGCCAATATATGATGCATTCTCCTAAGACTGCTAAGATTCCTTTATACAAAGGACATACAATATATTAAATATCAAAGCATTTATATAAAATATGGAGTTATTCCCATTTTTTCTCGATTTCATTATTTTGAAAGAGAACCAATCTGGAACTTCATTATTTCCATTTTCTTTTAATCATTTGGTTGCACATGTTATTGGTGACGTCAGCAACGTTATAAAAAGTATATGAAATACTAAAATATGGCAAAACGTCATGTACTTTTTAGCAAATAGGAATTATAAATCAACTTCCGGTCTAAAACGAGCATTTAATTGAATGGTGTACTCGTTGTGGAAACCGGTTTTAAAGATGAAACGAATGTAATAGTTACCTGAACAGTTGTGTTTCATTATCTTTCGATCCATAAATGGTTAAAATTCTATCTTGGAGCTCCTGTTCAACATATCCATACTCAGCTCCAGTCGGGTCCCGAACGAGGACCTCCATATTTGTTGCTATCAACAAAATGGTGTCGCTTTAAACCATTTCCGGAAAGATAACTCCGTCGATGAGAACTTGTACAGGGTAAAGCAAAAGTAATATCAATTTTGCATATGTTATGTTAAATCTATTATGAATAAGTCAATAGACCAGTTATTAATTAAGGATATAAAATCCAGTTCTACTAACGACAGTTAATTAATCACAACATTGATTAAATAACATGTCTCTGATATATTTAGTAATATAGTCAGTATTTTTTCAACTGATTATCTATTCTATTCAAGCACATCACTGTAGGCCTACATGTACCTATATTAATTTTGATTTTAGCCTTTTTCTAACTATAGAGACATAGATGTATATGTAAAGTACTGACAGTTAATGAGCTACATACATACCAATGTTTATATATAATAGATCATATCTTGACTCCTCAATTTTCTATAGTTGGATTTTTCATCTTCCAATATTCCATGCATATATATGTAGGCCAAGGCCTACTCAATGAATTCTGATTTCAAGTCGCTGGACAGTCCTAAGCTGGATAGGTACAGGCCGACACAATTGTCACCCAACATCCATCCTGACTTTTAAGTTATATAAGGGTGCATGTTAAAACATACTTAAATGATATATTATAACACGGATTTACTATAAATTGGCATACGCGCCCCGGCAGGTTGGACTGAAATAATATTGATGCTTAGAATCATAAAGCATTTTGGACCGTATCAAATGAATCTTCTTTTTCGTCTTCCTCCAAGTAATTCATTTCTAAAAAACTGAGTATTCTCGAGTCATGTGGTAGGCCTACGATTCGTATCAATTTCATTTATCATATTCGATACACATTGATTGTTGAATTTGGTTAATTTTAGAGGATGAGTCCCAGTGACGATATGAATCTCGTTAATTAATCAGTGTACGTCTCACTACACAGTTACGCCCTTTTTTCCCACGTTTTCCCCCCAGATTCTTACGCTTAAAAAAGGCCTATGTACTTTGGTTATGAAATATTTTCAAAATGGTTCATAGTAATTGGGATTTCTTGCTGCAGATGAGTAGAGCAAAAGTTGGCATAGCATATACTGCAATAAGACATCACTGGTGTCAAAAAGGGACTTTTATATGATTTCAACATATGCATGTATTTATGAGCATTTGAGGACTTCTTTTTTTAAAAAAGCCCAGGGTGTCACTGCACCCTCATGAAAAAATCACCCTGGACAACCTACCAGTTATTGTGCATTTTTATATGGGTATACATTCCTGCTATGAAAAAAAAAAATACTTTAAAAAAAAATTCTATGTGAAATTCTTTTTTAATCATTGAAATCCTAGACCTTATTTTATATAGAACAAAGAACACAATTCAACTGTGTAGTGAGACCTGTATTGGTTATATTCATTTTTAGAATTGGGATTCCGTTTTCATTTCACTACTCTTATTAAAAATACATTTTGCCACGTTTTCAATGACTTTGATATAGTATAAATATCTACATGTATATAATACCTTGACATTTTGTAGGATTTGATTTTCCAAATATTTATACTCATTTCAAACTCATTTTTAGACATGTATATCGGTGGAGAGTGATATTCTTCATATACCGATAACTACGGTCCTCAGGGTAACTCCATTCCAGACAATGAAAAAAATCGATTTCAAAGCTGCCGTTGTTGTTGTTGGGAATATGGTGTTTAGCGTCGCTTTCAACAAT